>OX451740.1:1184308419-1184908419 GCA_948472305.1 Vicia faba
TCCAGCAAAGACAAACAATAACCTCACATGCGACAAGAAGACCTAATGTTTGGTTAGAGGAAGTCAAAACAGACAGCGACGTAATGTTGATGATGCATGGGTCAGATGATATTATTTTAACAGTTGTAATTTCGTAGACGGAATATCGTGTTTTTTTTCTTGTACGCGCAATATTTATTGTAGCAAATACTATTAACGAAAAGCCCTAATGTTTACAACATAATTAAGGAAAGATTTTATGTAATACAATTTTTATGTGGTCAAGGCAGACGCCCGATTCGGACAATTTTTGCGATTGTGTCCGACCTGACGGCATAAACTACAATTTCTTTCCAGCTTGTCAAGGGAGTCCATTTGGATTGTGATGCGCTTACTTTTGGGACGACCCTTTTTATTTCTTCGCATTTGGTCATTGTGCCATACTATTTCACCGTCATATGCAGGCCAATAATCAGGTTTTGCTACCAAAGGGAAGCTGTTGTTATAAACGTTGAGCAACATTTCAGATTTGTAAATGTGTGACAGAAGTTGTAGCGCGTCTTGATGGGTATAAGCACATGCGGCAATGACATGATAGCAAGGCATACGAAAGGCTTGAAACTTGCCACAATCGCATCAACGAGAAGGTAGTACAACCCTATATTCTTGTCTTGGCAGGCCCTCGTTGTGGTCGATTTTCTCTTTCACAATGAAGTTGTGGCTGTGTCGGTCAAACCATATAACCATATGGGTGTTGGCTTTGGCACTTTCTGCCTTAATGTACTTCATGCAGCTTTCACTCCATAGTTATCCATATTGCAACACCGTATTCGATATTTCACCTCTTTTGGAAAAAAACGAAGCATCCTAAAATACGTAGATTTTACCAAAGCAGTGACCGGGAGGTTTCATATGCCTTTGAATACCCCATTCATCGATTCAATTATATTTGTTGTCATGTGCCCCCATCTTTGGCCATTGTCGTATGACCTAGTCCATTTTTCCCCGGAATATTATCGATCCACCTACCGGCTTCTGGATTTGAAAAATGGATCTCGTTGCGGTAATATTTGAATGTGGGTTGTGTCAATGCATATCCTGCATTCATAACCATTTTCCTTAGTGTTTTTTCCTTGATCTCCCTCGTGAAATTTTGGACGATATTTCTAACGCAATAGACATGCGTAGAAGGAGGGTCATGCCAACAGTTTGCAGGATTATTATATGCACTTTTAATGGATGCATGTCTATCCGAGATCAAACAGAGATCTGGTTGAAGAGCACGTGTGTTCGCAGGTTTTTCAGAAAAAATCTCCAAGCACCACCGGTCCTCCCCCTCGACTAGGGCAAAGTCAATTGGGAAAATGTTGTTGTTGCCATCTTGTGCAACTGCCATCAGTAGCGTGCCTTTGTATTTCCCATACAACCAAGTCCCAACAATTTGTATAATTGGTTGCATGATGCAAACCCTATGATGCAAGGTTGAAATGCCCAAAACACTCGACTGAATATTCCATTTCTGTTTAGTTGACTACCATCTTGGGCGTATGCTGGCACTGTTTCCAGAATGTAAACAGTACTCAGAGAATAATTCTGGAGTGCATTCAGGTAGCAAGGAAGTTCTTGGTATGACTCCTCCAGTTTCCGTACACCTTTTCAATCGCTTTGGTATTTGCTAACCACGCCTTACGGTAAGACGAAGTATAGTTAAAAACTGTAGTGATGTGGGAGATGATGGTTTTCACCTTTAAAGATGGATCGTTGTTGACGAGTGGTAGGATTTCTTGACAAATAAGATCGTAATTAAGTTTTCGATGGTCCTGTGATTGAGTAGAACTGACACAGGTGTGGGTAGACATGGAACCTATGACCCAACAATCACCTCTTAATCTATATGATGCAGTGAGCTTGAACATACAATCATGGTGGACACACTTGACCTTGTACCTTTTTGGGTTTACACGGTCCACCTTAAAATCGACCGAGTGGAGCATGTGGAATTTTTTTATGGCTCTGATACATTCTTCTCTGTTACGAAAATTGTCTTTCTCTTTTATGTTTTCATCCGACTGCATATACGGATTGAAAAATAAATCAGAAGACGGTTCATCTCCGCCCATGTTGAAGTTTGTCATGTGCGGAGGTGGTGTGTAGATCTCATTTGCAGGAATACCAGGTATCCCATCGTCTTCAGAATCATCATTCACCATTTTATCAAACTCTAACTCGTCATCTTCTTCTTCTTCATCAACTGCATCTACCTCTGCTTGTTCGGTCTCCAAAGGACCAACCATTTGTGTCACCTGAGGCTCTCGCAGCATAATGTACAATTCAATAGAGTCGTACCCGGAATACACATGGCTGGAAAACATATTCTGAAGATCCTCGTCATCTTGAACCTCAACCTTATAAAATATTATTTGGTTGTTACCAAAAAAAAAACTGGATTCTGATAAAATATTTGTGACACCGGGCCTCGTCTAAGTTTAGCCTCCAATCGTTTTTTGAAGTACAAGAAATTGGCTTTCCCGTTTATATGAAATCAGATGTTGTATGTGTCTCTAAACAAAAACCCAGAGGTGGGACAAATGTATGTCTCACCGTTGAAATGTGCACTGATGACATATTGGGGTGCAGAGGCCATTGCATATGATTGTTTGAAGGTTTGAAGGTTGGAAGGTTTGAAGTTTATGAGTTATTCGAAGGTTTGAAGGTTTGATTGTTTGAAGGTTTGAAGGTTTGATTGTTTGAAGGTTGGAAGGTTTGAGAGATTAAGTGAATCAGTGTTTTGATAAATGTAAGACTAAATAGGTCATACTGAATTTGAATTAACTAAGGTTGTAACCTCTAAGGCTCTTCCCATCACGTCCAATAGTGTTACCGAGGATGTCACCTAGCCTGCGCCTACTCTGAAAACCATGACACCTCTTATTCGCCAATGGGGATGGCGACACCTTTCATTTTTGTACTCTTTCACCAAGTCCAATGACGCCTCCCTTCACGTCTAATAATGTTACATGCATTCAAGGATGCCTTCTCCAAGGCTGCTGTAGCGGTGAAAATCGGAGATCAAGCTATTAATTAACTTGACTCACAAAAAGCAAGAGTCGCCACCGCGCTTTATTATTTCCAAGGGAAAAGGGAAAAGAGCGAAATAAAATCCTAAAATATGCAATGTAAAGTAATATTTAAAAGTAATGAAAATACAATGCGTTTTTAAAAGAGATCGAGAGTTCGGGGGTTGGTTATACAATGGGAAGGTATTAGCACCCAATGCATCTGCGGTACTCCGTAGGAACCTTTTGAAATATCTGTTTTTGGTTAAAATTGCTTGTTTAGTTAAAAATGGTTCGTTTGGCTAAAAAAATGGATATGGACGAGATTTTGAAGATACGATGACCTAGTGTCGAAGTTTTGACTTAAAAAGTATGAGTTTGAAAATGGAGTCTTTTGGGAAAATTATCTTAAGTTTGGAAAAATAGTAAACAAGCAAAAAATGAATGATGGTATTCGCACGATTGTAGAAGATGTATTTGATGACATGAAGTCAGCTGAGTTGAAACATTTCCCTTGGAATTAATCATATGCAGGTAGATCTAATATTCGAGTAAGAAATCATAAATAATTAAAATCCACGAGAAACGAACAAGGTAGATAACAAGATAAATTGTAAGAAACTAAATAATGGACAAAAGAAGAAATATGAATAAAAAAAAGTGTAATTAAAAAATTATCTAAACTAATTTGAAATTCTAAGGTTACTAAGTAAACTAAACTTAAATTCTAAAGTGTCTAACTAAATTAAATAAAATTTTGAAGTTATTAACTAAAACTAAATTAAAATTCTAAAGTTACTAACTAAAATTCGAAAGTTATTAAATTAAATCTAAAATAAATTAACACTCTAATATTACTGAATTAGGTCTAAACTAAATTAATTCTAAAGTTGCTAAATTACATCTAAACTAGTTTAAGTATAAACTAAATTCATTATAAAATTACTAATTTAATCTAAACTATATTAATAATAAAATTACTAACTTAAATCAAAACTAAATTAATTCTAAATTAAAGATTAAAATTCTAAGATTAAATTAAAATTCTAAAGTTATCAAAATGTATCTAAACTAATTGGAAGTTCTAAAGTTATAAAATAGATCTAAACAAATTAAAATTTTTAAGTTATCAAAATATACCTAAACTAATTAAAGGTTCTAACATTACTAATTTATATCTAATTAAATTAAAATTCTAAAGTTATTAAATTAAGTCTAAAACTAATCTAAATAATTAAGATTATCTAGTTAACTAAAACATAGTTGTTTAATTAAATCTACAAATAACTAGATTAACTAAACTAATTATTATTTAAAATAAACAAATTGAGAGGGTATAACTAATAATTATTGGAGGGGGAGTAGTAAAAGCGGTTGGGCCTAAAAAAAATGAAAAAATAAGCCAAATTGTAACACAAATAAAAATCAGAAAAATATTTATAAAAAAAATGATGGGCCGGACCGGGTCAGGGTGGTCCGGACCCATCTTCAAACTCACAAAATTGGGTTGAAGAAAACCCTATTATTCTTTATTTCTCATAACGGCCATAGTTGCAGAAAACTTCCTTCTACCTTCTCTCAATCGTGAACCTCTTATCCTCCATCGCCATCTTAACAAAATCCAATGGCGGAGTTTCGAATCCTTCGCCACAAACTTCCTAGAAACCTCCTTCTTCACCGGAGTAGCCTTCACAATCTTCGCCTTCGGCTTCAATACATCTTTCACTTTAGGTTTTACAGCAGCTTTCGGTTTCGGTTTCGCAGTGGCTTTAGTAGCAATTTTGGTCGGAGCGATTTTCTTGGGTTTGGTTTGAGCGGGTGAGGTGGGGGGTTTAGTGGTTCGACGGTGGGGGGTTTAGCAGTTCGACGGTGTGGAGAAGTGAAAGGCAGAAGGAGGTTGGAAATGGAGATGGAAAAATCGGCGATGAAGATGCGGTTTGTGGGTGAACTTTGTTGTTGTGGTGGGTTGTGTTGGAAACGGAATCTGGATGGCGAGAACAAGAGGTTTACGGTGATGGGTAAGGTTGGTGAATGTGAGTATGAGCGGAAGTATGCTGAGATTGTTGTCAGATTGAAGAGAGGAGGTATATTGGGGGTTCGATTGTGTATTGCAGAGGGGAGTATTGTTGTGTATTGAAGGTTGTAAGGCGAGATGAAGGGAGTATAGAAGAAGGTGGGTCACTGTAATGGAGGATGAAGGGAGTTGTTACAGTGGCGAGAGAGAGGTTATGTGTGGTTTAGTGGGACGGTGATAAGAAGGAATAGAGGCAGTATCAGTATGCTAGCAATTGAGTTGAAGAGAGGAATACAGTGAATTGTTTTTTTGTTGTTTTTTGGCGTGAAGTTGGATGTCGATCCGTGTGAAGTTTTGAGCAGTGTTTGAGACTGTTGATAAATATTTGAATGGATGGTGAGAATTTCAACTTTTAGAAAATGATTTGTTTGATATCCGGTTTTGTTATTGCTGCAAAAAATCATGAACTTGTCCTATGAATAATCGTGTGATGATATTGACGTGGTCCCACTCTGCAATTTTCTTTCTCTATTTTTGAAAAAAAACAAACAAATAATAACATAATAGTAACAATAATATAAGAAGAAGAAAAAAAGTATTAGTAACAATAAATAAAATAAAATAATAAAATGCAACAATGATAATAACAATAATGAGAACAAAATAAAAATAATTAGTAACAATAAAAGATGAAATAATAAAATGCAATAAAGATACTAATAATAATAACAATAATGAAAAAAAAGAGAAAATAGTTAGTAATATCTAAAAGAAATAGAAATAGATAAAAAATAATAATAATAATAATAAGACAGATTTTTGAACTAAAAAAAAATTTTCATTAGAAATATGATAGAAAATGCAAATGATAAACTATTTTAATTCTTTTTTTTTAAATAGAAATTAAAATGATGAATGAAAACAAGAAAGTATGCGAAATGATCGATTTTTCAAATTAACGACAAAATATGCACCAGTCGAAAAAAGTGAAGGGGCGAAAAATGGGGGGCGACAGTTGCGCCTTGATGAATCAGTCTTAGAGAATCCACAATCAACCGTACTTCTGGCTTGGGAGACTCAAAACCTTAATTGAGGCGCGACACCTGATGCTCTTGATTCAGACCTGTCTCTGCACAAGAAACAAAAGAAAACATGAACATACACCTTTGCATGCGATTAGAAATTAGTGATACATAGGCTAAAAATGTTCAAAACAGTTGACAATCTTCGCATAGTCAAAGCTCGAAGGTGAGAGGTTAAAACCGACCGTATTTAGTGACCTTGACTTATCTTAAAAAATGCAAAAATAAAAATGGGATCTTAGGTCAAAAATTGGGGTACAACAGTTGCCCCTATTTAAGTTTCTTCTATCTGGAGATATGAAGATTGGGATCTTCATTTCGACGAGATTGAAGGGACTTAAATATAGAATACACAATTTTTGGCCATAAGATACCGCGATTATGTTCATGATATGATATGAATGTAATGCTCTGAATTTTATGGGGAATGACGTCGTGTGAGACAAACTACTGCTGGAGAAACCAAACACATTATACAGTAATCCCACAGGGGAACAGATTATAATTCCACTGGGGAAACGGAGTCATAGACTTCCAATGAGAGACTCCTATTAGAGAATAACTTTGAGGGGAGAAATTAAAGATTTACATCAGTATTGAGACTGGAAAAGAAATTATTTACATCAGTACTGAAACTGGTAAATTCAGTACTGAGACTGGTAAAAAACGATTGACATCAGCATTGTGACTGGAATAGGAAATGGTTGACATCAGTACTGAGACTGGAAAAGGAATGATTTACATCAGTATTGAGACTGGAAAAGAAAATGATTGACATCAGTACTTAGACTGGCAAAGAATTGATTTACATCAGTACTGTGACTGGAAAAGAAAATGATTGACATCAGTACTTAGACTGGCAAAGAATTGATTTACATCAGTACTGTGACTGGAAATAGACATTTCTGACTTCTGAATTTTACCAAGAACGGTAACACATTCCTCCTTTAACCAAGATATCGCTTGAAAAGGATAAGATACAAACTTTCCCATGGGACTTTTCCAAAGGGATGCCACTTGCATTACTGTTGGGGATATGCAAGCTGCTTAGATAAAGAAGTTGCCACTTGCTGTCTTCCAAAAAATACTATGACATACAAGTTGCTCAAATAAAGAAGCTGCCACTTGCTGTCTTCCAAAAATACGTACAAGCTGCTCATGAAGAGACCGCCACATGCCGTTTTCCGTACAAGCTGCTCATGAAGAGACCACCACTTGTCGTTTTCCAAAAATACTAACGTACAAGCTGCTCATGAAGAGACCGCCACTTTCCGTTTTCCGTACAAGCTGCTCATGAAGAGACCACCACTTGTCGTTTTCCAAAAATACTAACGTACAAGCTGCTCATGAAGAGACCGCCACTTTCCGTTTTCCGTACAAGCTGCTTATGAAGAGACCGCCACTTGCTGTTTTTAAAAAATGTTGATAACATACAAGTTATCCATGAAGAGACTGCCGCTTGCTGTTTTCTCAAAGATACCCATAAAATATCATGAAGATATTGCTGGAGGTGAGAATCAATAATTTCATCGAGGATGGACAAACTGCTCATGAAGAGACCGCCATTTGTCGTAGAGAAATCAGAAATAATCAAACTGCTCAAATAAAGAGTCAGTCGCTTGTTGTCATGTCGATATTCCAGAAGAAGGTTGTGATAACACTGCTGGGGAATAAAGTTCATCTCCAATGGGGAACCATGAATAAATCCTTCCTGAGAAGACCAGCTATTTGAATTGCAAAATAAATGCACTCTCCATCTAGGTTTCACGGTCTAGAGAGATCCACAGGGTATCGTTCACAAGAGACAAATCTCAATCCAGGAATAAACTGGGGAGAAAACAGTCAAACAAGACTCCACCCAATGAGGAAACAACTCAAATGGGGATTTATCCTATCCAGAGATGGAAAAGGAAAGCTAAACCAAGATTCTTCCACGAGAGTTAACTCAGTGGGGAATTAGAAAGGAGGCACACTTTCTGCTTAAGTTGACACTCTATTTGGAAGGATCAAATACACTATTTGAATAGACATAACCAAGGTATACGAACTCAAAGATATCAACAAATACAAATGTGCGTGCATGATGCAAGTATGAACGAATGAATGAATGTCATGTATATGTTGACAAAACAGACATGGGAGATAGACAAAAGATGATAAGACGTCCCAGTACAACCCGACGCTCAGCTAATCTCAACAAGATGGGAACATTACTGGAGATAGAAGACAAAAACCATCATTGGAGCAAAGTCCTTTTACAAGGCTTAAATCTCTTTGGAGAGGAAGATATTTTCAGGTAGAAAACCCAAAGTCCAGTCTTCTATTGTCGACAATCCATTGAAAGGATAACAACACGAACAATGCTTCAGCTGGAAAAAGTCATGCTTAGCTGGAGATACTGGGAACACCACCATCTGATAATGTGTGCAATACATATCACATATCTTGACAAATCTAGATTGCCCGTGGGACCAATTTTGGATGCCCCAAGTTTACTGCTGATGAGCTGCATGTTGCACGACAATTCTTGCGAATAGCTTCACTTCTAACATGCCCCAAGCTATCTGGTTGATGAGGAGAAATCGTCTCAAGAGGATTTTACAAAAGACCTGGCATTCACCATGCTATGGTGTCTTCAAACTCTTAGAGGAATTCATCAAATCTCGACGTGATTGCCCCGGATTGACTGTAGTTGGCACAACAAAGTCTTCAAATTTTGCCCCAAAAGAGTAAACAAGTTGGGAAAGCATTAATTAGGAGAAGCAACATGTCCGTGCTTAAGGTCTTCAGGTGACATGCCCCTGCATATGATTTTTTCTTGAAATGATCCGCCAATTACTCAACAGAGCTTCAGGCCTTAAGAATAGACTCATCACTGGTGCTTATATGTGAGTTTCCTTGATATCACACAAATGTTTTGCAGTTAGAAAATTTTATTATGAGAATGAAAATTCTAATGCAACAGTTATGTAAGTCTTGAAGATTTTGAAAGATATCGCACAAATTTTGCGAGTTAAAGCACCATTTATTTTTGTATAGGAAAAACATATGATACCAACATAACTATTTAGAACATTCATGGGAGTCAGGAACACTATCTCATTGAAGTATGCTTTCAAAATAACCTTGCTTCAATTAGGACTTTTGAAGGTTGTAACGTGGTCTGGTTCATGGTTTTTAGAAAAAAGATTTTAAGGCTCAAAATATTTGGTGCCCACCCATTATTCATGATGTTCTCCAACCCTATGTTCAGTTAATTCAAACATGAGTGTTCATCTCTCAAAAGGATTTTGTGACGGTCGAGGAAACGACGAGGCTTTCGGAGTAGAAACCACCCTCATGTCTTCGTGTTTGTAGTCACCAATTTGTTCTTTGCTGAGGACTTTTCTTTGCAGTCCTTTTCTTTGCAATTTTTATTTTCCCTAACTTTTGCCTGAACTAATTCTTTTGAATTGATAGTCCAGCGGGATGCCTTAATTTTGCCTAAGTCACACGTTTTCATGTTTTTTTGACTTAGCAGGATTTTTCTTTTTTCTCGATTTTTGACTTTTTGAACAAAATGTGTGACATTAGCTTGTATTTGCTTGTTGAGAAGATTGTGATTGCCTCGTTTCTTGATGAATGAGGGATAACATTGTGATTCCACATCTTCTGGCTTCATTATACATGAAGGATGGCCCTCGCAGTTTCTCTTCGGAAATATCTCCCTTTTAAATTTTGAACACTCAATCAGATTAACTGAAAACTACCCTACCCCAGGTTAAAATTTGAGGGTTTTTTCATATAGAAAAGAAACTCCTACTTCAAGGCTCAAAAGGGGTTATCAAGGGATTATCTTCCTTATATCTCCAGTGTTTAGGGATTTGAAACAATGCCTGTACATCGTCAGCAAGATTTTATTCAAAAAGCATACAACCAGAGATTTTGTGTTTTTAGATCATCATCCTCCTGCCTGAGCAACAATTTGGTATCATAGTGCAAAAGCAATTTAAAATTTGAAAACAAATATGAGTGAAACGAATGAATTTCTTCAAGACAAACATACTCATTGTATTAAGATAATCATTCAGATGCAAACAAGTTCTTACATGCAAACAATGTTTTGATAAACAAGAAAAATTACAAAAAGCATAAATAAGTTAATAATCTGGGAAGGCTTTCCATCTGGACCTGAATTACCGAAAACATCCTTCAAAAATCAAAGTCACTATCAATCGTGTTTACTCTTCGGCGCATGCTTGATTTGAACTTCAAAACCAACGTCCTTGAATGACAAGATACCACTTCTGACCAACTTCTGAACCTCAATCTTCAAAGCAAAGCAACCCTCCAAGTCATGCCCAGGAGCACCTTGGTGAAAGGTACAAGCCAAATCAGCTTTGTAGTACCAATGTATCTTCTCATGAACCTTCGGTGGAGGTCGGGTCTGAACCAAATTCCTCTGCATCAGGATAGGGAACAACTCTGTATATGTAATTGGAATTGGATCAAACTGGGTTTTCCTCTGATTAGGAACTTGCTGATTCTGTTGATGAATAGGAGAAACATGATGATTCTGACAATGATTATTTCTTCCTCTGGTTCTCTTCTTGGAAAAGTTATTATCAAACTTCTTCACACCATTAGCTGAGCTACCATCTTCATATGAACATCCCTTCCCAACATCTTCTTCTAGACGCACTCCCACATTCGCCTTGTCAGGAAAGTCATTAGGTGCATTAACCATCACCTTCTCATGAGGGAATGATTTTAGAGTTTCAGTGAAGACTTTTATCATCGCTTCGTCCCTCCTAGAAGGATTGACTTGGGCGGCAACCAGAATTTCAACCAAAACAGTTGAGTGATCCATACCAGCTTTCAAAATAGTCATCTCTCTACGGAGTTCAGGAACCTCTTGCTTGATATTCTCCATTGTTCTCTTAGCGCGAGTGTTGTACTGGTGAGACCAAAGGAAAAATAAGACTCGGGAAAAAGACCTTTGAAAGTGAAACAAAAAATGTAGAATGATGTATGATATGCAAAAGAGAGTTTTTCTTTGATTTTCAAGGAACTCAAGATATTAAGTTGTAAACATCAAAGTATGAAGATAGAAAATGAATTTTAAATTGGCTCCAAACATTGATCAAGTTATCATCAAGATCAATCATCCATTTTGGTGGATTAGGGTTTTCGCCCTATCAACACCCAAGATCCATTGAGCTTGACGAAACTTGTGATGTTTACAAAGAAAGACCTCCAAATTCCTTCAAAGTCAAGTGAAAAGGGTTTTATGGATGCATGAATGCATGGCTATGCAACAACCACAAGCAAGGTCACAAATAAAGTCGAAAGGTTCAACGTCACGAGCATGGAGTCAAGGTAAGGAACACCCTCAAGGTATGTACTAACGGTTTAAACACACCTGTAGAACAAGGTTCTAAGAGTTCCCGGAGTCTACATTCCTCCTTCGGATATTACCAACGTCTTGATTACTCAATAATCAGCAATATTCTCAAGAGAAACTCATCCGAACGTAGCATCGCGTAACAATTACTTCCGGATTACTCCGTTATAATCTCCGCGCTACACCTAAAAGGCCAAGATGGGTTAGGGTTCTACGGTTCCCAGCTTCTCTGGCTCCCAGGTCGAAAATAATAATGTCTTCCCGATTACTCGGTAAACAAATATTACGTTCAAAAGGGCCTTCCACTGAGTGGGGGATCTCATGCCTCCTTCTTCGGGATTACTCCCTCAAAGTTAACATGACTATACCGCCCGTCCTATTCCTAAGTGTAACTTAGTCCGGGTATAGGACTTGTCCTTTGTAAATATTATCAACACCCAAATAATCATAATATATACACATAATCAAACAATCAAATAATGATAAAACAGATAAAACAAATTAGGCTTAACCCACTTAGGGATGGACCAGCAAGAGGTCAATCTTTCCCCAGCAGAGTCGCCAATTCTGTAGCGGTGAAAATTGGAGATCAAGCTATTAATTAACTTGACTCACAAAAAGCAAGAGTCGCCACCCCGCGCTTTATTATTTCCAAGGGAAAAGGGAAAAGAGCGAAATAAAACCCTAAAATATGCAATGTAAAGTAATATTTAAAAGTAATGAAAATACAATGCGTTTTTAAAAGAGATCGAGAGTTCGGGGGTTGGTTATACAATGGGAAGGTATTAGCACCCAATGCATCTGCGGTACTCCGCAGGAACCTTTTGAAATATCTGTTTTTGGTTAAAATTGTTTGTTTAGTTAAAAATGGTTCGTTTGGCTAAAAAAATGGATATGGACGAGATTTTGAAGATACGATGACCTAGTGTCGAAGTTTTGACTTAAAAAGTATGAGTTTGAAAATGGAGTCTTTTGGGAAAATTATCTTAAGTTTGGAAAAATAGTAAACAAGCAAAAAATGAATGAGGGTATTCGCACGATTGTAGAAGATGTATTTGATGACATGAAGTCAGCTGAGTTGAAACATTTCCCTTGGAATTAATCATAAGCAGGTAAATCTAATATTCGAGTAAGAAATGATAAATAATTAAAATCCACGAGAAACGAACAAGGTAGATAACAAGATAAATTGTAAGAAACTAAATGAATGGACAAAGAAGAAACATGAATAAAAAAAAGTGTAATTAAAAAATTATCTAAACTAATTTGAAATTCTAAGGTTACTAAGTAAACTAAACTTAAATTCTAAAGTGTCTAACTAAATTAAATAAAATTTTGAAGTTATTAACTAAAACTAAATTAAAATTCTAAAGTTACTAACTAAAATTCGAAAGTTATTAAATTAAATCTAAAATAAATTAACACTTTAATATTACTGAATTAGGTCTAAACTAAATTAATTCTAAAGTTGCTAAATTACATCTAAACTAGTTTAAGTATAAACTAAATTCATTATAAAATTACTAATTTAATCTAAACTATATTAATAATAAAATTACTAACTTAAATCAAAACTAAATTAATTCTAAATTAAAGATTAAAATTCTAAGATTAAATTAAAATTCTAAAGTTATCAAAATATATCTAAACTAATTGGAAGTTCTAAAGTTATAAAATAGATCTAAACAAATTAAAATTTTTAAGTTATCAAAATATACCTAAACTAATTAAAGGTTCTAACATTACTAATTTATATCTAATTAAATTAAAATTCTAAAGTTATTAAATTAAGTCTAAAACTAATCTAAATAATTAAGATTATCTAGTTAACTAAAACATAGTTGTTTAATTAAATCTACAAATAACTAGATTAACTAAACTAATTATTATTTAAAATAAACAAATTGAGAGGGTATAACTAATAATTATTGGAGGGGGAGTAGTAAAAGCGGTTGGGCCTAAAAAAAATGAAACAATAAGCCCAAATTGTAACACAAATAAAAATCAGAAAAATATTTAAAAAAAATATGATGGGCCGGACCGGGTCAGGGTGGTCCCGACCCATCTTCCAAACTCACAAAATTGGGTTGAAGAAAACCCTATTATTCTTTATTTCTCATAACGGCCATAGTTGCAGAAAACTTCCTTCTACCTTCTCTCAATCGTGAACCTCTTATCCTCCATCGCCATCTTAATAAAATCCAATGGCGGAGTTTCGAATCCTTCGCCACAAACTTCTTAGAAACCTCCTTCTTCACCGGAGTAGCCTTCACAATCTTCGCCTTCGGCTTTAATACATCTTTCACTTTAGGTTTTACAACAGCTTTCGGTTTCGGTTTCGCAGTGGCTTTAGCAGCAATTTTGGTCGGAGCGATTTTCTTGGGTTTGGTTTGAGCGGGTGAGGTGGGGGGTTTAGCGGTTCGATGGTGGGGGGTTTAGCGGTTCGACGGTGTGGAAAAGTGAAAGGAAGAAGGAGGTTGGAAATAGAGATGGAAAAATCGGCGATGAAGATGCGGTTTGTGGGTGAACTTTGTTGTTGTGGTGGGTTGTGTTGGAAACGGAATCTGGATGGCGAGAACAAGAGGTTTACGGTGATGGGTAAGGTAGGTGAATGTGAGTATGAGCGGAAGTATGCTGAGATTGTTGTCAGATTGAAGAGAGGAGGTATATTGGGGGTTCGATTGTGTATTGCAGAGGGGAGTATTGTTGTGTATTGAAGATTGTAAGGCGAGATGAAGGGAGTATAGAAGAAGGTGGGTCACTGTAATGGAGGATGAAGGGAGTTGTTACAGTGGAGAGAGAGAGGTTATGTGTGGTTTAGTGGGACGGTGATAAGAAGGAATAGAGGCAGTATCAGTATGCTAGCAATTGAGTTGAAGAGAGGAATACAATGAATTGTTTTTTTGTTGTTTTTTGGCGTGAAGTTGGATGTCGATCCGTGTGAAGTTTTAAGCAGTGTTTGAGACTGTTGATAAATATTTGAATGGATGGTGAGGATTTCAACTTTTAGAAAATGATTTGTTTGATATCCGGTTTTGTTATTGCTGCAAAAAATCATGAACTTATCCTATGAATAATCGTGTGATGATATTGATGTGGTCCCACTCTGCAATTTTCTTTCTCTATTTTTGACAAAAACAAACAAATAATAACATAATAGTAATAATAATATAAGAAGAAGAAAAAAAGTATTAGTACAATAAATAAAATAAAATAATAAAATGCAACAATGATAATAACAATAATGAGAACAAAATAAAAATAATTAGTAACAATAAAAGATGAAATAATAAAATGCAATAAAGATACTCATAATAATAATAACAATAATGAAAAAAAAGATAAAATAGTTAGTAATATCTAAAAGAAATAGAAATAGATAAAAATAAAAAATAATAATAATAAGACAGATTTTTGAACTAAAAAAAAAATTTCATTAGAAATATGATAGAAAATGCAAATGATAAACTATTTTAATTCTTTTTTTTAAATAGAAATTAAAATGATGAATGAAAACAAGAAAGTATGCGAAATGATCGATTTTTCAAATTAACGACAAAATATGCACCAGTCGAAAAAAGTGAAGGGGTGAAAAATGGGGGGCGACAGTTACGACTTGATGAATCAGTCTTCGAGAATCCACAATCAACCGTACTTCTGGCTTGGGAGACTCAAAACCTTAATTGAGGCGCGACACCTGATGCTCTTGATTCAGACCTGTCTCTGCACAAGAAACAAAAGAAAACATGAACATACACCTTTGCATGCGATTAGAAATTAGTGATACATAGGCTAAAAATGTTCAAAACACTTGACAATCTTCGCATAGTCAAAGCTCCAAGGTGAGAGGTTAAAACCGACCGTATTTAGTGACCTTGACTTATCTTAAAAAATGCAAAAATAAAAATGGGATCTTAGGTCAAAAATTGGGGTACAACAGCTTCCACCTAGCTTGCGCCTACTCTGTACCTACACTATAACCTGTAAGTCTCCTCCCATCACCTCTAATAGTGTTACAAACATTCAGGCATGCCTTCTCCAAGGCTGTCACCTTGCCCGCGCCTACTCTGCAACCCATGCCACCTCTTATTCGCCAATGGGGATGGCGACACCTTTCATTTTTGTACTCTTTCGCCAAGTCCAATGGCGCCTCCCTTCACTTCCAATAGTGTTACATGCATGTAGAGATACCTTCTCCAAGGCTGCCACCTAGCTTGCGCCTACTCTGCACCTACACTGTAACCTGTAAGTCTCCTCCCATCACCTCCAATAGTGTTACATGCATTCAGGCATGCCTTCTCCAAGGTTGTCACCTATCCTGCGCCTACTCTGCAACCCATGCCACCTCTTATTCGCCAATGGGGATGGCGACACCTTTCATTTTTGTACTCTTTCGCCAAGTCCAATGGCCCCTCCCTTCACGTCCAATAGTGTTACATGCATACAGAGATGCCTTCTTCAAGGCTTCCACCTAGCCTGCGCCTACACTGTAAAAGTGATACTTATCATGCATGCATGCACCAGCTACCACCTCACTTACTCTATGAAATTTTTTTGCCTATAAATACAGAGCATAACATACTTCTCTCGCACCCACAATCATCTCACTCTCTGCTACAAACTCTTTCATAATCTCTTACAATTTCTAAGTCTTTCATAATCTCAGGCATTTTCAATAATGAATCTTCTCACAATGGGAGATTCTCACAGAGGCACAAGGGACAACATTGCAGCATTTGTAAGTTTCTTTTATAGTTATACATTTTTTATACTTCTGGTAATGCTTTGTTCATCTTACTTAATCTTACACCTTTTACATTATTAACTCAGGATACAAAAAGATTCAGAATCCGGTCTCACAACTACCTTGCTCCCGACCCATTTATCGTACCATATATGGAATACGCAGGTTTCAGACATGTTATAAAGATCTCCAACTGCACAATTGATTCAAAGTTCATACTTGCAATGTTGGAAAGGTGGAGACCAGAGACCCATACATTTCACCTACCAATAGGTGAATGTACCGTCATGCTAGACGATGTGTACATGTTACTGGGTCTCCCTGTCAATGGTAAGGCCGTTAATGGGTCGGTTCAACAACCCAATTCTCTGTGTGAATAATTGTTGGGAAGGGATATGGTTGAAGGTGGTGGTGCGAGAGGTCAGGGTATACTACTAATTGAGCTTAAAAATCATTATGCGACTTTGGAATTAAACGAAAATTCCTTCGAGCAAGACAGGGTAATAAAAGCTAGAACTTATCTAATGATACTATTTGGAACCTTTTTATTTCCCAAAAGTACGGGAAATAGTGTAAATTTTATGTATTTAAATTTACTTAGAGACTTCGAAAAAACTAGAAAGTATAATTGGGGTTCTGCTGTTTTAGCCCACCTATACAGTTCCTTGTGCAAAAATGCAATCAAGGAAAAATGTACATTTTATGGCTGCTCTTTTTTACTTCAAGCCCGGGGTTGGTGGAGGATGGAGTCTCTAAACCCCGTCAACAACAACACATTCGTTTTCCCGTACTCAACAAAGTAAGTCATCAAGTTATATAATTTATTACTATTCATCTCTTCACCAAAGATATGATAAAAATAAAATATTTTTCATTTCCTTTAGGTATTGCATGAGGGGTATGGATTACGGCAAGAATCCAAGATTCAATGTCGCACTATACCGCAATCTATTGGATCACCTAGGCCCGGATGATGTACGTCGTACCTTTCAACTTTTCTACTTTTAAATTATTTATATATTACGTTTTCATTAACTTGATTTAATTTTATGCGCAGTTTGTATGGAGACCATATTTGGGTTTGGGCCATGAATCAAACCCCGAGGATGTAGCAATTTGGAGCGCCAAGACTGAAATCATACGGTTCAATGTTGTGGAGATGCACCACAACGACCGTGTGAAGATGCAGTTCAGAATGCATCAAGAGATACCCAGTGATCCGACTTGTTTGTCCCCGTGGCATCTCAAAAGGGTCGACGCCTAATGGGGTCTTACCAACTGGAAAGACTTTACTCCAGAATGGTGTAACATGTGGCAGAGGCGTCACCGACATATGTCTTGCAATTCCCGGTTTTCCTCAATCATGGTAATATGCGACACACGGATCAATATTTATCTTGGTACAGGTCGGTTAGTAACCCTGAAATGCACGTGTCTCATCCAAGGTATTTGGTTGACCCACGAACACAATAGGCACAACCCTAATTTCCCCAACAACAAACCCAACACACATCAACCTCCCACCACCCCCAGACGAAACAGAACCACAAACACCCAACCACAGTCGCCACCACAATACAAGTACACCCAAATGGCCCACAACCAACCATAATCACCACCTCAGTACCAATACCCCCATATGCCTCACACTCAACCGCAATTCCAATCACAATACCAACACACACGCATACCCCACACACAATTTCAATCTTCTGTATATCCCAATATGGGCCCCTCAACATCCAGCCTTAGCCCTGATCTGGGAATGTCAGAAGATTATGAACCAACCGACCCAACTTACCATCAACCACAATATCACCAAACCACCCAACATCCTCAATACCAAACACCCCAAGATCCATTTCCTTTCTACCCCCCGTACTCAGACGATCAATGCTATAGACCAACCATGGAACCCCACCCACCGCCAACACGACCAAACTTTGAGGGTATGGGTAACCGACTGTACCAAAGCGGATCTTCTAGATATGGAGATCTGACTGATTTCATGGATCTGGAGCGCATTGACCTCGCTGGGCCATCGACCCTCCCACAACAGGAAACGCGACGACACCCAGCACAGGAAAGGCGAGGACAGGGATGCGGAACCAGGGGTCATTACCGGGTTCCGGGGGGACCACTGATTAATCTGTTTTTTTTATTTAATCTGTTTTTTTTATGTAATACTTATGGGTGTAATCAATTTTTGTAAATAAAAAGTCAATTTTGTTGATCCTATATCGAATACGTAACGCACCGGATTGAAGAAAAAAACACGAAATTTACCCTAGCAAATGCACTAAGGCGCCATCTCACTTGGCTTAGGACAAACCCTAAGCACCTAGGCGCCAAGTAAGATGGCACCTCCCCTTAAAAAGTAGGTGTAGGCGCCAAGTGAGATGGGTCCTCCTTTGGGGAGTCATCTGAAACATAGTTATTTGCATATTTTTTCCGAAACATGGTTATTTGAGAATTTTTTTTTTAATATTTGGTTATTCCAAAAAAAAATTCTTAAAATAGTGTATATATTTTATAAAAATAGAATTTAATGTTATGAAAATATTAAAAACTGAAATATGATAAATAATAAAAACTGGAAAAATAAATAAATAAAAGTATAGTGCAATTGTATTTTAGTTTCTTTTATAGCATAATATATTAAATAGTTTGAAATATTTTAATTATCATTTATTTAATATTTTTTTATTATTAAAAATTAAATATTTAATAATTAATATACTAATTCAATAGTATATAATATTATGAAATTATTATTTAATAATTAACACATTAATTATAAATATATTATTTTAGTTAAAGTATATTAACACATTAATTATAACTATATTATTTTAGATAAAATATTAAGAGTTAAAATATTAAGAGTTAAAATATTAAATAATAAAACTACTAATTTAATAGTTAAAATAATATAAATATTTAACAAAATAAATATTTAACAAATTAAATATTTGAAATATTAATAACTGAAATATTAATAATTGAAATATTAATAGTTAAAATATAAATAGTTTAAATATTATTAATAAAAAAATTAAATAGTAAAAAAATTAATTCAATAATTAAAATAATATGAAATAATTACATCATATATGATAATTGAAATATTTAATAAATTATTTCAATATTTTATTGATAAAATTGTTTAATAAAAAACTATTTAAAAACCAATTTGCTACTAATATAATAAATATGCGGAAATTATTCATTATATACATATGCTTGGCAATTATGAGATGAGAAAAATGAATGGTTTGGTGGATAGTGATGCACGAGTTATATACATGTGCTTGCCACCCCCAAATTTTGTTCATGGACAATTTGAAAATAAAAAAAATTGAGAATGTCAGACTCAATTTACAGGGTGTCTAGTTAAATTCTTCTATTCATGGCGAGAGTTTGGGCCTAAGGCCAAACCAATCTGACCCAGTCCATACCTCGAGCTGCATCACATCACCGATTCACTAAATTGTAACCCCAACGCCCCCATTTAAGATAACAACTGGGTTTGCACCCTTAGCCCATTTGTATTTCAGTCTTAGAAACCCTTCTTTCAACAAAAACACTCTACTATTTTTTAATAAATTTTTTAATATTTTCTTTTATTTAGATTAATTAGTTAAAAATATTTTAATTAATTAGTATTATTAATTAAACTTTGATTATTTTTATTAATTAATTAAGTTGATTTGATTAATTGATTTTATTAGTCGAATTTTAATTTGTTTGATTAACTAATTAAATACATTTTAATTGGTTTGTCTAATAAAATCAAAATAATTTTACAATAAAATCAATTTTCCCTAAATCAAAAACCTTTGATTAATCAAGTGGCATCTTAAAAAATCATCCACCAATTTCAAAATAAGTCAAATACGTTTCACAATAAAAATTCAAAAACAATAAAACATTGGTCTAATACCAAGTCTTTTCAGATTAATCAACCATCTTTCATGACATTTTTCACAAACTTAAAAATAACTCGAACCCGTCCAATTTCTTTTCTCGCCCAAGCACGAAGCTTTTCATTTCCCATGCACAAATTCCATCACTCAAGTGCTATGGGCTTTATTATTGATCCACATGTGTCGGCTCATACATCGTATGTGTCGACATGTAGCTCTGTTTTTCTTGTAAAAACTCATTTTTAATCATGATACATTTTCCAAACATGTTTTAAATACATTCTAAAATCCCTAATGCAAAGATGCACACATAGACTCAAGGATAACATTTAATATACATAAATGGTAGTTATCCTAGTTTTGATATCATATAAAACGTCTAATGGGCAAATGCACTCACATACCCCCCCTCCCCCCCCCCCCCCCTTTATGATGGAAAAACTTGCGACTTGCATCCTAACTTCATCTCCATATATGTTTCTCCCCATCTGACACCACCAAAAAGATTCAAAGCAGACCATGAGAAATATCATTTATCACATAAATACTAATATATCACACACAAGTGTTTTGCAAGAGTAAGAACATGCACTCACATATACCCATATACATGGAGCAACGCAAAACTTAAACATAAATAACAGGCAATACACATCACCATAATAACAAATACAAAGGAATGAAAGTTAATGAATGAAATACACTAGAAAACTCTTGAGTTACTTAAAAAATGTCACGATTATGCAACACTTCACAATGGTGCTCTCAATGTTGCAGACGCATGTGCCTAGCTTGGCAAAAAATACATCATGGCTAAAACCAAAACCAAAAATGCTCTCATAAAATATGACATGACTTGATCAATAATAGAATTTGCAAGAACATGTGCTAAAATTAATTCATGCGCGAATGAATAAATAGAAAACATGCTTGTCAACCAAGAACATATACTTCAAATGAAAAAGAGTCAATAACATGAAGTCACTATAAACATATAAATTGAAACATATTATAGTTATCAATTGAAATTTTTAGAATTGAACATTCATAAATTATATCAAATATTATGTATGTCAAGTGTTTGGAACATAAACAACATTCCATTGAAAAGGCTTACTTTCAAGGAGAAAAAGGAACAAAATTACCTCATAGATGAATGGAGCGGAGGATGCACTCGCATAGTATGAAACTCTCAAATGAAATTTAAAGAAATGTATATAGAGTGCATGAAAAAATATATATTTGGGAAACATTTGAGATATCAAGAATCCTGAATTCCATTCGAATGTTGAAAAATGGTTCGGTTGCAAGAGGTTTTGTAAAGATATCTGCAAGTTAATTTTTACTATCAATATGCTCAAATAAAACATCCCCTTTTTCAACATGGTCACGTAGGAAGTGTGATGTATCTCGATATGCTTAGTGAGATAATGTAACACCAGATTTTCGGTTAGGTTAATCGCACTAGTGTTGTCGCACAAGATAGGAATACGTGAAAGTTTAATATCAAAGTCAAGTAATTATTGGTTAAGCCACAAAATTTGACACAACAACTAGTGGTTGCAACTTATTCCTCCCCGGTCTTTCACAAAAGAAACTGAAACTTATTTCTTGCTATGCTAATTAACTAGGTAATTTGAAAACATGTGACAAGTCCCACTAGTACTTTTCCTATTCGACTTGCAACCGGCAAAGTCAGATTCAAAATAACCAACCAAACTACAATCGCTTCCTTTGAAATATTAAAGCCCATGATTAGATGTACCATGAAGGTATCTAAGGATGCACTTAATTAATTTTAAATGTGATTCCTTATAAACTGATTGATATCACATGCACATACAAATGCTAAACATAATGTCAGACCTAAATGCAATAAGATATAGAAGGGATACAATAATACCTCTATATTTCTTCATATCCACATCCTTACCATTTACATTCTTATCCAAGTTACCGTTTGTTGGCATTAGAGTGTCAATTGATTTAGCCTCATCTATTCTGAATCGCTTTAGCAATTCATGATAATACTTGGTTTGACACACAAACATTCCTTCATTGAGTTTCTTGATTTGGAGTCCGAGAAAGTAATTCAACTCCCTTATTAGACTCATCTCAAATTCCCCATGCATAAGATTAGAAAACTCCTTGAGAAATGCATGTTAATAGAACCAAATATGATATTGTCAACATAAATTTAAACTAGAAGTATGTGTTTTCCTTGACATTTAATGAAGAGTGTTATATCTACCTTCCCTATAGAGTATCCTTGGTCAAGTAAGAACTTGCTAAGTCACTCATGCCAAGCTCTAGGAGCTTGTTTGAGACCATACACAACCCGTTTTTACTTGTAAACATAATAATGATACTCGTGATTTTTTTAAATCGGGAGGTTGTGCAACATACACTTCCGCATTAATGTGTCTATTAAGGAAAACACTATTCACATTCATTTCAAATAACTTGAAATTCTTATAGCATGCAAAAGCTAGTAAAAGGCGTAAAGCCTCGAGTCGGGCAACCAGAGCATAAGTTTATTTATAATCAATGCCCTCCTCTTGGTTATATCCTTGAGTCTCTAGACGATCCTTGTTTCTAGTTATCACTCCATGTTCATCTAATTTATTTCTAAAAACCCATCAGGTGCATATGACTTAATGATCTCGCAAACGAGGAACAAGGTCCCATACATCACTTATTTCAAATTTATTTAATTCATCTTGCATGGTCATATGCCAAATGTTGTACCCAAAATTTCCCTCTCTTTTCTCAAGACATTTCTCACAAAAGATCTCAAATGCTCAAGAGTTCTCAAGAGTTGATCAGACAAACTCACCTCCTAAGCACTGAGACCACAAAATTAGGGTTTTGATTTTCACAAGAACCATTGAACCTATAGTACCTCAAATTACTTTCATGGTTCATTATATACTCCCAAGAATACTCATTCCATGTTTCAAGTCTTGGATCACAATTTTTCCCAGTCAATTGACCAGGTGACTAAAAATCAGCTGTATTGGATAAAAAGTCAATTATGGTCAACTTACAGCCAAACTTTAAGATTTTTAACCCATATAAATATTTTTAAGTCATATTCATAACTTTATCAAGGTTTGATCACAACTCCTCAAGAAAAGCATTCAAATCATTAAAGGGGCAAAAATGTCAAAATTAGGGTTTTGATTGGGAATAACCAATCATTAACTTTTGACCTAATACATGAATTAATGGTTTGAGGCATGATATTAAGAATTTAAACACAATATCTTGACCTAATTTCATGGCTAAAATCATTTCTCAAGATTAAACAATTGATAGTTGAAATTTGATCAATTGATGAAGAGTCAACTGTTACACCAAAAGTCAAACTTTGATTTTTTGGTCAAAATTGAGTTTCAAAATCAAGATTCATCAAGATATTCAAAAATGTGAAGTTTGATCATCAAGAATCAAGAAAGTCAAAATTCCACAAAAAAGTCAAACTTTTCAAGACTTAGAAAATTTCTAAGTGTTTTAAACCTTGATAACTTCACTACTTTATGACCTTTTTTCACCAAGATGCAAGATGATTCAAAGAAAACTTTCAACATGAAAGTTGTAGATCTTGATGAATTCTACAACTTTGTATTAGAGGATTTATTTCTAAAAAATTCTTATATTTGAAGATATAAGCCCATGAAGTCATGACATTTTTCATAAAACAATTAGTGAAAATTTTGACAAGTTTAGGCAGATTTTTGACCTAACTTCTTGGCCAAATTTTACCTAGATCCAAGATCATTTAGCCAAAATTTTCAAAATTAAGGTTTTAGATAATGTTTCAAGCTTTCCAAAATGTCTAAGAACTTGAAGAGATGATGCTTTAACTAAAAGAATCGAAGGCAAGAAGTTGGGCATTCATTCTTGAATTACAAGTCATTTTTAGTATGAACACTTGACCAAATATCCAACCATGTTGCATAAGCTTGCTTTGAAGGCCTTTTAACTTGCAAATATATCCATGATCAGATGTTTAGATAACTAATTAAGCTATTTTCCAAGTGTTTGAACCTTTGTCCAAGCTAATTTTCTATTTATGGCACAAAGGCACCATTGTCGTTCTTGAAAAGTTGATTTAATCACAAAGTCAACCTGTCATGAGCTTTGCAATTGTTTCTTATGCACACACTTCATCTATAAGATTATAGCAAACATGTTTAAAGATTCTAACCACCCTACAAGCCTTGTACCTTTCCTTGAAACCATGTTTGGCAAACTTGCTTAAAAAACAAGCCAAAATCTATAACTTGTGATCTTGTGTTTTTGATCACTCCAAGTTTCCAAACCTTTTCCTATAAGTTGAGTTATCATCTACAAGCCAAGGACATGATTTTACAAGCCTAAAAACTCCCTCAAACACCCTCAAACCAGAAATTGCTCTAAAAGCACCATTGTTTTCTCACTTCTGACTTTGAACACCCATTTCGCAATCCCCTCATGCGTTATCCATTTTCATCAATCACCAAGATTTCAACACACATATAGAGACAATCCAAACACCTGCAACACAACTGTAACACCATTTTCTTCATCTTCCATTTTCAAAAACAACTGCTTGCATGTTGACTTCTCCAGAACATCTCAGGCACTCTCAATCCAAAGTAAGCATTGGAATAACTTCCTGGAGGTTCAGTGAAGCTAACCAGATCATTACAACACCTTGAAGAATGCTCAAACTCAAAACACGATCTCCATTTGCAAGGTGATTTTTTTGAATTTCTAACTCTTTGTACAAGCATCATTTGGCTTTGATTTTCAAAGATAAAATGTAGACATCATAGCCCTGAAACTAACCATACCCATAGAATTCATTTATATTGCCTGAGTAGTGTGAATTTTAAGTTTGAACTTTCTTAAAAAACTAGGTCAGATTTGGTACCATTTAAAATTCGTGCTCATCTTTGATCCATAGTTTAAGTTGTTTAAATATTTGAAATTATGGTGAAATTTCTAACAAGTTTGATGTTCATACTTTTAATATTGGTTGAGAAATGAACAAGTTGCAGAGTTTAAAAATTTGGCGCGAGGAAGAAGATGAAGTTGAACATTCAGAACTAAGTTTATTTTAAAATTTAGTACAAATTATTTTTTTAACGGATGAAATAGCCACCCTAGTGGTAGAAGGCGCGCGCATAAGTCATTGTTGTGTGAGGACCTGGGTTCGAGCCCCAGCGTCCCATTTTTATTTTTCTCATATTTTCCCTGTTTTCCTTTCCTGCTCTCAAACGCGCTTGGGCCATTTATGTTGGGATTGTTCCATTTTTCTCCAGCATACCCCCTGATCTGCTTATCACACGCAGCCCATTACATTTTCTTTTTATTATTTTTTTGACTATAACAAAAAAAAACTGTTTGGGCCTAAATTTTTTTACTTTCTAACCTCCCTCATTACTGTTTAACCCCCTGGCCTTTTTTAATTCATATTTTACTTTATTTATCTTTTCTTTTCTTCTTTTATTTTTATTTTTATTTTTATTTTTTAATCAAAAGTATACAGAAATACATTTTCTTAAAATAAATGGACTAAAACCTACTAATTATTATTTTCATTTTGTTTTATTTCCTTTAAACAAAAGACCTAACAATATTTTCTTAACAAATTAATTTCTCTCTTAATTAAAACTAATTAAGACTTAGGTTTGGTTTAATTTTTTTATAGACTTTTTGGTTTTAATAATTAATTAACTTTCATACAAAAAACCATAAAAATAATCTTTCTTTTCTCTTTAAATTATCTTTGCATTTTATTATTTCATATTATTATGTAATTGTCAAAGCTTTGTAATAGTAATTAGGGTTCTATTGCTTTATATCCCCTATTTGTAATTTGTATCCTCATCCCCTAAAATAATTTAATAGCGTAGGACTATTTAATTTCTGCAATTTATCGCTTTTTCATATTATTGTTAGTAATTAGGGATTGTATGGAAAGATTAAAAATCTATACTAGATAACCCTAATTCAAGAAAAAATTAAATGAAAACAAAACACTTTGCACACTTGCACCTCTATGGTTAACCCACACTTGTTGCCTTAGATTAAAACAGTCATGTCCCTCAAACGTGGGATACTTTAGCAAAGACCCTCGATTAAAAGATCGTAGTCCTTCGATGACCCTTCGATGTTGCCTTTGGTAAACGATCTTAAACCCTTATGACAAATTGCTAAGGTATCCTACAATGTTGTGTTTTATGACAGCACGATGACCCACACATGTCCCTTCACATCCAATGATATGGTTTATTACTAACTAATGGTAAGATAACATTATCTAAAAGAGGAAGAAAAGAACAAAGACTTCTTTTGAGTAGGTAGAACGTTCATAGTTTCTTGCTCAGCAACATTTCAAAACAAAACATCTTTCAAATACACCAACACTTTCATGAAATATTTTCAAAAGTTAACACTTTGTATACATTCTTATAGAGTCGAGAGTCATTACAAAGTTTTCCTAAACAAAGTAACTTTTCAAAAATAATTTCAAACAAACACAAAACAAAGCATTTTCAAAGTGAGCTAGCAACTAAGAGCCCATAGGTAAACTACGGATGAAAAGGGTGCTAACACCTTCCCTTTTCATAACCTATCCCCCGAACTCAAGAAAAATTATCAAAAGGTCTTTCCTATTCTTTTCACCCTTTCCTTTATTGGATAAAAGAAAAGTCGGTGGCGGCTCTTGCTATCCACAACAATTGCGATAAAACGCAAAACACCCAAGTCATTTCTCCCACCGTATTACAGAACTAGTGACTCTGCTGGGGAATAACTAGAAGTGGGGTTTCCTTAGAGATTAGTTTACATTTAAATGGTTTCATTGTTTGACTTGCTTGCTTTACAATTAAGAAAAGGGTTGTTTGGGTTTTAAGTAGATCCTCTACCCGGATCTGGGGGCATATTAGCTAAGTAGAAATAGACCGTGGGGAATATGCAGCGTAATATCGACATGGTTGAAGCGATGACTATGTTAGTGTGATACATTGGTTGGTACCCGGTGTCCCTTAAGTCCAATCAAGGGGAATACGCGGCCGCTGTGTGGTGTCATGAAGCACTAACTGACTGTAGAACCTGTAGTTGAACAACTTGGCCATTAGGAAGTAGTTAGATAGCAGGCTTTGGTGCAGTCTAAAGTTGGTTGATACTCGATACTAAGCTCATTGAGATTGGACTTTCAGGATATTTTGATCGCTAATAAAGAATCTTGTGCTGAAACAATGCCCGATGAAGAAAGATCAATGATATTGAGATTCCCTAAAACCCGTTTACTTTCTAGGACAGGTTGAACCAACTAAATTTAAAGAGGGTACTTACCTATAAACCCCAAGAAAGCCTAAAACTAAGACCTTGTATGATTGTTTATGTGTGATTATTTATTCATAAACATCATGACATCATGCCATATCATTTTCACTAACTATTTCAAGGACTTGGGTATTTATCTTTGTTCTTTTTTGTAGGATATGGCTTCCACCCACAGAAATACCATCTGAATCAACTTCGTAAGGGTACCTCCTCAACTAAAACTGTTAGCGTCAAGGGTTCCTGAAAATTCTCTGTTCACCAAAAGATATGGTCGACTTCTCAACCTGGCTACCTCAAGCTTTGATGAAGACATGTTGAAGGTGCTCTTCCAGTTCTTTGATCCCGTATATCATTGTTTCACCTTTCTTGATTACCAATTGGTGCCTACAATGGAGGAGTTCTCTCAACTACTAGGAGTGTCTATTATTGATCAAATACCCTTCACCGGTCTAGAGGAAGTTCCAAGACCTGAGGTTATTGCCAAGGCCTAACATTTGGAGAGTTCTGACATTGTAGCTAATTAGGAGACAAGAAGGGGGGTCAAAGGCTTCTTGGCTCAATTCCTGATGAAGAAGGCTCTATTATTTTGGGAGGCCATAGATTTGCAAGATTTTGAAGAAGTTTTGCCTCTTATAATCTATAGTTTGGTATTGTTCCCTAACCAAGACCAACTCATAGATGTGAATACCGTTAAAATTTTCCTTAACCGCAACCCTGTGCCTACCTTGCTTGGAGACATTTTGCACTCTCTTCATACTCTCACTTTAAGGAAGCGAGGGACTCTTATGTGTTGCTTTCCTTTGTTGTCTAGGTGGTTTATTTTGCACCTTCCTTGATCAGTATTAAAGAATGAGCAAGGCTTGAGATGGTCTCAAAGGTTGATGTCAGTCTCTCATTCTGATATCCATTGGTGCTATCGGTCTCAAGAAGACATTACTATCATTTATCATTGTGGGGATTTCCCTAATGTTCCACTATTGGGGTATTATAATAGGTATCACTTATAACCCTTCTCTAGCCTTACGACAATTTGGCTATGCTCGAAGATATGGTCCCCATGACGCGCTCATTCAAGGAATTATTTTCGACTATGAGAATGATGTTCAAGGTTATCATCAAAGGTTTGTGCATGTGTGATCGGTGGGAATGAGAACTGACTGTTTTGGAATGCTGGTTCGCGTTTGCGTTTGTTTTCGCAAAATGTCGCGGTAAGCAAGATTCGCCACCGTCTTTTATTTTATCCAACAAGGAAAGGACAAAAGTACAGAAAAATTCCTTTTTGAGATTGTTTCTCGGGTTCGGGAGGTAGATTATAGAAATGGAAGGTGTTATCACCCTGTCTATTCGTGGTTATCCACGGGCTCTTAGGTACTTGCTCATTATGTTTTCAAAAGTTTGCTTTTCTTTGTGTTTGTGGGTTTGAAAAGGGTTTTTGTTTTGAAGAGAGTGTAAGTGCGAAAAGTTTTGTTTTTGTTTTCAAAAGAGAAAGTACTTAAGAACATCTACCTACTCAAAAAGGAATTAAATTATGCAAATGTCCTTTAGACAATGCTATCCCACTATTGAGGAGTAGGTAGCATCGTCGTTGGAGTTTTCGGGTCAATTCGATTAAGGGACGTGTGGTCACTAAAGCAATGTTAGGATGCCTTAGCGGTAACCCTAATGTCTTAGATCATTTTTATCCGAGGCAACCATTTTGAGGCAACTTTGATCTTTGGACAAGAGGGCGACCTCTAAAACTTCCTATACTCAATGACCATATTCGAGGCAACCAAGTGAGGTGTACCCTAAGAGTGCATATGTGCAAAGTGTGTTTTATTGCATGCATTTGTCTTTGATTTTTAGGTTGTCTACTTGTTGGTTTTATCTTGCCATACACACCTAGTTACTAGCATTTGTACAAAAGTAATAAAAAGTGCAAAAAATAAATCCTACACTATTACAACCATATTGAAGTGCATAGAAAGTATGAAGGAAAAAATAAGATAAAAGTAAGAAAGATGAGTGTCTTTCGATTGGGGGGAAGCAGCCTTCGATTTGCATTCTGTTGGCCTCCTTCGATTGGGGCTGGCAACAACAAAGTCACATCTTTCGATTGGGCCTTGGCAGGGGCGAGGTCCTGTCCTTCGATTGGGCAAAGGCAGCAGCAATTTGTATCCTTCGACTGGGGCCTGGAAGTCAGTGTATGGCGAAGCCTTCTGGTTCTGCCTTGTTGCCTTCTTCGACTGGAGGTTCAAAGCAGTGAGGGAATGCCTTTCGACTGAGCGTGGAAGTCAGTGTATGGTTTTCCTCCTGTTTGTATCTTTCGTTCGACCTGGAGAAAGAGGATAGAAGCCAGAAGCTTCGTTTCCTATTTCCTGTTTCCTGTTTTTTTCATTTCAAGCATTAAATGGCAACATGGCCTGAGGCCATGCTAATATTTGTCTTGTAAACAGTTTAATAGTTAAAGCAAGTTTAGGTAAACTGAAAGTAAAACGAAAGGGATAGGTATGAAAAATATGTTAAAAGGGTGGAATCGAAAGGAACAATGGTATGTACATGTTTCAAACGAACGTAAAGATTATTCACATGTTATGCCATGAAACGAAAAGATCAAAGGTAAGAATAACTTACCTTGCTTCAGGACTTGAATGGATGTGGGATTCGAACTTGAACTGCTACCTGGACGTTTCTGGAATTCGAAGAGTAGTCACAGGGGGTTTGCTTTTGGTTCAAAGAGTTGTCACACAAGGTTGTCTTTGAGTTTGAACAAACTTCTATGTGTGGGATGTTCTTCAGAATCGAAAGAGGTGAGTGTTTGAGATTCTGGGTTTTTGATTTCTCAAGTGTTGATGAACTTTGAGAGTTTTATTGTGTTTGAGAAAATTTGGGGGATTTGTTCCTCTAGTCCAAAGATCCTCCTTTAAACATGTGTTGGAGCCTCTTATTTATAGGCAAAGTTGGCTGAAGTTTTTGGAGGGAAAACAAAATAATTTGAACAATTTGGGTAAACTGCTCTTTGTAGCCTTCAAGGGACAATGCTTGTATGCTTATTTCAGTGCAAGAATGGGACAATGTTTCAGGACTGCTGTGCAGCAGTTTTGACCAGTGTACCATGCCTGAACTTGGCAGTAAGCATCTTTGAATATTTCATCCTTTCAAGTGTCCTTCGAACGAATCACCTTTGTGCATCGTTTGAAGGGGCCAAATGTGTGCTTCGAATAGACTAGTAAGGCGTACCCTTCGACAGGGACTCATACGTATGCCCCTCAAGTCCACCACTATATGTATTTTGAAGGGGCCATTAACCATGTGCTGAAATTTGTCAAGGATGGAAATGCAGCATACTAAAGAGAAATGTTATCCAGTCGAAGCTAGTACAAACATAGTCAATGTCTTGTCGAAGCCTGCATGGAGGAGGTCTAAACTTTGTGACTCCAAGCAAACACACCAAAGGTCAATGCTCAAATAAAGACTTGCATGAAGGGAGCCACATGCCCAAACGAAAGAGGCATGCAGTAGGCAAAATGTCCAGATTCGAAAGAGGCATACATGAGGCAAAATGTCCAGATTCGAAAGAGGCATACATGAGGCAAAATGTCCAGATTCGAAAGAGGCATACATGAGGCAAAATGTCCAGATTCGAAAGAGGCATACATGAGGCAAAATGTCCAGATTCGAAAGAGGCATACATGAGGCAAAAAAGTGCAAATCGAAGGACCCCAAAAGGGAGCTTTTTGCCTTGGAATCGAAGGAAGTTATAGGAGGCTTTGTACCTTGTGCATGCTAGCAAGGGGAATGCCTTTTGCATGCAAGTTGTGGCTCAAATGAAAGTTGTGAGAGGCAAAGTCTGCAAGAGGCCCTTTGTGCAAGTGGATTCGAAGGAGGTTTCAAATCCAAACGAAGGATGTACCCAAGTTGCATTCGAAGGAGGCTTAGAGTCAGTCGAAGGGTGCTGAATCAAAGGAGACCTATTTTCCTCCAAATTTGTCAAAATGTTATTTTATCTGTTTTCTCCCTTTTTGACAGTTTCCTTTTAATTTTGGTACTGGAAAATTCCAAAGTACTTGTGCAAGCTTGAACCTTGAGAATCCTTGTGAGAAAGGCCTTGAAGAATGAGAGGGAAAATTTTGGGGTACAATAGCATGGTTGGGGAATTATAAGTAAGGTTGATAGCAAGACTTTAGGGTATAAGAATTCCATACCTCTTGAGCCTTATCTCAAGTGGGTACGAGCTCATGCCTAAAGTCTCACGATGCCATATCCCGCTATTCTACCAATAATTGTAGAGCCTGTTGCCAAAGGGGATGTTCCTCATACCATCATTCATCCTAACATGCCTACCAACCTGGAGGAATTGTAGATATCATGGATTTAACTTAAGGAGGAACGAAATACCTTTGAAGTTCATTTTTATGCAAGCGAGAAGAAAGTGTTGAAGCTCACAAGGCTCTTTAAGACATTTTTGCTTTTTTCCATTATAAGCCCAAGAGGAGTTTGTAATTCTAGAACTTATTAATGCAATAGATGTTTTTGTTTTTCTTTATGTTTAGAAAATTTAAATTCCTTAAAGTCCTTAAAAACATGGCATCTGCATAACATGCATCATACCATAAGCAGGTTTTCAGTATAAGATAGATCTCGAGCAAACCATCAAGGACTTGCAGACTCAACACACTCAGTTCCAAGAAACTCTTCTCAACATGGAAAAAGGCCAACAAGAAATGATGACGCTTCTCATCACGAAGAAGAAGACCAAGAAGAAAGATGTGATCAACACGGGGAAGAGGTTCAGATGCCCCGCCCAACAAGTTCAAATTGAAGAGGACTCCTCCAAAGATAATGATAATCAAAATGAAGATGCTAGAAGCACCCGTGCTAGGGGTGGGAATAACCAAATTTCCGAGGTTGGGGGTTATTTCGATGAGAAATACCTGCCCGCCGACGACAAATATAAGCAGCTAGAAGACAGATTAAAAGCTGTAGAGATCCAAGAATTTCCTGGCTTGGACTTTGGATACTTGGGTTTGGTTCCTGAGGTGGTCATTCCCCACAAATTTAAGATCCTTATCTTTGTCGAGTATGACGGTGTCTCATGTCTGAAGCTTCATCTCAGATCATACTTCCGCAAGATCCAACCACATACCTCCAATAGGAAACTATGGGTGCACTTTTTCAAGAGAGTCTATCTGGAACGAAGTTGGAGTGGTTTTACCAATTGGAATGGATAAACATCCATACATGGGAGGATATGGCTGCTTCCTTTTACCGTCAATACTAATATAATGCTGATTTGGCACTGACCCGAGTACAATTGCAAGGCATGACCATGGGTTCAAATGAGGGCTTCAAAGAGTACGCCCAAAAATGGAGAGATTTGGCTGGCAGGGTGAAAACACCTTTAACTGATAGAGAATTGGTAGACATATTTATGGGAACATTGACTAGTCCATTTTTCAACTTGCTGATTGGGATTTCATCATTTGGATTGACTGAATTGATCTTAACTGGCGAAAGGGTGGTGTGATACAGAGGCAAAACCGACTGTTATATATTGGGTTTTGTTTTTTGTTCGCAAATGTCGCGGTAAGCAAGAGTCGCCACCGACTTTTCTTTTATACAACAAAGGAATGGGTGAAAAGAATAGAAAAAGACCTTTTAGAGATGTTTTCTGAGTAAGGGGGTAGATTATGGAAAAGGAAGGTGTTAGCACCCTTTTCATCCTTGGTTTTCCACGGGCTCTTAGGTACTTGCTCATTTTTTAAAACTGTTTGTATTTGTGTCTTTTGAAAGTATTTTTGTTTGCTTTATAGTAACTCTTGTATCAGTCCTCAAGAGTGTGATAAAGCGTTTTTTGAAAAGGTTTTGAAAGTGTGTAAGTGTAAAAGAAGATTGGAGCAAGTACTTAAGAGTTATCTACCTACTCTAAAAAGGGAGTTCTTTTCCTCCTTTCTTTTGGATAGTGCTATCCTACTATTAGTGAGTAGGTAGCCCTATCGTTGGATGTTGAGGGTCTATCGAAAGGGACGTTATGGTCATTGAAGGCAACATGTAAGGATACCTTAGCATTTCGAAGGGACTGTCATCATATAGGCAACATCGAGGGACAAGATCATTTCTCGTAGGCAACTCGAGGGATGTTTAGGGACTATGATCTTTATGATGACTTTTATATTGAGGGTCTTTGCTAAGATATCCCTACGTTCGAGGGAAATGACCATTGTTTTCCGAAGGCAACCAAGTGAGGTCAACCCTAAGGGTGAAGTGTGCAACAATGTGCTTTTTTCAATGATATTTATCTTGTGATTAGTGATGTAATGGTTAATTGATTAATCTTTTCATGCACGCCTAATTTTCTAACAGTTTACATACAGGCATATAAGAAATATAAAGCGAGAAATAAAATCCTACAACTATTACAAGGCTTCGGGACAGTTACAGTTATATCTGACTAAAATGTAAAATGCGAAAAATAAAAATCCTAATTAGGGCTATTACAATCCACAGGCCGATACATAAATAAAATGCGCGCGCGATAAAGTTACAAACCATAAGCAGATACATAATAATATAAGCGCGCGAAATAAAGAAACGTCTAAAAACCTAGTAAATAAAAATAAACAACAAGAAAATCTTTTATTTGGTTTTTCCTAAGAGAATGATTAATTCTAAATTTATTTTTAATCAAGAAAATAAACGTTGAATGAAATGAATCCTAATTCTAATATTTTTTGTAATTTATTAGGAAAATAACTTAAATTAAAATGAAACTAAGTCTAATTTGATTTTAAATTGAGAAAATAACATTAAATTAATTAATTAATTAATAATTTTAGAAAGAAACTAATCCTAATTATTATTTTTATTTTTACTTTTTATGACTTATTAAAAAAATGACTTTTGAAAATAATAAACAAAAATTAAATGAAATTAGAAGAAAAAAAACAATGGGCCTGGCATCAAAAGCCAAATGGGGGGTGTTGTTATAAAAAACGCTTGGCCCAAATCATAAAATGTACTCGGATTCAGTGAGGAGTGCTTTTGATAGCTCATGGTGCACCTGCATGTGGAAACCTTTTGATCTAAATCAACCAAGATCTAGTGGTTGTGATCTGGAGACACATGATGGACTGACGTAGCTAATGCTTACTGGATCTGCAGTTAACAATGTTAGAAAAATAAAATGCTAGACCTGGGACTTGAACCCAGGTCCTCCCTTTTCACACCAATGCGCCTTAACAACTGAGCTGCCCATTCAATCGTTATTATAAGTTAAACAATAATAATATATTAAAAAACAACGTCAAATCTTAGTCAGCAAACACGCGCGCTCCAGGTGGCCCCCTGAGATTTGAACAAGCCAATCAGGAATGGAGAGAGGAAGTGAATATTTAGTTGAGCCAATGAAACACATGGGTAGTGACATGCCACTGCTGACCACCGCCTTTAGTTAGTCAAGCCACCGGCCACAGTGGTCACAGTCTTCTTCTCCTGCGAGGCAAAAAATAAAACCTGAAAATACGCAATTTCAAAGCAACTAAAACATCCCACCCCCCTTAAAATTTCCCAAGGAATTCAATGGTGGCCTTTATTTGATCTGAAAGTTCCTGTATAATGAGATTCGAAGATCACTGTTCAAAAACCGTTGTTAATGGTGATCCACGATTAGGGCCCTCTCAAACACATGAAGCACGTTAGAGCATCCACAAATAACTATAATAACATGAATGTATCAAATGAATTGATTTATATTACGTGTATGAAAGGTTTTGAATTAAAACTTTACCTAAGTCTGGTGATGCGTAGATCCGAGGTTTTAGAGTGTTGCACGTCTGGAAAATGGCCTGGATGATCTCCTGATGATCTCAGAGATTGAAATGAGAGGTTTATTTGGATGGAAATTGGATGGATGTATGATTTTGAGTTTTCACGATTTTGGGTAATTCTTTGCAATCTTGGTAGCACTCTTGTACAATGTGTGTGCGTGTGTTTGGCTTGCCAAAGAGATGTATTTATATCATAGAAGGAGGAGAAACAATTGAATGGAAAAGATTATGGCCATAACTCATGTTTTCCAATAAGAATCCAACAAATTCAAGTTCTTCTAAATTTTCCAAAACATGCCTTATCCTTGCTTGAATGAACCTGGTCACTTGTACACGAAATCTTGGGCTTCAAGACAAGTCAAAACTACAGCCCAAATGCCTAAGCCCATTTAAAATTATTTTGTACCATTTATTTTATATTTATTTGAAATAAATTAAAATAAATATGTAAAAAATAGGTAGAAAATTCAAGGCCCTGCAAAAATAAGATTAGAGGTCCTCTATGACCTTAGGAAGATATTTGAACCTTAAAAAGTTAGGCCATTGACCCAAAAATTCAAATTTGCTCAATGCACCATTCTTGAAATTTCCAAAATTTTCCCAACTTGGGCAAGCCATAACTTGGTCAATTTTTTATCTCATGATGATAATCTTTTACTTTTTGGAAATCCCAAGAAGTTTATTTCAATCCCTCTTTTGATCGATTTTGCATTTGAAGATGTTATCTTGATGTAAAATGTCATGGAAAAAGGTGGCTTTTGTTGACTTTTTGAAAATGACCTGTGATGTTTGAGCTCATATCTTTCAAATGGTTTATTTCCTGATCTTGGGAGATGAAGAGAAGTTGTAGGGAATTGGATTCAATTCAAAATGAGCTTTGGTTGGGGGAAAATAGATGAAGTATGTGAAAGTTATGCTTGTTCAAAGTTTGGTTCCTATAGAAACCCTAATTTGCCATTTTTGACTTTTGATGGGTTAGGAGCATTTCTTGAGGAATCATGATCAACCCTTGATAAAATTATGGATATCACTTCAAAATGTTGATTTTGACTTAAAATATTGAAGTTTGGCTGTACATGGGCCACGATTGACTTTTGACCTAGCACAGTTGACTTTCAAGCATTTGAGCAATTGACTGAGTAAACTTGTTGTCCAAGGCATGAAATTTGGAATGGATAATCTTTAAGACATATTAGGACCATGGGAAGCATTTGAGACCATTGGAGCTCAACCGTGTTGATGAAAATTGAAACCCTAGTTGGGGGTTCATTGTCTTAGAAGGAGAATTGTTTTGTCAATTCTTGGTCAACTTTGAGCAATTGAGAACCTCTAGGAGTATGTCTTGTGTGAAAATGGGAGGGAAAATTTTGGGGTACAACAGGTTGAAAGTGGAATTAAAAGAGTGAAGATACCCATGGCCTCCACTTCTAATGCTGTGAAAAAACCATTTATTGGTAAAAAGGAAACTAATGTTGTGTATGGAGCAAGAAATTGTACGAAGAATGACCGTCATCATTCGGTAGAGGCAATATTGATTTCCAATCCAACTCCAATTCAACAAGCGCGTCAAAAAAATAACCAACAAAGGTCAAATTCCAAGAGAAGACAATTTACTAGAATCAATATGCAATTGTCTCAAGCTCTGCAACACCTATTGAAAGCTGATTTTGTGACATTGCAAGATCCCCTTCTAATCCTAACACAACTTATCCAAAATATAACCCCAATGCAAAACGTGCTTACCATTTAAATAGTCCCGGACATGATACCAATGATTTTTGGGCATTAAAGAACAAAATCCAAGACCTGATTGACAACAAGACAATTGAATTAGACCCTCCGCCAACTCCCAATGTGATCACTGCACCCATGCCCATTCATGGTAAGGGTGTCAATGCTATTGAAGATACCTCTTTTGTTTCCTCCATCAATGATTTGACCACTCCTTTGAATACTGTTAAAAAGAATTTGTTGAAAGCCAGAATATTCCCAGGTTGTTTTGAAGACTGTTACCATTGTGCTACACAAATTAATGGTTGCACATGGCTGAAGAACGGTGTCCAACTGTGAAAAGTTTCACCCAAAGTGTTTCTCAAGAGTTTGAAGATGTGTCCATCATTACCATTTCAAACACTCCTGTTAGGATCACCTCCAAAGGTCCTATTAGTATTTTCGCTGAACCAAGAATAACACCACTAATTATTACCACACTAGGGCCAGTCCCCTACTCTTCTGATAAAGTTGTGCCCTGGAACTATGGGGTGGAAGTGTATTACCATGGTATCAAATAAGAACTGTGGATCATCGAGAATGAGAATGCTGAAGTTACAAACATTGCTAGATCAAGTAAAGTTACTAGGACCGGAAGGATCTTCTCTCTGGAGATCTCACCTCCGAAAACCACTACTACACCAATTCATATTACTGTTGTTAAACCAGTTACTGATACTCGAGGAAAGGAAAAAATGACCAAGCCTACCCGAATGGAGGAACCCATAAAAGATGTTGCAATTGAGGACCCATCTACCAAAGAGATGGAGGAGATTTTAAAAATTATCCGAAAAAGTGACTACAAAATAGTGGAACAGTTGGGGCAGACACCCTCGAAGATTTCCATGTTGTCTTTGTTGCTACGGCCGACCAATTTGAAAACTGTGTAGCAAGCCTGACTATTGACAATGGTTTGGGATTTTCGGACGCAGATATAACACCGGCGGGAAAGAATCACAACAAAGCTCCGCATGTTTCCATCGAGTGTAAAGGCACCACTTTAGCTCATGTGCTAGTGGATACTGGGTCCTCCCTAAATGTCTTACCAAAATATGCTCTAGATAGGTTGGACTGTGAAGGTTAAGTACTAAAACGTAGTGACATTATGGTGAGGGCTTTTGACAGATCAAAGAGAATGGTCCATGGAAAGGTTGATCTCCCTATCAAAGTTGGGTCCCAAATCTTCAACTCAACATTCTATGTGATGGATATCCTCCCGCCTTATTCTAACCTACTCGGAAGTCCGTGGATTCATGAGGCATGTGTGGTTACCTCCACACTACATCAAAAGCTGAAGTACTCGGTCAAAGGGAAAATTGTCACCGTCTGTGGGGAGGAAGAGTTTATGTTCAGTTATTTGAATTCATTCAAATATGTTGAAATGGATGGAGAATTCATTGAGACTCCTTGTCAAGATTTTGAAGTTGTATCTCCAATGGTTGATGTTGCCAAGGCCACTCCTGTAACTCCCAAAGATGCTAAAGATACACCAAGGATGGCATCTCTCAAAGATGCTCGTGCTGTTGTTGAAGACGGAGGTCACACCATTTGGGGACAACTTCCTGATATCCCCTACAAGTCATACAAATTTAGGTTGGGCTTCACCTCCAAGGCTCAAAAGGAGGTTCGATGTGCTCCTGTAGGGAAACCACCTCTTCGTATTAGTAACAATCAAGTTAATGTTCTTGGAGAATCTGACAGTGACGGTGACTGGGACGAATGGATCTACCCAACTGCTAATGGAAGACTCAACAACTTGCAGACCAAGGACTTCATCTCAATCTCTTTCAGCCAGGAGTAATTTCCATTTACTGTTTTATTACTTGGAGAATTTTGTCTGTAATTTCCATTAAAATAATGACTTTAAACCATGCGCCTTGCCCTGGGCGCAATGGTCCATTTATTAAGGATTTGTCATTTCCATATTCCATATGCTCATTTTAATGAAAACATTGGACTATTTTGCATTCAAATTTTGCACTCTTTGTCTTTCTTTTACTTTACTGCATTTTCAAATAGTCATGTGACCTTACATGCACACACACACATTTGCAAATCTACATCCACTCCAAATCTCATTGACAACGATTCTGCTGTTGCCATCTATGACATTGAAAATCCAATCTATCAAGCCAAAGACAAAGGTGAAGAAGATTGTGAAATACCTGGGAAACTCGCCAGACTCCTGATACAAGAGTAAAAGGCCATTCAACCACATGAAGAACCAGTTGAAGTGATAAACTTGGGTACTGAGGCTGATAAGAAGGAAGTCAAGATTGGCGCTAACCTAGAAAACAATGTCAAGAACAAATTGGTTCAGATGTTGCATGACTATGTTGAGGTGTTTGCTTGGTCATACGAAGATATTCCAGGGCTTGATACTGATATCATGGTTCAATATCTACCAATAAAAGAAGGTTGTCCTTCGATCAAGTAAATTGTCCATCGCATGTGGCTAGATATGTTTGAGAAGATCAAGGATGAGATAATGAGACAGTTCAATGCAGGTTTCTTGGTAGTGACATCATATCCCCAATGGGTTTCCAATGTTGTTCCGGTGCCAAAGAAAGACGGAAAAGTCCGTATGTGTGTAGACTACAGGGATTTAAATAAAGCAAGCCCCAAATATGATTTACCACTACCACATATTGATGTTTTGGTTGATAACACTGCTCAACACAAATTTTTCTCCTTCGTGGATGGCTTCTCCGATTACAACCAAATCAAAATGGCGCCTAAAGACATGGAGATAACCACTTTTCTTACACGGTGGGGCACCTTCGGCTATAAGGTCATGCCTTTTGGTTTAAAGAATGTAGGCGCAACTTATCCACGGGTTATGGTAGCTCTATTTAATGACATGATCCATCATGAGATAGAAGTTTATGTTGATGACATGATTGCAAGTTTGCAAACTAAGGAAGAACACCCTGATGATTTGCACAAGCTATTTGAAAGACTGAAGAAATATAAGCTAAGGTTGAATCCCAACAAATGCACCTTTGGGGTGAGGTCTAGAAAACACCTATGCTTCATCTTCATTGGAAAAGGTATTGAGGTCGATCCTGCAAAAGTCAAAGCCATATAAGAAATTCCAGCTCCCTGTACTGAGAAGGAAGTCAGGGGTTTCTTAGGTCGACTCAACTATATTTCCTGATTCATCTCTCACTTAACTGCTATTTGTGAGCCAATCTTCAAACTGTTGAAAAAATATCAATTAGTCAGATGGAATAACGATTGCCAAATAGCTTTTGACAAGATCAAGGAGTACTTGCAATAACCTCCAATCCTAATGCCTCCAGTTGAAGGAAGACCTATGATCATGTACATGATTGTGTTAGAGAATTCAATGGGGTGTGTGCTAGGCCAATATGATGAGTCTGGTCAAAAAGGGCATGCAATATACTACCTTAGCCAAAAGTTTACCGAATGTAAAACAAGATATTCACTGCTCGAGAAAACTTGATGCGCTTTAGCATGGGCTGCTCATCGAATAAGACAATATATGTTGACTCAAACTACTCTATTGATTTCTAAGATGGATCCTATCAAATGCATCTTCGAGAAGCCAGCCCTCTCCAGACAATAGCCAGATGGAAAATGATTTTAACTGAATATGACATCTAGTATACTACACAAAAAGCAATCAAAGGAAGTGTACCGGAGGATCATTTGGCCCATCAAGATGTTGATGACTACCAATCCATGAACTTTGAATTCTTGGACGAGAATATCATGCTGATAATTGATTGTGAAAAGCCTAGACCGTATGTAGGACCTGGACATAGATCCCGATGGAATATGGTTTTTGATGGAGCTTCTAATGCATTGGGTAACGAAATTGGTGTTGTGATCATTTCTCCTAAAGGTCTCCATACAACTTTAATTTCTAGACTCTGCTTTGATTGTACCAACAACATGGCTGAGTATGAAGCTTGCATCTTAGGTCTTAAGTCTTCCGTCGACCTAAGAATCAAATACTTAAGTGTATACAGAGATTCAGTCCTAGTGATCAGTCAAGTTAAAGGAGAGTGGGATACCAAACATCCAAACCTGATCCCTTACAAAGAGCTTGTGTTAACCTTGATCCCGTACTTTGAAGAGGTCACCTTTGAACATATCCCAAGGGAAGAAAATCTGTTGCCAGATGCCTTAGCGACTATGTCGTCTATGTTCAAGGTCAATTTGGACAATGAAGCTCCCAAAATTACTATCAAAAGATTCGAAGAACCGGCACGCTATTGTGAGATTGACACTGATGAGGAGAAGCCTTGGTTCCATGAGGTGAAAAGGTATCTTGAAGCACAAGAATATCCTGAGGGAGCTTCAATCAATGACAAGAAATTCCTGCAGATATTCTCAGTCAAGTTCTTCCTAAGAAATTGGATTTTGTACAAGCGTAACCATGATTCTGCTCTACTCTATTGTGTGGACAAGAAATAAGAAGAGAATATCATGGAGGATATGCATGGAGGTATCTTCAGAACTCATTCCAGTGGACACACTATGGCCAAGAAGATTCTGAGGGCTGGTTACTACTGGTTAACTATGGAAACTGATTGTCACCACCACTCGAGGGCTTGCCATAAATGCCAGATTTATGCCGATAAGGATCACGTGCCTCTTATAACTTTAAATGTCATGACTTCTCCATGGCAGTTTGCAATGTGGGCATTGACATGAATGGAAAAGATTATGGCCATAACTCATGTTTTCCAACAAGAATCCAACAAATTCAAATTCTTCCAAATTTGCCAAAACATGCCTTATCCTTGCTTTAATGAACCTGGTCACTTGTGCACGAAATCTTGGGCTTCAAGACAAGTCAAAACAACATCCCAAATTCCTAAGCCCATTTAAAATTATTTTGTACCATTTTTTTTATATTTATTTGAAATAAATTAAAATAAATATGTAAAAAATAGGTAGAAAATGCAAGGCCATTCAAAAATAAGATTAGAGGTCCTCTATGACCTTAGGAAGATATTTGAACCTTAAAAAGTTAGGCCATTGACCCAAAAATTCAAATTTGTTCAATGCACCATTCTTGAAATTTCCAAAATTTTCCCAACTTGGGAAAGCCATAACTTGCTCAATTTTTATATCAGGATGACGATCTTGTACTTTTTGGAAATCCCAAGATGTCTATTTCAATCCCTCATTTGATCGATTTTGCATTTGAAGATGTTATCTTCATGTAAAATGTCATAGAAAAAAGTGGCTTTTGTTGACTTTTTGAAAATGACCTGTGATGTTTGAGCTCATATCTATCAAATGGTTCATTTCTTGATCTTGGGGGATGAAGAGAATTTGTAGGGAATTGGATTCAATTCAAAATGAGCCTCGGTTGGGGAAAAATAGATGAAGTATGTGAAAGTTATGCTTGTTCAAAGTTTGGTTGACTTTTCCTATAGAAACCCTAATTTGCCATTTTTGACTTTTGATGGGTTAGGAGCATTTCTTGAGGAATCATAATCAACCCTTGATCAAGTTATGGATATCACTTCAAAATATTTATGTTGACAAAAAATATTGAAGTTTGATTGTACATGGGCCACAATTGACTTTTGACCTAACACAGTTGACTTTCAAGCATTTGAGTAATTGACTGAGTAAACTTGTTATGCAAGGCATGAAATTTGGAATGGATAATCTTGAAGACACATTAGGACCATGGTAAGCATTTGAGACCATTGGAGCTCAACCATCTTGATGAAAATTGAAACCCTAGTTGGGGGTTCATTGCCTTAGGAAGAGAATTGTCTGGTCAATTCTTGGTCAACTTTGAGCAATTGAGCACCTTTAGGAGTATGTCTTGTGTGAAAATGGGAGGGAAAATTTTGGGGTACAACAGGTGGAAAGTGGAATTAAAAGCGTGAAGATACCCATGGCCTCCACCTCTAATGCTGTGAAAAAACCATTTATTGGTAAAAAGGAAACTAATGCTGTGTATGGAGCAAGAAGTCGTATGAAGAATGACAGTCATCATTCAGTAGAGGCAGTATTGATTTCCAATCCAACTCCAATTCAACGAGCGTGTCAACAAAGTAACCAACAGAGGTCGGATTCCCAGAGAAGACAATTTACTAGAATCAATATACAATTGTCTCAAGATCTACAACACCTATTGAAATCTGATTTTGTGACATTGCGAGATCCCCCCTTCTAATCCTAACACAAATTCTCCAAAATATAAACCCAATGCAAAATGTGCTTACCATTCAAATAGTTCCGGACATGATACCAATGATTGTTGGGCATTAAAGAACAAAATCCAAGACCTGATTGATAACAAGACAATTGAATTAGACCCTCCGCCAACTACCAATGTGATCACCGCACCCATGCCCAGTCATGGTAAGGGTGTCAATGCTATTGAAGATACCTCTTTTGTTTCCTCCATCAATGATTTGACCACTCCTTTAAATACTGTTAAAAATAATTTGTTTAAAGCCGTAATAATACCAGGTTGTTTTGAAGACTGTTACCATTGTGTTATACAAATTAATGGTTGCACATTGCTGAAGAAAGGTGTCCAACTGTGAAAAGTTTGACCCAAAGTGTTTCTCAAGAGTTTGAAGATGTGTCCATCATTACCATTTCAAACACTCCTGTTAGGATCACCTCCAAAGGTCCTATTAGTATTTCCGCTAAACCAAGAATAGTGCCACTAATTATCACCACACCGGGGCCATTCCCCTACTCTTCTGATAAAGTTGTGCCCTGGAACTATGAGGCGGAAGTGTATTACCATGGTATCAAACAAGAACCGTGGATCACCGAGAATGAGAATGCTGAAGTTACAAACATTGCTGGATCAAGTAAAGTTACTAGGATCAGAAGGATCTTCTCTCTGGAGATCTCACCTCCGACAACCACTACTACACCCATTCATATTATTGTTGTTAAACCAATTACTGATACTCGAGGAAAGGAAAAAATGACTGAGCCAACCCGAATGGAGGAACCCATAAAATATGATGCAATTGAGGACCCATCTACCAAATAGATGGAGGAGATTTTAAAAATTATCCGAAAAAGTGACTACAAGATAGTGGAATAGTTGGGGTAGACACCCTCGAATATTTCCATGTTGTCTTTGTTGCTACGGCCAACCAATTTGAAAACTATGTAGCAAGCCTGACTACTGACAATGGTTTGGGATTTTCGGACGCAGATTTAACACCGGCGGGAAAGAATCACAACAAAGCTCTCCATGTTTCCATCGAGTGTAAAGGCACCACTTTAGCACATGTGTTAGTGGATACTGGGTCCTCCCTGAATATCTTACCAAAATTTTCTCTGGATAGGTTAGACTGTGAAGGTTAAGTAATAAAACATAGTGACATTGTGGTGAGGGATTTTGACGGATCAAAGATAATGGTCCATGGAAAGGTTGATCTCCCTATCAAAGTTGCGTCCCAAATCTTTAACTCAACATTCTATGTGATGGATATCCTCCCGCCTTATTCTAGCCTACTCGGACGTCCGTGGATTCATGAGGCATGTGCAGTTACCTCTACACTAGATCAAAAGCTGAAGTACCCGGTCAAAGGGAAAATTGTCACCGTCTGTGGGGAGGAAGAGTTTATGTTAAGTCATTTGAATTCATTCAAATATGTTGAAATGGATGGAGAATTCATTGAGACTCCTTGTCAAGCTTTTGAAGTGGTCCCTCCAATGATTGATGTTGCCAAGGCCACTCCTGCAACTCCCAAAGCTGCTAAAGATACACCAAGGATGACATCTCTCAAAGATGCTCATGCTGTTGCTGAAGACGGAGGTTGCACCATTTGGGGACAACTTCCTGATATCCCCTACAAATCATACATATTTAGGCTGGGCTTCACCTCCAAGGCTCAAAAGGAGGTTCGACGTGCTCCTGCAGGGAAACCGCCTCTTGGTATCCGTAAAAATGAATTTAATGCTCTTGGAGACTCTGACAGTGATGGTGACTGGGACGACTTGATCTCCCCAACTGTTGATGGAGGACTCAACAACTGGCAGACCAAGGACTTCATCTCAATCTCTTTCAGCCAGGAGTAATTTCCATTTCCTGTTTTATTACTTGGACAATTTTGTCTGAAATTTCCATTAAAACAATGACTTTAAACCATGCGCCTTGCTCGGGGCACAATGGTCTATTTGTTAAGGGTTTGTCATTTCCATATGCCATATGCTCATTTTAATGAAAACATTGGAATATTTTGCATTCAAATTTTTCACTCTTTGTCTTTTTTTTATTTACTGCATTTTCAAATAGTCATGTGACCTTACATGCACACACACACACATTTGCAGATCTACATCCACTCCGAATCTCATTGACAACGATTCTGCTGTTTCCATCTATGACTTTGAAAATCCAATCTATCAAGCCGAAGATGAAGGTGAAGAAGATTGTGAAATACCTGGGAAACTCACCAGACTCCTGATACAAGAGTAAAAGGCCATTCAACCACATGAAGAAACAGTTGAAGTGATAAACTTGGGTACTAAGGCTGATAAGAAGGAAGTCAAGATTGGCGATAACCTAGAAGACAATGTATAGAACATATTGGTTTAGATGTTGCATGACTATGTTGAGGTGTTTGCTTGGTCATATGAAGATATTCCAGGGCTTGATACTGATATCGTGGTTCAACATCTACCAATGAAAGAAGGTTGTCCTCCGATCAAGGAAATGGTTCGTCGCATGCGGCTAGATATGTCTGAGAAGATCAAGGATGAGATAATGAGACAGTTCAATGCAAGTTTCTTGGCAGTGACATCATATCCCCAATGGGTTTCCAATGTTGTTCCAGTGCCGAAGAAAGACGAGAAAGTCTGTATGTGTGTAGACTACAGGGATTTAAATAGGGCAAGCCCTAAATATGATTTACCACTACCACATATTGATGTTTTGGTTGATAACACTGCTCAATACAAAATTTTCTCCTTCGTGGATGGCTTCTCCGATTACAACCAAATCAAAATGGCGCCTGAAGACATGGAGTAAACCACTTTTGTTACACAGTGGGGCACCTTCTTCATGACATGATCCATCATGAGATAGAAGTTTATGTTGATGACAGGATTTCATGATCACAAACTGAGGAAGAACACCTTGATCATTTGCACAAGCTATTTGAAAGACTGAAGAAATATAAGCTAAGGTTGAATCCCAACAAATGCACCTTTGGGGTGAGGTCTGGAAAACACCTATGCCTTATCGTCAGTGGAAAAGGTATTGAGGTCGATCTTGCAAAAGTCAAATCCATACAAGAAATTCCAGCTCCCTGTACTGAGAAGGAAGTCATGGATTTCTTTTGGTCGACTCAACTATATAACCCGATTCATCTCTTACTTAACTGCTACTTGTGAGCCAATCTTCAAACTGTTAAAAAAAGATCACGTAGTTAGATGGAATAACGACTGCCAAATAGCTTTTGACAAGATTAAGGAGTACTTGCAATAACCTCCAATCATAATGCCTCTAGTTGAAGGAAGACCTATGATCATGTACATGATTGTGTTAGAGAATTCAATGGGGTGTGTGCTAGGCCAATATGACGAGTCTGGTCGAAAAGGGCATGCAATATACTACCTTAGCAAAAAGTTTACCGACTGTAAAACAAGATATTCACTGCTCGAGAAAACTTGCCGCGGTTTAGCATGGGCTGCTCGTCGACTAAGACAGTATATGTTGACTCATACTACTCTATTGATTTCTAAGATCGATCCTATCAAGTACATATTCGAGAAGCCAGCCCTCTTTGGACAATAGACAGATGGAAAATGATATTAACTGAATATGACATCCAGTATACTATATAATAAGCAATCAAAGGAAGTGTACTGGCAGATCATTTGGCCCATCAAGTTGTTGATGACTACCAATCCATGAACTTTGAATTCTTGGACGAGAATATCATGCGGATAGTTGACTGTGAAAAGCCTAGACCGTATAAAGGACCTGAACATAGATTCCGATGGAATATGGTTTTTGATGGAGCTTCTAATGCATTGGGTAACGGAATTGGTGTCGTGATCATTTCTCCTGAAGGTCTCCATACAAATTTCACTTCTAGACTCTGCTTTGATTGTACCAACAACATGGCTGAGTATGAAGCTTACATCTTAGGTATTAAGGCTTCTATCGACCTAAGAATCAAATACTTAAGCATATACAGAGATTCGGTCCTAGTGATCAGTCATGTTAAAGGAGAGTGGGATATCAAACATCCAAACATGATCCCTTACAAAGAGCTTGTGTTAACCTTGATCCCGTACTTTAAAGAGGTCACCTTTGAACATATCCCAAGGGAAGAAAATCAGTTGGCAGATGCCTTAGCGACTATGTCGTCTATGTTCAAGGTCAATTGGGACAATGAAGCTCCCAGAATTACTATCAAAATATTGGACGAATCGACACACTGTTGTGAGATTGACACTGATGAGGAGAAGCCTTGGTTCCATGAGGTGAAAGGTATCTTGAAGCACAAGAATATCCTAAGGGAGCTTCAATCAATGACAAGAAATTCCTGCAGAGATTCTTAGTCAAGTTCATCCTAAGAAATGGGATTTTTTACAAGCGTAACCATGATTCTACTTTGTTATGTTGTGTGGACAAGAAATAAGCAGAGAAGATCATGGAGGATATGCATGAAGGTATCTTCATAACTCATTCCAGTGGACACACTATGGCCAAGAAGATTCTGAGGGCTGGTTACTATTGGTTGACTATGGAAACTGATTGTCACCACCACTCGAGGACTTGTCATAAATTCCATATTTATGCCGATAAGGTTCACGTGCCTCCTATAACTTTAAATGACATGACTTCTCCATGTCCATTTGCAATGTGGGCATTGACATGAATGGAAAAGATTATGGCCATAACTCATGTTTTCCAACAAGAATCCAACAAATTCAAATTCTTCCAAATTTTCCAAAACATACCTTATCCTTGCTTGAATGAACCTGGTCACTTGTGCACGAAATCTTGGGCTTCAAGACAAGTCAAAACAACATCCCAAATGCCTAAGCCCATTTAAAAAATTTTTGTACCATTTATTTTATATTTATTTGAAATAAATTAAAATAAATATGTAAAAAATAGGTATAAAATGCAAGGCCATGCAAAAATAAGATTAGAGGTCCTCTATGACCTTAGGAAGATATTTGAACCTTAAAAATGTACTTGATTGGATCCATTTTGGAGATAAACTAAGTAGTGTGATTCAACATATACTGCCGCAAACATTTTTCCGCCTAGGCCAGAGCACAACATGTCTTTTCCAGCATGGAATACCATGATTCACAATCAGTAAACTTTTACTGAGATAATAAATGACATACTTTTTCTTCCCTGTTTCATCTTGTTGTCCCAGAATACAGCCCATGGAATCATCTAACACCGTCCGATACATAATCAATGGTCTTCCTTCAACAGAAGGGAGCAAGATAGGAGGTTCAAGCAGATATTATTTAATACTTTCAAATTCCCTTTGGCAGTCATCTGTCCACACACAACCTTGATCTTTCTTTAACAACTTAAAGACCGGTTCACAAGTTGCAGTCAAGTGGGAAATGAATCTGGAAATATAATTCAAACGCCTGAGGAACCCTCTGACTTGCTTTTCAGTTCTCGGTGCTGGAATTTCTTAAATTGCTTTGACTTTATCAAGGTCAACTTCAATTCCTCTCTGGCTAACAATGAAACCCAACAATTTCCTGACCGAACACCGAAGGTACATTTATTTGGATTCAAGTGGAGATGCTACTTCCTCAAATGCTGAAACAACTTCAACAAATCTTCTACATGCCCTTGTTCAGTCTGGGATTTAGCAATCATATCATCAACATATACTTCAATTTCCTTGTGCATCATATCATAGAATAGGGTTTTCATAACCCTCTGGTATGTTGCACCAACATTCTTTAGCCCGAAGGGTATCACTCTGTAACAGAATGTTCCCCAGGGTGTGATAAACGTTGTTTTTTCCATGTCCTCAGGAGCCATCCTTATTTGATTACACCCGGAAAATCCATCCATGAATGAGAAAAATTTGAACTTTGTTGTGCTATCCACTAACATATCAATATGTAGCAATGGAAAATCATCTTTTGGACTAGCTTTATTTAGATCTCTTTAATCTATGCACATGCAAACTTTTCTGTCTTTCTTCGGTACTGGACAATATTGGCAATCCACTGAGGGTACACTGATGTCACAAGAACACCGACATTAATCTACTTTAGAACTTCTTCTTTGATCTTCACTGCCATATTTGGGTGAGTTCTTCAGAACTTCTATTTGATTGGAAGACACTCTGGCTTCAATGGCAAATGGTGCTCTACAATATCTATATCTAGACCAGACATATCTTGGTAAGACCAAGCAAAAATATTCACATACTCTTTCAACATCTCAATCAACCTGCTTTTCGCATCAGGACGCAGTAATGCTCCAATCTTGACTTCTTTCGGATCTTCTTCTAAACCCAAATTGATTTCTTCTAATGGCTACTTATATGGCTGAATGGCATTCTCCTCGCGCTCAAGTAACCGTGAGACCTCTTCTGGAATCTCATCATAGTCTTCTTCTTCAGCCCCATACACAAGACATTCAAAGTTGGGAGAGGGTGCAGGGTCATTGTATTCAATAGGTTTTTTAATTAATTTGCACATTTGATTTATGATTGTTTTTAGAAACTGACACATATAACAAGTGATCATGCATATTTAATTTCAGTTATTATTTATTTTGAAATTTCGGATTACCATTTTCCAAGAAAAAGAAAAAAAAAGACACAATTTGGGAAACAAAGACAACTTTTATTATTGATTTTAAAAATCACAGCAAACAGATAAGCCCATACAATATTAATACTTTCACCTTGGGCATAGTGAAATCTTTTCAAAAAGATTAACAAAATAAATTACTTTGAAACATGAATGCAATGGGGAACATTAATGGTGATCCAATTCTGAACCCTAACTCCGTGCGTCACATGATTCAACACTTCTGGCTCTGCTTCATCTTCCACGATGGCATTAATCCCGAAAACAGTTGGATGAAGATAACCCCCGTTACGGAATATGTATTGATACTTGCCTGCAGCATACTTCGGCTTCATGCTCTTATCTTTATCATTCTTCAAGGAGAACCCCAAGCCAACTCTATTCTTGTTTACAGGTGGATCAACAATTTGTCCCTATACTTCACTACGGCCACTACGCACCACCTGCTGCGCATCCCTAAGCGAAACCATAGAATTCTCATTTCCTCTTATGTTATCAATGGATAAAGCTTGGAAATGGGTTCCAATAGCAGCTTCATTCGCCTCCACAATGATGAAAGGGGACAAATGAGATATCAATAATGCCTGTTCTCCATTTATAGTTACCACTTTTCCTTCACGTACAAACTTCAGCTTCTGGTGTAAAGTCGAAGTAACAGCCCCTGCCTCATGTATCCACGACCGTCCCAGCAAGAAACTATAAGCGGGTACAATATCCATGACCTGGAAAGTAATCTGGCAAGTCCATGTCAAGTCCATGTCACCAATAACAGACTTCCTTGATCCGTCAAACACTTTCACAATAATGCCACTTGTGCGCATGGGCGTTCCTTAATATTTCAACTTCGTAAGAGTTCTCCTCGGTATAACGTTCAATGCGGATCCATTATCAATCATCACCTTGGATAATGAGTCATTCTTGAACTTCATATAGATGTGGAGGGCCAAATTGTGATTCCTTCCTTCATCGGGCAATTTATTGTCATAGAAACTCAGGTTATTACATGACGTAATGTTCCCTACTACACTGCTGAATTGGTCTACAGGCATATCACTTTCACCAAAAGCTTGGTCCAATACCCTCATCAAAGATTCTATGTGAGCAGAGGAATTCATCAATAAAGCAAAGATATATATTTTTGAAGGAGTCTGTAGTAGCTGATCTACAATTTTGTAGTCGCTCATATTGATTATATTCAAAATATCATCCACTTCTTTCTCTAGTGTAGCTCCACTAGATTCACCCACTGCCTTCTTGGGTTCAACATTCTCAACAATTTTCTTTCCAGTACTAACATCTCCATGAATAATTGGTGCAAATACGCGACCACTGCGGGTCACTCTGCTAGTCTCAGCAATATTTCTAACATTAGGCATTGGCTGGATGGGAACATCCACACCATCCTCTAATATTGTAGCATTATATTTGTAGGGTATAACCTTGTTTAACTTGTAGGGGACAGGACCTGACAAACTAATCACCAATGGAGTAATAGTTGGCTTGCTATGATATTTAACTTCAAAATGGGCGGTTGCACCAAAACAAGGCACAATAACATTTACCCCCTCTTCAACACAATCAGTCATTATAAAGTCATCTCTGGAAAACAAATCTTCATCTGAGGAGAAGTACTCATCTACAGAGGCAAACTCATCATCCGACTCTTCTTCATCCAAACAAACCTCAATCATATCAACTTCATGGTAATCATCCCTTTGACCTGTAACCTTGATGGTTCCATTATCTAACAACAACTGAACACCTTTCCTTACAATCAAACATCCTTGGGTGTCCCAGCAGCAAATTCGGCAAGATCCATATTGATGTTCTATCTGACCAGCCATGTGGCAGAAAGTAGCGTGCAATTATACAAGATCCTCATTCATATGTTCCACATTAAAGATTCTAAACTCTCCAGGACATCCAGAAACCATGTTTACTTCCTCTTAATACTCTTCCCTAGGCCTGATTATATGGATGAGGCCCTCATCCATCAGCTCCTACAAATCAGCCTTTATCTTGTCACAAGCCTGTATATTTGTACTGCAAATAGAACAACCGGCATGGTCATGCGTATAGTAGCTAAATTCACAGAGGTCTGCATGCACTTTCACCAAATCTCCTCTAACCAAATTAATATCAAAAATCTGAAAGTCGCCTGGACAATTAGCCACCATATTCACAGCATTTGCTCCTCCATGCTTGGGTAGAGGATTGTCTTTCACATTAGGGCCAACATCCTTGAAAGATAAGATACCAGACTTCATCAATTTATGTACTTCAGTCTTCAAAGGATAGTAGTTCTCAACATTATTCTCTGGTGCTCCCTGATGAAAAGCACATGTTTGGTCTGCTTTGTAATACCAAGGCAATGGTGATGGTACAGCGGGAGGTGGTCGGGTCTGAACCAACTTCTTCTGAATTAACGCCGGGAGTAGTTCTGTATAACTCATAGGGATAGGATCATAACTCTCCCTTCTCTGATTATACCCTTGATTCCCCTGATGTGATGGTCTTTGATAAGCAACGGTAGTTGGAATTACACCAACAATTGGAGTTACTGATGTGACTTGCTGATGACGCTGATAATTTCTTCTAGGAGTGTTAACCCTCCTCTCTTGCATAACAAAATTTGTATATCCTTCCTTCTTCTTGGTAAACCCATAAGACGTCTTCTTTGCACTTCTGGAACTTTCACTTTTTGTGAGACGGCCCTCTCTTACAGCCTCTTCCAAATGGATACCCATGCCTACCATTTCAGTAAATTCACTTGGCACACTTGCTACCATCCTCTCATAGTAGAAATCACCCAGAGTCTTCAAGAAAATATTAGTCACCTCCTTCTCTTCCATGGGAGGAATCACTTGGGCGCCTACCTCACGCCATCTCTGCGCATATTCTTTGAATGATTCCCTGTCCTTCTGGACCATGGATCTGAGTTGATCACGGTAAGGCGCCATGTCCATGTTGTATTTGTACTGTCAGATAAATGCTTCTCCCAAGTAGTTGAAAGTATGGATATTGACGTTGTCCAAACTCATATACCATTTCAACACAACACCAGTCAAACTATCCTGAAAAAAGTGAATCAGCAGATGCTGATCATCAGTATGGGTGGAAATGCTTCTTACATACATCACAATATGAGCACGCGGACAAGTGTTGGCCTTGTACTTCTCGAATTCCGGGACCTTAAACTTCGTAGGTATCTTAACATTCGGGACCAAGCACAAATCATTCACATTCTTCCCGAATAATTCCTTTCCCATGAGGGCCTTCATCTCCCTCTACATCTTGTCAAACTGTTCTTGAAAATCATCCATTCTATCATAGAGACCCAAGTCTTCACTTGGTGTAAGAAAAGGACAACACATATCATCATTAGCAAATGGAACCATGTGCACCGAAGGAGGTGCAGCAAGATTAACATGCACCACATGAGGTGCAGGAGTAACAATAGTCTGAACAATTGGAGCATCTTGAGGACCAAGATTGAATCCTTCAAGCGCAAATTTCTCTGGCATTCCCCATGGATAACCTTGAGGCATGTGATTCTGAACAACAGCTAGAGTAACAGACACATGAACAATCGAAGCTTCAGTAGTAACCCTTGCTTGTTGAGGTTGAACACTCGGTGGTTGATTCTGAGCAGCCACCAGAGATTCCATCAGAGCAGTAAGATTGGCCATGCCGACCTTCAAAGCAGAAACTTCCTCGCGCAGCTCGCGATTCTCTTGTTCTAAGTTGTCCATCTTCCTTCTAAAATTAGCTCGAGTGTTGTAGTGGTGAGACAACTTGCTGAACAAAGTAAAGAAGCATGGTAAGGCACCTGGATATGCAAAGAAATGCAAGAAATATGTGCAATATGATGCATGATGTGCAATGCACATGATTTATTTTATTATTAATATTTCAAGGGATTTAAAGATTTATAGACACATTGCAAATATTAAAGTAATAACATATTTGAAATAATGAAATTTTTTATTATAATAACTTCAAAATGGATTACAAGTTTCAATAATCCCAAGTACAAGATGAAAATAAAGTCTAAAATCCTAACAAGGAAAGCTGATGGAGATCACTCTATGCGCTGGAGCCCTGTAAGCTTGGCAATCTGAGCCTTCAACCTCTGGTTTTCTTCCGCATATCTGGTGGCAACCTCCTTCCAATCACCTGAATGAGGAAGTGAGCAAATAAAATCTAACTTAGGCTTAGTAGAAAATAAATCCCCTTTCCTTTCCATCATCTCTACAGCCCGACTCTCAAGAATCTCAATCAAGTCATCTCTCTCCTTCAAGTCTGCTCTATAGGAAATCTATAATGTTTGGCACTTATTCTTCCAAGCATCCTTTTCCTACTGCATCCTGACCAAAGAAAGCTGTATCTCTTCTATATCATCCAATAAGGGAGGTGTGGTCTTCACAAATAAATCAGGCATAGGTGCTTCTCGGGAATACGACATCTTCAACCGAATAGCTCTCATTTGGACCCACAGAAGATAAGGCTCCAAATAAACAACCCCCCTAGGTCCCAAGTCCTTCCTACTCTTCCTGTGAATGTGTCGCCAGGCCTTCCCAATCTGCTCCCTAGCTTCCTTATGGTCTTCTCCCTCCTTCAGGAAGAAAATTCTCAAATGAATACTATTTGGTTTATCCCTCATCGGATAACCAAGTTGTCATCATGCAAGAACAGGGTTGTAGTTAATTCCTCCTTTTGTACCAAGAAGATCAACATTAGGGAAACTACCACAACTGTTGACAATCTCTACATCCTAGTAAGCCTGACGATACCAATGAATATCAGAGTGAGTAAGTGCCATGATCTTAGGATCCCAACGGGGTTCCTTCCTGACATCCCAAAAAGCATCAGACTGAGGCATATGAGAAACAAACCACCGGTACAACAGAGGCGTCAAACAGACAATCATCCCCCCATGATAAGAATTTAGAAGATGAATAGAGTAGTAAGCATCACCCAATAGTGTAGGAACTGGGTTTCCAATCATGAAGATCCTGATAGCATTAATGTCAACAAAATTGTCCATATTAGGCAATAAGAACAACCCGTAAGCAAGTAAAGCAAAAATGGCCTCAAAAGCGAATGTACTCTTCATCTTGGCAAAGTAACGAGATTTCTCTAATAATAACTGAGCTGGTAATCCTCTAATCCCTCCTTTAGTATTCATATGGGCTTCAACCTCAGACTTCCCCAGATGGATCAAAACAGCAATCTCGTGTGGTTTTGGCTCACCCTCCAAACCAGTAAAAGGAACAGAATAGGTAACAGGTAAATCTAATAGATAAGAATACTCCTCCAGTGTAGGCATCAACTGATAGTCAGGGAAATTAAAGTAATGATACATCAGATCATAGAACTAGACCAAGGTCGAGAGAATACTCTCCTTCATTCTAAGCTTCATGAGAGGAATAATGGATCCACACTTCTTCCGAAAATCTACAGAACACTCAATCTCGGAAATTAGACTAATCAACTCATCTATCTTGGGATATTTGAAACTGTATTTCCCGGTCTTTCTTTTTCCAGAATCCATGGTCATAAGGTACCTGAGATATTTACAAATGGTCAACTTTCAAGTCCCTTGAAATGAAATTTATTCAAAAGATTCTTATGAGTGTATGGATGCATGATGCAACAATCACACATAAGATCACAAACATAAGGTTCATAGGTTCAACGTCACGAGCATGAGGTCGAAGGTACTACCCATAAGGTATGGTCTAAAAGTTATCACCTGCCGAACAAGGTTCTAGAGGTTCCCATAGTCTACATCCTTACTTTGGATATTACCATTTCAGACCAACCTTTCTACTAGCAAAGGGAGCCATGGTCAAAACAAATTCCTTACGCTTTGAAAACATCATTGCAAAGCTAATGAACGCTTTCTAGAATTGTTGACTGTGATATGGTGGCAGAACTGAATGTTTAATACTGGTTTGCGTTTTGCATTTTGTGTTTACAAAATGTCGCGGTAAGCAAGAGTCGCCACCGGCTTTTATTTCATCCAACCGAAAAGGAAAAAAGTACAGAAAAAATCCTTTTTCGAGATGTTTCCGAGTACGGTGGGTAGATTATAGAAAGGGAAGGTGTTAGCATCCTTTTTATCCATGGTTTTCCATGGGCTTTTAGGTACTTGCTCATTTTTAAATTTCTTGTGTTTGTGTGCTTTGTTTTTGAAAAGTTTGACTTCGTGATAACCCTTGTATCAGTCCTCAAAGGTGTGATGAAGTTATTTCGAAAATTGTCTTTGAAAGGGGTAAGTGTGAAAAGTTTTGATTTGAGCAAGTACCTACTAGCATCTACCTACTCGAAAAAAAGATCGTTTCTATTCTTGTTTCATTTAGACAACGCTATCCCACTATTAAGGAGTAGGTAGCACCGTCGTTGAAATTGGTAAGGGTTAATTCGAAAGGGACGTACGATCACTAAAGAAATATTAGGACACCTTAGTAGTAACCCTAGAGTCTTAAGATCATATTTGAGGCAACATTTCTGAGATAACATTCCGAGGCAACATTTCCGAGGAAACATTTCCGAGGCAACATTTTCGAGGAAACGTTCGAATGGGACATTTTGATCTTTTGGACTGGAGAGCAACCACTAAGACACCCTATGCTTAATGATCATTTACCAAAGGTAACCGATGTGAGAGTATACCCTAGGAGTGATATGTGCGAGTGATTTGTTTCAGTTATTTGTCTTTGCACATTAGGTTTTTCTAACCGTATTAATTTGTCATGCATTCTTGTCATACAATCCTATTAGCATACATCTAGACAGTTAAATATTTGCAAGAATAAAAAATGCGAGAAAATAAACCTACGCTATTACAAGGCTTCAGGGAAGGGGATTAATTACATAGCCAAAAAATCGGGGATTTAAACAGTAAAATAAACCCTAAATTAACTATTACATCCTCGAAACAGTTACAAATATATCGGCAAAATAATAAGCAAGCACGCGGCGATTTAAGTGCGAGAAGAGATTGAAACCTAAAAAATCTAATTTGAGAAAAAAGTATTTTTGGATTTTTATTGAAGAAAATATTTAATTGCAAATTAATTAAACCTAATTTCTAATTGTTTTTAAATTATGAAAGAAATTAAAGTTACCCTAAATTAATTAAACTAATTAATTAAAAACATTTATTAAGAAAGTAAATCTGGTTTGTGGTTTTTGATTGGTTAATTTAATAAAATAATTTTTGTGTTGACTTAAAAAAATAAAATAATTAAAGAAAAGGAATCAAAGAAAAATAGTAGAAATAACCAACTGGGCCTGCTGTCAGCAGATCTGGCTGGAGATGGGTCCAGAGGATGATGATTCTTAGAAGGGGAGGTGCGCTGGATCTGGTTCTGGCTGATGGATCCAGAAGATGATGACCCTCAGAAGGTGTATGTGCTAGATCTGATTCTGGCTGATGGATCCAGAAGATGATGACCCTCAGAAGGTGTATATGCACTGGACCTGGTTCTGACTGGTGGATCCAGAAGATGATGACCCTCAAAAGGTGTATATGCACTAGATCTGGTTCTGATTGGTGGATCCAGAAGATGATGACCCTCAGAAGGTGTATATGTATTGGATCTTGTTCTGACTGGTGGATCCAGAAGATGATGACCCTCATAAGGTGTATATGCACTGGATCTGGTTCTGACTGGTGGATCCAGAAGATGATGACCCTCAGAAGGTGTATATGCACTGGATCTGGTTCTGACTGGTGGATCCAGAAGATGATGACCCTCAGAAGGTGTATAAGCACTGGATCTGGTTCTGATTGGTGGATCCAGAAGATGACCCTCAGAAGGTGTATATGCTGGATCTGGTGAAAACAATGGAGAAAATGCCAAAAGCTCACGCCTGGGATCGAACCCAGGACATGAATTTCTGATTTTCTTCCTCGACCAACTGCGCTGGATGTTAACTTGTTAATATAATAAAAACAAACAATATATTGGAAAACAAGTTAGTGGCCTGAATAATGCGCCAGAATTTAAACCAGCTAGTCAGGTTATGACACGCTGTTGTCTTCTTCCCTGGAACAGTCGTTTTAGGCTCTGAACCTTTACCTACAGACGCAGGTCTGTTGCTGAAACCCGTGTCATTCAAAAATCAAGCACACGCAATATAAATTCAATTGGGGATAATGAATCAACTGGGTTTAAAGCTCTGATCATCATGGTAACCATTATCAAGCCTAATTTTGCTTGAAACTCAAAATCCCAAATTGGAGCACAAAACCCTAACAATGCAAAAGCTTGTTCCTCCACTGTAACTTAAATCAAATTATCCATAAACGTTTCAAACATGATGATGATCATAAATATGTAACTTAAACATGCTAAGGATGCAAGAATTATAGTAATCGAATTTGGATAATTTTGCAAACCGTGAGAATGATAGGAAGTGATTCTGGACGTGTAGGGGACCTGTGAGTGATTGGAATAGCTTCCTGGAATGTTCTGGAATATATTTCTGGCCTTGAATTTCTCTCAAAGGTCCTCTATCCTGAAATCAGAACCTCGCTTTTTGTCAATATTTTTTGAGTTTTGTTCTAACCATTTCACGCCTCTCCCCCTCTTTCTTTGCTTTGTTCTTGTTCATTATATATCCCTCAATGAATTAGGGTTGCAAAACAGATTGAATCTTGAAGCTTTGATGAGATTTGATTTGATTTTCAATTTGTATGATATCTTTATATTTTCATGCCAATCATGCCTTTATTGTACTAATTGCCATTGATTCGAATTGATCATCCAAGCTCAGCATATTTTGATTGCCCATCTATAAAAAAAACAAATCAAATCATATCTTTGATAATTTTCATCATTTATTTGATTTAATTCACTTTTTGATTAATAAAAAATCAAAATAAATTGAAGAATGAAGAAAATAATTTGTGGATAAGTCTTTGAGTCGTGGACCACATTGTAATTGAAGTGCAAGCATAAAAAGTTGGGCCCATTTAGCAAAAAATGCAAACTTGAACACATTTGACTTTTGGCAATTTTGCAAAAATGGTCAACTTGGCCAATGCATAACTCTCTCAATTTTTACCCTAGACAGCTGTTCTGGGACTTTTTAGAAAGCTTAAGATGTCCTTTAAGCAACCCTTTTGGTCTCATCTCAATTGAGTCTTGCATGTTCATGTATGAAGCTTTTACCCAAAAGGTGTTTTTGTTGACTTTTCAAAAGGACCTGTAATGTCAAAATTCATATCTTTTTGTGAGTGCATATTCTGAACTTGGGAGCTGAGGATGAATTGTAGGGAATTGTATCCTATTCAAAATGATGTTTGGATAAGTCATTTCTGATAAAGTATGAGAAAGTTATGCTTGGTCAAAATTGAGTTGACTTTTCCTATAAAACCCTAATTTAGCAACTTTTGGGTTTTGATGAATTGTGAGAAATCCTTGAGGAATCATGATCAAACCTTGATCAAATGATGAAATATTACTTCAAAATTAGGATGTTGACCAAAATCTTGAAGTTTGACTGTATGTGGGCCACAATTGACTTTTGGCCCAATACAGTTGATTTTCAGGCATTTGAGCAATTGACTGAGCAAAATTCTTCTACAAGGCTTGAAACTTGACATGGATGATCTTGAGAATCATATTAGGACAATGGTGAACACTTGAGACCTTTATAGCTCACACATCTTGGTGAAAAGTAAAACCCTAGTTGAAAGGCCATTGCTTAGGAGGAGAATTTGTCTGATCAATTCATGGACTTCTTAGAGCAATTTGGAGACCTCCCTTGCCATTTGTTGAGAAATATGGGAGGACAAATTTTGGGGTACAACAACTGCCCCTGTTCAATCTTCTTAAACCTGAGGATGTAGATTGGCTGCTCTGCCTTTCGTGATCTGAAGGTGGAAGATGATTGAACACTAGAGTGCCTAGAAATTTTCACTTGCATGAAGTGATACTTGATTTGTGATATCGGGAATGGGCTTATAGATGCCATTTGGTAGTTTCTAGAGAATTGTCGGAGATGGGCTTAAAGATGCCATCCGAAGAAGTTTCGATCGCATAAGAGATTCCTTTGCGAGAACCCGTATACCTGTTGTTAAGGAGGACTTCGTTGGGGAATGCTGGTTTCTGTCTTGAGAGAAATAGAGTTTTAGGAGCTTCAGTTGTCCTTAATTCAGCTGGGGAATAAATCCGGTTTGGGAAGTGGCGGTGAACTGCGTATCTGGTCAGGGTATATGCTGCACTGTGACTTACTGGGGAGATGTGAAACCAATCATGTTTGATCGGGTCCCGGTCTTACAGTGTTGTGGACTGCTGTCTGGAGATAAGAGAGGAAGAACCCGAATAGTAAGGTTATGAGAAGGAACCTGGATAGTAGGGTTACTTCGATATGAAAGTCTGGATGGTAGGGCTGTGAGAAGGAACCTAGATAGTAGGGTTACTTCTATATGAAAGCTTGGATAGTAGGGCTTGAGAAGAAACCTGGATAATAGGGTTACTCCGAGATGAAATCCTGGATAGTAGGGTTGTGAGAAGGAACCTGGATAGTAGGGTTACTTCGAGATGAGAGCCTGGATAGTAGGGCTTGAGAAGGAACCTGGATGGTAGGGTTACTTCGGGATGAAAGCCTGGATAGTAGGGTTGTGAGAAGGAACCTGGATGGTAGGGTTACTTCGATATGAAAGCCTGGATAGTAGGGCTATGAGAAGGAACCTGGATGGTAGGGTTACTTCAGGATGAAAGCCTAGATAATAGGGTTGTGAGAAGGAACCTGGATAGTAGGGTTACTTTGAGATGAAAGCCTGGATAGTAGGGTTGTGAGAAGGAATCTGGATTGTAGGGTTACTTCGGGATGAAATCCTGGATAGTAGGGCTTGAGAAGGAACCTGGATGGTAGGGTACTTCGATATGAAATCCTGGATAGTGGGGCTGTGAGAAGGAACCTGGATGGTAGGGTTACTTCGGGATGAAAGCCTGGATAATAGGGCTGTGAGAAGGAACCTAGATAGTAGGGTTACCTCGAGATGAAAGCATGGATAGTAGGGTTGTGAGAAGGAACCTGGATGGCAGGGTTACTTCGGGATGAAAGGCTGGATACTAAGGCTTGATAAGGAACCTGGATGGTAGGGTTACTTCGGGATGAAAACCTGGATAGTAGGGTTGTGAGAAGGAACCTGGATAGTAGGGTTACTTCGATATGAAAGCCTAGATAGTAGGGCTGTGAGAAGGAAGCTGGATGGTAGGGTTACTTCGGGGTGAAAGCCTGGATAGTAGGGCTTGAGAAGGAACCTGGATAATAGGGTTACTTCGATATGAGTTTGGGTAGAACTGCTGAGGGAACCTAGGTAAGGTTGCTTTTGTCGCACCGATGATTACTCTGTTTAGCTTCGAGTGTTGATCAGGGATTTGCTGGAAATTATTGAGAATAACTGTCTTTCCTGAAAGAATTACAGGGTTAGTTATGTGTGATGCATGAGATGCATTGTGATGAGGTTCTCAAGATAACTGAGACCATGTTATATGTAATGTATGCACATGTCACGATGTATGAACATGGAATGCTGACGTAATAATCTGAGTCTTGGAAAATAAATCCCTGACTGCTGTAAAAAACCAAAGTTCCTCTATTTCTGTTGGGGATGGCGAAAAAAGATGACTATGCTGGGGATTTTCCCCTCGTTTACGGATATTCTGCCGAGGAGAGACCCTATTTGAGAACAACTCTGCGGGAGAATAACTCTATTTGAGAGGAGATACTCTGTTGATAGATCTGCTGATTTGAAGAAATAAACTCCACCGGTGATGAATTTCCATTGCTGGTGATAATGAATTCTGTTGGAGATTGCATTTCTGCTTGTGAGAGAAATAAAATCTGCTTGTGGAAAAATTTACTGACTCACTTGCGATTGCAAAATTCGGCTGGGGAATATAGACGTTGGCTCTCCGAAAGAGCTTGGATGGGGAAAGTAACTCCTGTTTGGGGAAGCAGAGATCAAAACTTTGGTTGCCTCTACTCTGTGGGGAGTGTAAATGTCACAGGGTCGTATGCTGAGGATACGATAATGACTTTGCATCAAGACTTTCCTGTCCTTATACCTGCTGGAGAAAGTACCCACGGAGGCTTTGTGGATGCTGATCATGATGATAAGTCTTCTATTGATAAACAAATGATAAGATGACGGGACATAGTCGTATGCTTCAAATCCCTAACTTTTGCCTGGACCGCCCTTTCGGGTTTTCAGTCCACCGGGATACCCTTTTTTGCTCAAGCCGCCTTTTCAAGTTTTCGACTTGCCGGGTGTACATATCTTTTTTGTTTTATCCCTAATTTTTGTCCGAACCCTTTTGGTTCGCCGGAATGCCCTTATTTTTTCCTAGGCCAGTCAACCTAGCGGGTCTTTTTTATGCGTGGTCTTTTCCGACTATGTCCATGCTCTCAGGATATAGGGAGTTGTCACTGTCGGTAGTGTTGTATTGCCATAATACCAGAAGATGTTTGTTTGATCATTCAGGATTCGTTGCTGGGATTCATGCCCAATGGCCCAAGTGTTTCAGATGGAGATCTGCCCCTGGCTATTTGGCATCTTTGAGAGATTCCTTGAATCTTGACTTGACTGCCCCAAATGATGGACAATGATCATGCCGGGCCCCTTGGTTGGAAGTGTTTTTCCACTTGAGGTGATCCTTTTTATTGAGAAGGTTTTTGTTCACTAGAAATTCGTCATGCGAATTTCTCTGCTGTTGAACAAATAGTCATATGCAAACAATGTTATTTTAAGAATGCAAAGCTTATGTTTGTCTTGAGGTTTTGAAAATGCAGTTTTTTTTAGTAAAATAGAATTTTGCAAAGATGTGATATCAACTCGGGATTTGTAACAGACCTTCAGGAGTCAGGATACCTTTTGTAATAGTATGCTTCCAAACTAACCCATGCTTCAGCTAGGACTTTTAAGGGTTATAACGTGACTTGGTTCACGGTTTAAGAAAAAAAGGATAAAGGTACAAATTTTATTTGTACCCAACCCGCTCTTCGTGATGTTCTTCAGTCCTATGCTCAGTTAATTGCACGTTTAGATCCCGATTGAGTCTGGAACCTTTGCTCTGATACTTGGTGATGATTCAGAAATTGAACCTTTATTTTGAAAAGGCAGTCATTTTTGTAATCTTCTTTGTTTCGAGGATTTGTAGTAACCTCTTTTTTTTCTTTTCGTTATCCCTAATTTTTTCCTGAATTATTTCTTTTGTGATTACAGTCAACGGGATGCCCCAATTTTTCTCTTAAGTCTCCTTCATAGGTTTTGACTTAATGGGTTTTTATTTCCAGAGATAATGACTGCATGTCTTGACGATTATACTGAACCATCATCGTCTTTTGATTTGGAAGGACGTCTTTGATTGCATTCATTATGTATGAAGTAGAATATTGTGACTGAATGTGCATCTGAATTAACTAAGAAACTACCCTGCCCCAGGTTACAATTAAGGTTTTTAATTTGTGTGAAAAGAAAACTCCTACTTCTTAGGCTCAAAGGGGTTGACTAGGGATTATCTTCCTTATAATTCCACTGTTTAGGATTTGAAACAACGCCTGTACATCGTCAGCGGGGTCTGTTCAAAAGCATACTGTAGAGATTGTGGTATCATTTTCGTCAACCTCCCTCTAAGTCTTAGAGTTTTAAATCGAGACTTAGTGGGGCACGTGGCGAACATTGAGGCAGTTATCGTAAAGGTAATGGAAATGTTTGCCATACTTTCCTAGGTTGTAGGGATAATAGCCATCATGGCAGCATGGTAACGGCTGATTGACGGCGACATATTGGGAAAAAGGTAATAATGACTCTGAACACCAGTAGTGGTTGGTAGAAGACGAAAAGGGCACGAGTGATTTCGGTGGTAAAAAAGAAGACAGGTGTCGAACAGGAATCTCAAAGAATGATCATTTCTTCTTGCGTCAAAATTGACATTCTTGGGGGGGAATTTGTTAGCTCCTAAATTCGACACTGACAACAAATTGGCCTTATGGGCCAAAAATAGATTGAACAAATCTAAGCTGGAAATACTTCGACAGATTGGAAAAATACTTAGAGAAATTTCTGAGTTAAAGTTAATCTTCGACCAGAAGGTTCTTGCGGCCTTCGACTGAAAGGGCTCTAGGGCCTTCGACTAAAAGGAAACCTCATATCAGCAACAAGTGATTTTGAATCTGAAGAAAGGAGGGAAAAGCAGTTCGCTTAGCAGTTGAGGAAAGTAACGTGGCATGAAGATATAGGTCGAAGCATATGTAGAAGACACTTGTCCTCATCCTAGAGCACATCAACTCCTCGACGGTTACCTAGTTTTTAGTATAAATGTAGGAAGTTTATGTAGATTTCTGTGTGTTCAACTAACTGTAAAATCATTCAATACAATTCGAGTACCCGCTATGTGAGAAAGAATACTGAAAATGTATGTTTGAAACACCATATTTTATAATCAAAGTCTTTTACATTTCTCTTTACATTCCTTGCCTTTTTATCTTGCTTGCAAACATCTATTTTCCCTTGCACTTTACTTGCACTTTTTATTAGATTCCTGCACTTAAAATCTTCTCAATCCCTTTTTTATTTACTTTCTACACTCAAACTCATTTCAAACCTCAACTTTCTCAGTCGAACGCGTGTTCTTTATTTATATTAGCATTTATGTCTAAACAACGCCAAAAATAAGCATATGTCTTAGGATCAAACTGATTGATCCTGCGAGTAACCAAAAAATTACCCTTTTTGGAAGGTCAGCGGTTGTTTACCGAATAACACGGCAAACAAGAAGATGATTCAAAGAAAACTTTCAACGTGAAAGTTGTAGATCTTGATGAATTCTACAACTTTGTATTAGAGGATTGATGTCTAAAAAATGCTTAGATTGGAAGATATAAGCCCATGAAGTCATGACATTTTTCATAAAACACTTAGTGAAAAATTTGACAAGTTTAGGCAGATTTTTGACCTAACTTCTTGGCCAATTTTCACCTAGATCCAAGATGATTTAGCCAAAATGGTCAACATGAAGGTTGTAGATAATGTTTCAAGCTTTCCAAAATGTCAAATAACTTGCAGAGATCATGCTTCAGCTAAGATAATCGAAGGCATGAAGTTGGGAATTCATTCTTGAATTACAAGTCATTTTTAGGATGAACACTTGACCAAATATGCAACCATGCTGCATAATCTTGATTTGCAGGCCATCTAACTTGCAAATCTATCCATGATAAGATGTTTACACGACTAATTAAGCAATTGTCCAAGTGTTTGAACCTTTGTCCAATCCAATTTTCCATTTATGGCACAAAGGCACCATTGCCATTCTTGAAAAGTTGCTTTAATCACAAAGTCAACTTGTCTTGAGCTTTGCAATTCTTTCTTCTGCACACACTTCATCTATAAGATCATAGCAAACATGTTTAAAGCTTCTAGCCACCCTAAAATCCATGTACCTTGCCTTGAAACCATGTTTGGGAAGCTTGCTTCAAAAACAAGCCAATATCCATAACTTGTGATGTTATGTTTCTGATCACTCCAAGTGTCCAAACCTTTTCCTATAAATTAAGCCATCATCTACAAGCCAAGTTTAGCAGTAGAAATGTTTAAGACTAAGCCACTAGATTGACTAGACTTGTACAAATAAAAATAAAAATATCCATCGTGCTTTATTGTTTCCAAAGGAATGGGAAAAGAGCGAGTAACCCAAAAAGAGGGGGAAAGATTCAAGGTAAGAGGGTGAGTTATGAAAAGGGAAGGTATTAACACCCTAAACATCTACGGTACTCCACAGGAACCTCTTTGAAAAATGTGTATATTTTGGCTATAAAATGTTGTATAAAAAAATAGATGGTGGAAGTGAGAAAAGAAATATATTTTTTATGATTTTTGAACCCGCCGCGGTTGCAAACCTTTAGTGCCTACGTACCACCTTTCATGCAATAGGGGATCAGGGTACCCGTAGTTCCTCTTTAAAAATGTTAAAAAAACAAGTGTGTCGGTTAACTTTATGAGATAAGACATCATCGTCATTGTCCGTGTGGAAAACATACTTACTACCCATAATTATGAGAAAGATTAATTTGTATCATCTCAAAGTGGAGGATATGGCTTGGATTTTAAAATCAACAAAGCCTCACTCAACACCCAAGTGGAAAATATCCCACTTCACTACATATTGTAGAAGTATAGTTGTTTGCATCACTACAAGGATTGACAAGAGTCTAATATTCTGAGAAAAGTTTTAAAATAAAAAGCCAAAGTGGCAAAATGGTTTGAAATGAGATTTATTGACTTTTAGTCTTCTCACAAAAAAAGTCAAGGTTTTATTAAATTGATTGGAGTTTATTTATGAAAAATGTTTTGAAAATGAATGGACCTAAGTCCAAGTTTATTATGAAAGTGGTTCAAGTTTAGAAACAAGAAGAGTTTTCAAAAGGAGAGAGAGGATTTTTGAAATTAAAGAAGATGGGAGGAGAAGAAGGGATTATCCTAAAGCATAAGGTACAATCTAGGGATAAGAACCAAATAACCAACAAAAAGCCGATACTTGACATTATGAGTCAAGATAGAATTACCATTCTTTGGATTGAAACCAAGCAAGCAGAGATACTAGACCTCTTGAGAGAACCAAACTTCAAATGTATTAAGTCTTCACGAAAATTGGGCAGAGTAACGGCTGTATGCGGGTTAATTCCCGAACAAACAGACAACCCAATGTCTTGAGGTAAACCTCAAGAACTACAGACAAAATATGAATTAAGGTCACAATATCTCCAACATAGGTCAAGGTTTCTAATCCTAAGTCCAAGAAGTCCAAAGCCTCCACATAATGAATCTCAAGGTTATAGGATAAAAAATTAACGTACTTGGGCTTGCAAACATAGGTTTGGGCCACGAATGATCATTTATTCGAATCGGGACAAAATTTAGCGCTATGTTAAGCAATCGTAAGTGGACTTATATAGAAGTCACACCTATTTTGAGGCCGGTCAATAGAAATCTATGTACCATTTGTTTTGAGACATGATATAGAGATCATGCTCCAATAACACTTAGTGAAATAAGAAAGGGATTAGATGAAGAAGTGTGGGGGAAAATATATAAACCACATTTGAATTAAATTTTAATCAAACTATTATTAAAACCATTCATCCATTTTTATGGAGTTAAACTCAACACCATGAATCCAATGATGTTAACAAAGTTCATGATCAAAAATTCAACCCAAGATCAGCTAGAAAATAATCACAAAATAATAATACATTTATTATATACATTAAAAATGGTTTTAAAATGTTTTAAAATAGAAAATAAAAGATAAAAATATCAACCATGTTCAAATTAATCAAGAAATAATAAGACCATAGAAAAATCAGAGATGAACTCAAATATTTTTGTAAAATTTTTGATGATTTTTTAAAGTTAGAAACTATTTTTAAACTAATTAAAATTGCTCAAACAAATAGAAAATAGATCAAAAATAGTAACCATCAATATAAAATTCCATAAAATTTTCAAAAAGTCAGAAATATGTAAAATGATATTTATGAAAAAATTTAGAATAAAAAATGTCAGAAAATATTTTTAATGTAATTAAAAGGAAGCAAATAATGCAAAAAATGTCAAATGTCAAAATAAAAATGTGAAAAAATAGTCATGAGAATTTGTTTGAGGATAAAAGGAAGCAAATAATGTGAAAAAATATTTTTTTGAATTTGTTTCCTAATTTTAGGATAAAAAATAAAGGAGTTATGAATTTTTTAATATTAAATCAATTAAAATATAAAATCAGAAAATAAAATAAAACCAAAAGGATGTGGGCCATCAGATCATAGTTAAAACGCGTTAGTAAGCTGATTCAATGGACCAGACGCGCTGTGCTTGATATGGACCTTAGTGAGATACGCATAGGATCAGAAAAAAGGCAACCAATGAAATTAAAACGTTTGGCGCGCTATCATTGGCTGAGACGAGACATGTCATCGTCTTCAACATCCAGACACCCTGCAATGGAGATTTTGTGAGATACTTCAAATGGAAAAATTAGGATCCCAGACTAGTATCATTGGATTCGTCTCTTCAAGACGATCCTAACACCACAATCACGCCAAATTTATATAAGTTATGCAAAGAGATATGAATCAAAAACCCATAAAATAGCGAGTACCTTCAATTTTAGATTTCTCTCTCAATTCTCAATAGATTTAAAAATTGTAAGAAGCACAAGAATCAAGAGAAAGAGTAGAATAGGTTAGTGCTTCATTTGGATCCAAATGGTGGAGAATTCTATCTTTTCGAAGTTTAAGAAAGAAGCTCTGAAACTAGACTTTTGTAGCTTGAATTATGGCTCATTTTGCTTGGTTTAAGTGCTAGAGAGTTTGTATGATGCTGAAGGATGATGAATGTGAAAAGAATTTTGGAAGAAAAGGCTTGAATCTCAAAAACTGATTTAAAAAATTTTAAGTTCGTGTGAGGTTTTGACAGGGTGTATTTGGCTCTCAAAGCTCGAGGAAATAAATGGGGGATGCCCCTCTATTTATAAGGAATCAAATGGAATGTTCAAGCGTGTGAAATGATGAAGTTTGGAGGGAAATCATGTGAACCTGTTACACGAGCAAGGTGTGATATGTTTTGCATCAAAACTCATCCAATCGTTGCGTTTTAAGGCTCTAATCCACTTTGGTAACTTGGTTAAACATGTTTAGATCACAAACGCATGCTAATTTGGTGTTTAAAAGCCAAAACATGAATTTCAAATTCTAACTTATGAAGAAACTTAAGTTCCAAGTTACCAAGTTCAATCCAATGGGATTCTCAGCTCAAGGGGTCTTCAGGCACGATTCTTGATGCTTTAGAGAGATGAGATTATAAGATTTGCAATGGAAAAAGAATGGAATCAAATGGATGTTTAAGCTGAAAGTTACAATGAGTCAAAGTTGGGGGAAATGGTTGACTTTCCATACTTAGAAATATTTCCAATTTTCCTTCAAAAGTGACCTATAATGTTTTGCATCCAAACATGGCCTTCCACTTGGAATTTGCTCTTGAACAAAAAAGATGGAATGCAATAGACCTCTTGATTGAAATTTTTATACTTGAACCATTCAAAATCTCCAAAAATTGAGAGAGTTGTGAATTTTTGAAGTTGGCAAAAAAATCATGAAATGACCTATAATCTTTTGTATCCTTAGGGCATCTTCCATCCATTTCTCACTTTTCACATAAAAGAAGGGATGAAGTTCACATCCTCAAGATCATTATGGAAAAAGAGTGGGCTCAAGGTGATAAAAATTTACCATGTTATGATCATTTGAAGTCACACATGAGAAATTTGGGGTTCATCTAGAGGACTTGTAATCTTTCTTCAACATCAAGTTTTTTCCACATGAAAACTCCTTGAAACTTTTGAAGTGATTTGTTGATAAGCCTTTGAAGATAAGGATGTCTTTAGAATCACTCAAAAATACCAAAATATGAGAAAGATATACTTCTTTGAAGTTCAAAAACCTAGCTTCTAGATCAAGAAAAATGCTTTGAGGAACTTTGATAATTTTGAACAAACTTCTTGTACCAAGACTTTTTATTTGTAGATATAAGTTGTTGAGGATGATAATGAGAACTCATAGAAACCAAAAATACTTACATATCTTTATAATTGAGAGGAATATGCACTTGTGACCAATGGGAACAAGGCCTTGTCCAACCATGAAAACTTATTCAATCAACCCCTTTGTACTTTTGAATCAATCTTGATAACTTTGAAATGTGGTAAACCAAAATGAACCTTGACATTCCATTTCTTCCAAAATAACTTCAATGGTGAGGTTTGAATTTCTCAAGCTTTAATGACTAGGGAATGGAAATAAACTCATGAGCCTATGGATCAACTTGCTAAGCCACATTGCCTTTACCTAAATTATTAACAAGTAAGACATACCAAAATTGTATTTTGTTAACTAGAAAGAAAGTAAAAACAAAACATGCATAATCACAAAAGAAAAATAATTCAAGGTGCTTGGTGATCTCTCAAAGAGCAAAGCTAAAGATAGAGAGGATAACCAAAAGCCCTAATGTAATCTTGTTGTGATTGAATCAACATGGTATGATGAAGGGATCTTAGGGGCAAAATTTGGGGTACAACACCAAGGACACGATTTTGAAATCCTAAAAACCCCCTCAAACACCCTCAAACCAAAAATTGCTCTAAAAGCACGATTGTTGTGTCACTTCTGACTTTGAACATCCATCTCACAATCCCCTTGTGCGCTTTCCATTTTAATCAATCACCAAGCTTCCAATACACATATAGAGACTGTAATACGGTGGAAGAACTGAATTGGGTGTTTTGTGTTTCATCACAATTGTTGCGGATAGCAAGAGTCACCACTAACTTTTCATTTATCCGATAAATGAAAGGGTGAAAAGAACAGGAAAGACCTTTTGAGAATATTCTTGAGTTCGAGGGGTAGGTTATGAAAAGGGAATGTGTTAGCACCCTTTTCATCTGTAGTTATCTATGGGATCTTAGTTGATAGCTCACGTTGAAATGCTTTGATTGAAATGGGTTTGTGATTGTTTTGGAAAATATTTTCGAAAAGTGCCTTCATTTAGGCGAACTTTGTAATGATTATAGTTCTCCTAGAGGTGCAAGTGTGTAAAGTGTTTGTTTTCATGAATTTTTGTCTTGAGACTATAGTTCTCTAAGATTGATTTTATCTTTCCATACACATCCTAATTATTAACAATAATATGGAAATCGATAAGTTGCGGAAATTAAATGTCTTACGCTATTACAATACTTTATGGGATGGGGGATACAAATTTACAAATGGGGAATGAAAGAAATTAAAATCTAATTACTATTACAACCATATTGAATAATGAATAACAATAAAAATACAAATAAATACAAAGATAATGTAAAAAAAGGAGAATTGTTTTAAATTTTTTGTATGTATTGACACATGCGCTTATGTATTGATACAAAAACTTTTATGCATTGACGCATGCACTTATTCATTGATATGAAAACTTTTATGCATTAACGCATGAAATTATGCATCAATATATATAATTTATTGTTCTTGAAAGTCAAAACCAACTCAGTATGAGTCGATACATAATGGTTTGCATCGACTCATTTCTTGGTTGCATCGATGCATTCGTGTTTTGTGTCGACTCATACATTTCTGTCTCTCTGTAACATGTCTTGATAACAGTATGCATTGATGAATAATGCCTTGTATCGACTCATAACTTGTTTTGTACCTAATATAAGTCGAATCATAGTGATATGCATTGACTCATACTGCTGTTTTTTACTTCTAACATTGTTCTGTCACATATATAAGTCAGTTCTCAACACATAGTTAGTGAAAATGAAAAGTAAGCATATATTTAGCTTCAGGGCTATGATATCTAAATTTTATCTTCACAAATGAACCACTAATGATTCTTGTATGAAGAGTTGAAAGTCAAGAAAACTTACCTTGAAACATAAATTCGTGTTTTGGTTAAGAGTTGGAGAAGTAAAGTTGCAGGTGGTTATTTTTGGGCTTGGAAAATGGTGATGATGATGTAACATAAGTTGTTCTCGTGTTTGAATAACTCTTATATGATATATTTGGAGTGTTTGGATGGTTTGTTTAGACAGAATTTGCAAGGTGTGAGAGGTTCAAGGATTTGGACATCAAATCTCTAGAGTGGAGGTTTTGTGGAAAATTGTGGTTTTTTTAGAGTATGAGGGGAAACCAAGTTATGTGAAATTTGATGTCCCAATACATGGTACAAAAGGGATCTGAAGTGGCTAGGAGTTTTAGGCATGTTGCTTCTTGCTTTGACATTGTGTGTGCAGAAAAAACAGTTAAGAGGCTAAAGGAGAGCTGACTTTGTATAAAGCATGATTTATGTGAATGGCAATGGTGCCTTTGTGCCATAAATATCAAAATGGATTGGATAATGCCTTAACCACTTGGATAATAGCTCAAAAGTTTGTGTAAACAATTAATTATGGTGAGATTTGCAAGTTAGAATGCCTGTAAAGTAAGATTATGCAGCATAGCATGAAGATTGTATTATGTGTTACTCATAAAAATGACTAGTAATTCAAGAATGGATGCCTAACTTCATGCCTTTGAATCTCCTAGCTCAAGTATGATAAATTTATGCTATTGGATGTTTTGTAAAGCTTGAAACATTGTCTACAACTTTCATGTTGACCATTTTGGATAAATCAAATAGGAACTTGATGGCAATTGGCCAAGAAGTTGAGATAAAAACTGACCAAAAACCAGTTAAAAATTTCTCTAAGTGTTTTATGAAAAATGTCATGACTTTAGGAATTTATAACTCAAAATCCAAGCACTTCTAGGACTTGATCAACAAAGAAAATTTATAGATATCATCAAGATCTACAACTTTCATGTTGAAAGTTTTCTTTGAATCTTGGTGAAAGATTAGCATGGAGTAATGAAATTATCGTGTATAAAAACACTTAGAAAAATTTTCCAACTCTTGAAAAGTTTGAATTTTCACATTGAATTTTGACTTTCTTGATTTCTTGATGATCAAGCTTCATATTTTTGAATATCTTAATGAATTGTGATCTTTGAAATTGAATTTTGACCAAAAAGTCAAAGTTTGACTTTTTGTGTATTAGTTGACTTTTCATCAGTTGATCAAATTTCAACTGTCAATCCATTAATCTTGAGGAACATTTTGAACCATGAAATTAGGTCAACATGTTGTATTTGAATCGTTGAGATTATGCTTTAAGCCATTAGGTCATGCATTAGGTGAAAAGTCTCTGATCAGTCAAATACAATTAAAGCCCTAATTTTGACCATTTTGCTCTTTTGGTAAATTGAATGCTTTTCTTGAGAGATTTTGACCAATACTTGATCAAATTATGAATAGGAATTTAAGATGTTGATATTGGTCAAAAAATTGAAGTTTTACTGTAGGTTGACCATAATTGAATTTTTATCCAATACAACTGATTTTGGGTCATCTGATCAATTGATTGAGCAACTTTGAGATGCAAGACTTGAAACTTGATATGAGAATTCTTGAAGGTCCATAATGATCCGTGAAAGTAAACTGAAGCATTAGAAGTCCACTTTTCCTTGTGAAAATCCAAACCCTAGTTTGAGACATTAGTGTTAAGGAGATGGCTTGACCTAGTCAATACTTGTGCAAGCTTGAACCATTGAAGATATTTGTGAGAAATGTCTTGAGAAAAGAGAAGGAAAATATTAGGGTACAACAACTGCCCCTGTTCAATCTTATTAAACCCGAAGAGTTAGATTGGCGGGTCCTCTATTCGTGACTTGAAGGTGGAAAACAATTGAACACTAGAGTGCCTAGAAATTTGGACTTGATCATGCGCGAAGTAATGTGTTAGTTGATTGCATTGGAAATGGGCTTAAAGATGCCATTCAGAGAGGTGATTAAGAGTTATCAAATATGGGCTTATAGATACCATCCAATGTGATTGTTGATAGAGACTGGGAGAAGTATTAGAATAAATCTTTGGTCGATTTATACTGAATCAAGCAGAAGTCTTGAATAATCTTTAACTGGATAATGAATTAGTGTAAATGTCAGAGGGATTTAACTAAACTAGAGATAGTGTCTACTGGAACGAAATCAGGATAAATTGTTGATCGATTTAAACTGAACCAATAGAGCTCTTGAATAATCTTTAACTGGAGAATGAATCAATATAAATCTTCAAAGCAATTTAACTGAACCAGAGAAAGTGTCTATCAGAACAGAATCACGATAAATCATTAATCGATTTAAACTAAACCAGCAGAGGTCTTGAATAATCTTTAACTGGAGAACGAATCAGTATAAATCTTTAGAGCGATTTAACTGAACCAAAGAAAGTATCTACCAGAACAGAATCAGGATAAACCATTGATCGAGTTAAACTGAACCAACAGAGGTCTTGAATAAACTTTAACTGGTGAATGAATCAGCATAAATCTTTGGAGCTATTTAATTGAACCAGAGAAAGTGTCTATCGGAACAGAATCAGGATAAATCATTGATCAATTTAAATTGAACCAACATGGGTCTTGAATGATCTTTAATTGGAGAACAAATCAGTATAAATCTTCAGAGTGATTTAACTGAACCAGAGAAAGTGTCTACCGGAACGTAATTAGGATAAATCATTGGTCGATTTAAACTTAAACAATAAGGGTCTTGAATAAAATTTAATTGGAGAACAAATCAGTATAAATCTTTGGAGAGATTTAATTGAACTAGAGAAAGTGTCTACTAGAATGGAATCAGGATAAATCATTGATCGATTTAAACTGAAACAGCAGAGGTCTTGAATAATCTTTAACTGGGAATCAGCATAAATCTTTGGAGCGATTTAAATAAACCAGAGAAAGTGTCTACCAGAACAGAATCAGGATAAATCATTGATCGATTTAAACTGAACGAGCAAGGTTCTTGAATAAACTATAACTGGAGAACGAATTAGTATAAATATTTGGAGTGATTTATTTGAACCAGAGAAAGTGTCTACCGGAACATAATCAGGATAAATCATTGATCGATTTAAACTGAAGCAGCAGAGGTCTGATTGTTGTTGATGATATTTGTATGATGACTGATCTTTCCTGAAAAGGTAAAAAATTAGTTGTGATGCAATGTAATGATGGATGCATTGTGTAATGATGTTCTCAAAATAAATGAGATTAATACTATATGCATTTTGTATGCATATGTCATGATGCATGAATGTGAAATGTTATTGAAGTAAATCTTTGATTGGAAAATAAATCCTTGACAACTGTTGGGGAGATTTGGGAAGCAAAATCCTGGACTACCGTTGGAGATGAAGAGTATGTGTATCTTCGACTTTGTTTAGAGTGTTCCGCTGGGGATTTCTGTCTCATTGTTTTGAGGAAATTCTACAGGAATGTCGATTTCTGCTTGAGGGATAGAGTTCAGGAACCTTGGTTGTCCATTACTCTACTGGGAATTATAACTTGATTGGGGAGAGTAAAAGTTAACTGGTATCTGGTCGAATTCCAGGCTTTGCAGCAACATTCTAGGGATAACAACGACTCTGCTGGGGACCAAGGGGTTTTGTCTGTTGATTTGTAACAGTCTAAGAAAAGACTCGTGTTGGGGAATCTGTAATTTGTTGGGGAAATAAACTTTGTTGAGGAGAATATTTTGAAGACCTTATTGGGGAGATGAAATCTTTTTGGGAGAACTTTGCAAGGTTTTTTTCCAGTTAAGACCAACTCAGCTGGGGAAAGGGTTTTCAGGAGATTATACTTTGTGGGGATAATCTTATTGAAGCAATTATGTGGGGATATCCAAACTACATACATTTGTTAATAGTTAATCATGTTCATGTGCATATGTTCATTCAATTTTAATCATTGGACGTTTTTGCACTCAAAATAAAAAAACAAAAAGTTTGCACTTCGAAGTATATTTGTATTGATGTTTTGCCTATAAACATGTGTTTTTGTACAAGGAGACAAAAATCCTAGTAAGAGGAAATCACCTAAAGAAAGAAAGGAATACAAAGTGAAAATAAAACAATAAACATGTGGAAGTAATCTCATTGGGTTCCAACTCTTCCATTGCCCCTATGTCTTCGAACATCATCCCTTGCCGTTGAAAGAAGTTGATTGAATTAGTCTTATACCATTGAACTTGGACCTTGGTAATAAAGCTGGCTATAGTGATTTCACGAGACATAGTCGTACGCTTTAATCCTTAACTTTTTCCTGGACCTCCCTTTCGGGTTTTCATCCCACCAAGATACCCTTTCTTTCCCAAGCCGCCCTTTCAGGTTTTGTACTTTCCGGGTCTACAATCTTTTGTATATATACCTAACTTTTGCCAGAATCTTTTTGATTCGTCGGCATTCCATTATTTTTTCCAAGGTATGTCAACCTAGCGGGTCATTTTTATGCGTAGTACTTTTTAACTATGTCCACGTTCACAGGATGCGAGAACTCTTCATCTTCTATAGTATTTAGAATCATGGCACCTCCAGAGAATACTTTCTTAACAACAAATAGCCCTTCGTAAGTGGGGGTCCATTTTCCTCTGGGATCGCCTTAAGGAAGAATGATGCATTTTATTACCAAATCGCTAGTCTGATATTCTCGAGGTTTGATCTTCTTATTGAATTCCTTGATCATACACTTTTGATACATTTGACCATGAAAAATAACATCCAGTCTCTTCTCTTCAATTAAGTTCAACTGATCCAACCTAGTATGAATCCATTCATCTTCGCCTAAATACGGTTCATTCATAATCCTTAAGGGGGAATTTGAACTTGCACAGGCAGGACAACTTCCATGCCGTACACTAAAGAAAAAGGAGTTTCCCCAGTTGATGTTCGAGCCGAAGTACGGTAGCCATGAAGAGAAAATGGTAGCATCTCGTTCCAGTCTTTATAGGTTACTACCATTTTTTCACAATCTTATTTATGTTTTTATTGGCAGCTTCCATTGCGCCATTCATCTTAGGTCTTTATGGAGAAGAGCTGTGATGCTTGATCGTGAACTGTGTATAGAGTTCCATAATCATAACATTGTTGAGATTGGTTCCGTTGTTAGTGATGATCCTCTTAGGGATACCGTACCGGCAAATGAGGTTATGCTTGATAAATCAAGCTACAGCATTCTTAGTGACTGAGGCAAGTGAAGAAGCTTTGACCAATTTGGTGAAGTAGTCGATGGCAACGAGGATGAAACGATGTCCATTAGAGGCAGTGGGTTTGATCTCTCCAATCATGTCAATTCCACACATTGCAAATGGCCACAGAGCAGTCATGACATTCAACAAAATTGGAGGCACATGAACCTTGTCAGCATAGATTTGACACTTATGGAAAGTCCTCGAGTGATGGTGGCAATTAATTTCCATATTCGACCAATAGTAACCAGCCCTCAGAATCTTCTTGGCCATAGTGTTCCCTCTAGAGTGAGTTCCAAAGACACCTTCATGCATTTCTTCCATGATCTTCTCTGCCTCTTTCTTGTCCATACAACGGAGTAGAGTCGAATCATGGTTGCATTTGTACAAGATCCCATTGCTTAAGAAGAATTTGGCTGAGATCCTTTGTAGGAATTTCTTGTCGTTGATTAAGGATCCCTCAGGATAATATTGTGATTCGAGGAACCTCCTCACTTCATGATACGAAGGCTTCTCCTCATCAGCGCCAATCTCATAACAATGCACGGGTTTGTTAAATCTTTCAATAGTAATTCTGGGAGCTTCGTTGTCCCAATTGACCTTGAACATGGATGAAATAGTTACTAAAGCATCTGCCAACTGATTTTGTTCTCTTGGAAAGTGTTCGAAGGTAACCTTCTCAAAGTATGGGATCAGGGTTAACACAAGCTCTTTATAAGGGATCAAATTAGGATGTTTGGTATTTTATTCCCTTTTAAATTGACTGATCACTAGGGCTGAGTCTCTTGTATACATCGAAGAACTTGATTCTAAGGTCGATATCAGCCTTTAGACCCAAGATGCATGTCTCATACTCAGCCATGTTGTTCGTACAATCGAAGCACAACCTAGTAGTGAAAGGTGTATGGCAACCTCCGGGAGAAATAATCATAGCACCAAATCCATTACCCAATGCATTGGAAGCCCCATCAAAAACCATAGTCCATAGGGATCCTTGTTCAGTTCCGTCATACGGTCCAGGATTTTCACAATCAGTTATCACCATGATATTCTCGTCAGAGAATTCAAAGTTCATGGATTGGTAATCATCAACAGCTTGATGGGCCAAATGATCTACCAGTACACTTCCTTTGATGGCCTTTTGTGTAGTATATTGGATATCATATTCAGTCAAGATCATTTGCCATCTAGCTATTCACCCGGAGTGAGATGGTTCCTCGAAGATGTACTTGATATGGTCCATCTTAGAAATCAACAAAGTGGTGTGAGTCAACATATACTGTCTTAGTCGGCAAACAACCCATGACAGGGTGCAGCAAGTTTTCTCGAGCAGTGAATACCTTGTTTCATAGTCGGTAAACTTTTTGCTCAGGTAGTATATTGCATGCTCTTTTCGGCCAAACTCTTCAAGTTAGCCCAACACACACCCTATTGAATTCTCTAATACACTCAAATACATAATCAGAGGTCTTCCTTCAACCTAAGGCATCAGGATGAGAGGTTCTTGTAAATATTCCTTAATCTTGTCAAAGACTGCTTGACAATCGTTGTTCCATCTGACCACTTGATCTTTCTTTAAGAGTTTGAAGATTGGCTCACAAGTAGAAGTCAAGTGAGATATGAATCGAGCGATGTAGTTAAGTCGACCTAAGAAACCCCTGACCTCCTTCTCAGTACAGGGAGATGGCATTTCTTGTATGGCTTTGAATTTTGCAGGGTCGACCTCAATACCTTTTCCCTTGACGACAAACCCTAAGAGTTTCCCAGATCTTACCCCAAAGGTACATTTGTTGGGATTTAACCTTAGCTTTTATTTCTTTAACTTCTCAAACAACTTGTGAAGATGATCAAGGTGTTGGTCCTCAGTTTGCAACCTTGCAATCATATCATCAACGTACACCTCTATCTCATGATGGATCATATCATGAAATAGAGTTGCCATAGCTCGTTGATAGGTTGCCCCTGTATTCTTCAAACCAAAAGGCATGACCTTGTAAAAAAAAGTGCCCCACTGTGTAACAAAACTGGCCTTCTCCATGTCCTCGGGAGCCATTTTGATTCGATTATAGCCAGAGAAGCCATCCATGAAGAAGAAGACTTTATGTTGATAAGTGTTGTCGACCAAGACGTCAATATGTGGTAGTGGGAAATCATCTTTGGGGCTTGCCCTATTCAAATCTCTATATTCTATGCACATATGGACCTTTCCATCCTTCTTTAGCACGAGGACCACATTTGCCACCCATTGGGGATATGACGTCACTGCTAGTAAACCTGCATTGAATTGCTTCATTACATCAACTTTTATCTTTCCAGACATGTCTGGCCGCATATGATGAACTATTTGCTTGATTGGAGGACAATATTTCTTTGTTGGCAGACGATGAACCACAATGTCAACATCAAGCCCTGGCATATCTTCATATGACCAAGAAAACACCTCAACATAGTCATGCAACATCTAGATCAATCTGTCTTTGACACTGTCTTCCAAGTTGGCACCGATCTTGACCTCTTTTGTTATCTGCCTCAGTACCTAGGTTGATCAGTTCAACTGGGTCTTCATGTGGTTAAATGGCCTTCTCCTCTTACATCAGAAGTCTGTCTAATTCCCCAGGTATTTCACAATCTTCTTTGCCTTCATCTTCAGCTTGGTATATTGGATGTTCAAAGTCATAGATGGCAATAGCAAAATCGTAGTCAATGAGACCCGAAGTGGATAAGGATTTGCAAATGTGTGTGAGTGTGTATATGGATGTAAGATAGATGTCTATTTTAAAAATGCAATAAAGTGAAAGAAAGTCAATGAGCGCAAAGTTTGAATACAAAAGAGTCCAATTTTTTTTCTTTAGTAAATGATCATATGGAATATGAAAATGAACAAACCCTTAACAAATGGACCATGGTGCCCAGGGTATGGCACATGGCTTAAAGTCATTGTTTCAAGAAAATTACAGACATAGTTCTTAAATTGATACAACAGTAAATGGCAATTACTTCTTTATGAAGGAGATGGGAATGAAGTCCTTGGCACGCCAGTTATTGAGCCCTTCACCCGCAGTCGGGTAGATCCATTCATCAATGTCAGTCACTGTCAGAGTCTTCAAGAGAATTCACTTCATGATTACTGATTCTAAGAGGTAGTTTCCATGCACGAGCATGTCTGACCTCCTTTTGAGCTTTGACGGTAAAGCCTAAACAACATTTGTCTTATTTGAAATGGATGTCAGGGAGTTGTTCCCAAATGGTATAACCTCCGTCATCAATCACAACACGAACATCTTTGAGGGAAGCCATTCTAGGCACATCTTTAACATCTTTCAGAACATCAGGAGTAGCCTTGGAAGCAGCAACCATGGGAGAGACCACTTCGAAGGCTTGACAAGGAGTTTCTATGAACTCACCGTCCATCTCAACATACTTAAATGAATTCAGATGGCTAACCATAAACTCTTCTTCACCATAGACGGTAACGATCTTTCCTTTGGCCAGATATTTCAGCTTTTGATGAAGTGTAGAAGTAACTGCTCGTGCCCCATGTATCCAGGGACGTCCAAGTAGACAAGAGTAAGCAGAACAAATATCCATCACATAGAAAGTTGAGTTGAAAATTTGAGACCCACCTTTGATGGGGAGATTAACTTCCCCATGAACTATCCTTTTTGATCAGTCGAAAGCCCTCACCACTATGTCACTTGGCTTTAGTACTAAACCTTTGTAATCCAAACGATCTGGGGCACCCTTGGGTAAGACATTTAGAGAGGACCCAGTATCCTCAAATACATGGGCTAGAGTAGTTCCTTTGCATTCAATGGAGACATGCAAAGCATTATTGTGTTTTCTTCCGGCGGGGTTTAAATCAACATCTGAAAATCCCAATCCATTATCGATAGTCAAACTCACTACACAATTTTCAAACTGATCGGTTGTAGTCTCTTGAGGAACATGAGCTTTCTTCAAAAACTTTATCAAGGCTTGAGCATGCGCATTAGAACAAAATAATAAAGATATCATAGAAATCTTGGAAGTGGTTTTCCCCAACTGCTCTACTATCTTATAATCACCTTTATTTATGATCTTCAAAATCTCCTACATCTCTTGGGTGGAGGGTTCCTCACTTGTAATGTCTTTGGCAGGCGCCTCCATCCTGGCAGGCTCAATCATCTTTTCTTTGCCTCTAACATCAGTACTAGGTTTGTCAATAGTAATGCGAACAAGTGTAGTTATTGTGGTTGGAGGTGAAATGTTAGGAGAGAAGATTCTCCCCATCCTTGTCATCTTGCTAGAGCCAACAATGTTGGTAATATCAGCAGTCTTGTCTTCATCAATCCAGGAGTCTTGTCTAATACCATGGTAGTATACTTCAGCACCATAATTCCAAGATACCTCCTTATCAGAAGAATAAAGGACTGGCCCCGATGTCGTAATTATTAATGGAGCGATATTCGATTCATTGTAAATCCTAATAGGACCTTTTGAAGAGATCCTAATAGGTTTGTTGGAGATAATGATGATGGATATGTCTTCAGTTTCTTGAGGCATAACTTTATTCAAACTTTTTACGGATGGAATTCTTTCAAATAGGATCTCATAGCTGTCCATTAGGTGTTGGACACATCTTTTCAGCCATTCATAACCATTGATTTGTACAACATAGCAACAACAATCTTCAAGGCAACCAGGGAAATTCCCAGATTTCAACAAATTGTTTTTAACAAGCTTCAGCGGGCTAGTCAAGTCATTAACAGAGGAAAAAAAGAAGTATCTTCAATAGAGTTGACACATTTTCCATGATTTGGCATAGGTGCGGTGATTACATTCAGAGTTGGAGGAGGATCAAATTCAATTGTCTTGTTGTCAATGAGGTCTTGGATTCTATTCTTGATAGACCAACAATCATTTGTGTCATGTCCGGGACTATCCAAATGGTAGGCACATTTGGCGTTGGGGTTGTATTTTGGAGAAACAATGTTAGGGTTGGAAGGATGATCTCGCAAAGTTACCAAATTATCCTTCAGCAGGTGTTGTAGAGCTTGAGATAGTGACATGTTGATCCTTGTAAATTGTCTTCTCGTAATAATCACAGCACCAAATACATTACCCAATGCATTGGAAGCACCACCAAAAACCATAGTCCATTAGGATCCTTGTTCAGGTCTTTCATACGGTCCAGGATTTTCACAATCAGTTATCACCATGATATTCTCGTCCGAGAATTTAAAGTTCATGGATTGGTAATCATCAACGGCTTGATGGGCCAAATGATCTACTAGTGCAGTTCCTTTGATGGCCTTTTGTGTAGTATATTGGATATCATATTCAGTCAAGATCATTTGCCATCTAGCTATTCATCTGGAGAGAGCTGGTTTCTCGAAGATGTACTTGATATGGTCCATCTTAGAAATCAACAAAGTGGTGTGAGTCAACATATACTGTCTTAGTCGGCAAACAACCCATGCCAGGGTGCAACAAGTTTTCTCGAGCAGTGAATACCTTGTATCATAGTCGGTAAACTTTTTGCTCAGGTAGTATATTGCATGCTCTTTTCGGCCAAACTCTTCAAGTTGGCCCAACACACACCCTATTGAATTCTCTAATACAGTCAAATACATAATCAGAGGTCTTCCTTCAATCTGAGGCATCAGGATGAGAGGTTCTTGTAAATATTCCTTAATCTTGTCAAATACTACTAGACAGTCGTTGTTCCATCTAACTACTTGATCTTTCTTTAAAAGTTTGAAGATTGGCTCACAAGTAGACGTCAAGTGAGATATGAATCGAGCGATGTAGTTAAGTCGACCTAAGAAACCCCTAACCTCCTTCTCAGTACAGGGAGCTGGCATTTCTTGTATGGCTTTGAATTTTGCAGGGTCGACCTCAATACCTTTTCCCTTGACGACAAACCCTAAGAGTTTCCCAGATCTTACCCCAAACGTACATTTGTTGGGATTTAACCTTAGCTTGTATTTCTTTAACTTCTCAAACAACTTGTGAAGATGATCAAGGTGTTGGTCATCAGTTTGTAACCTTGCAATCATATCATCAACTTACACCTCTATCTCATGATGGATCATATCATGAAATAGAGCTGCCATAGCTCGTTGATAGGTTGCCCCTGCATTCTTCAAACCGAAAGGCATGACCTTGTAACAAAAAGTGCCCCACTGTGTAAAAAAATTGGTCTTCTCCATGTCCTCGGGAGCCATTTTGATTTGATTATAGCCAGAGAAGCCATCCATGAAGGAGAAGACTTTATGTTGATAAGTGTTGTCGACCAAGACGTCAATATGCGGTAGTGGGAAATCATCTTTAGGGCTTTCCCTATTCAAATCTCTATAGTCTATGCACATATGGACCTTTCCATCCTTCTTTATCACGAGGACCACATTTGCCACCCATTGGGGATATGACGTCACTGCTAGTAAACCTGCATTGAATTGCTTCATTACCTCAGATTTTATCTTATCAGACATGTTTGGCCGCATACGATGAACTTTTAGCTTGATTGGAGGACAATCTTTCTTTGTTGGCAGACGATGAACCATAATGTCAGCATCAAGCCCTGGCATATCTTCATATGACCAAGAAAACACCTCAACATAGTTATGCAACATCTGGACCAATCTGTCTTTGACACCGTTTTCCAAGTTGGAGCCGATCTTGACCTCTTTCTTATCTGCCTCAGTACCTAGGTTGATCAGTTCAACTAGCTCTTCATGTGGTTGAATGGCCTTCTCCTCTTACATCAGAAGTATGTCTAATTAACCAGGTATTTCACAATCTTCTTCGCCTTCATCTTCAGCTTGGTATATTAGATGTTCAAAGTCATAGATGGCAATAGCAAAATCGTAGTCAATGAGACCCGAAGTGGATAAGGATCTGCAAATGTGTGTGAGTGTGTATGTGCATGTAAGATACATGACTATTTTAAAAATGAAATAAAGTGAAAGAAAGTCAATGAGCGCAAAATTTGAATGCAAAATAGTCCAATTTTTTTTCTTCAGTAAATGATCATATGGCATATGAAAATGAACAAACCCTTAACAAATGGACCATGGTGCCCCGGGTATGGCACATGGCTTAAAGTCATTGTTTCAATAAAATTACAGACATAGTTCTTAAATTGATAAAACAGTAAATGGCAATTACTTCCTTATGAAGGAGATGGGAATGAAGTCCTTGACACGCCAGTTGTTGAGCCCTTCACCCGCAGTTGGGTAGATCCATTCATCAAAGTCAGTCACTGTCAGAGTCTTCAAGAGCATTCACTTCATGATTACTGATTCTAAGAGGTGGTTTCCACGCACGAGCATGTATGACCTCCTTTTGATCTTTGACAGTAAATCCCAAACCACATTTGTCTTATTTGAAATAGATGTCAGGGAGTTGTTCCCAAATGGTACAACCTCCGTCATCAGTCACAACACGAACATCTTTGAGGGAAGCCATTCTAGGCACATCTTTAACATATTTCAGAAAATCAGAAGTAGCCTTGGCAACAACAACCATGGCAGAGACCACTTCGAAGGCTTGACAAGGAGTTTCTATGAACTCACCGTCCATCTCAACATACTTAAACGAATTCAGATGGCTAACCATAAAATCTTCTTCACCATATACGGTAACGATCTTTCCTTTGACCAGATATTTCAGCTTTTGATGAAGTGTAGAAGTCACTGCTCGTGCCCCATGTATCCAGGGACGTCCAAGTAGACAAGAGTAAGCAGAACGAATATCCATCACATAGAAAGTTGAGTTGAAAATTTGAGACCCAACTTTGATGGGGAGATTAACTTCCCCATGGACTATCCTTTTTTATCAGTCGAAAGCCCTAACCACTATGTCACTTGGATTTAGTACCAAACCTTCATAATCCAAACGATCTAGGGCACCCTTGGGTAAGACATTTAGAGAGGACCCAGTATCCTCCAATACATGGGCTAGAGTAGTTCCTTTGCATTCAATGGAGACATGCAAAGCATTATTGTGATTTCTTCCAGCGGGGTTTAAATCAACATCCGCAAATCCCAATCCATTATCGACAGTCAAACTCGCTACACAATTTTCAAACTGATCGGTTGTAGTCTTTTAAGGAACATGAGCTTTCTTCAGAAATTTTATCAAGGCTTGAGCATGCGCATTAGAACAAAATAATAAAGATATCATAAAAATCTTTGAGGTGGTTTTCCCCAACTGCTCTACTATCTTATAATCACATTTCTTTATGATCTTCAAAATCTCCTCCATCTCTTGGATGGAGGGTTCCTCAACTGTAATGTCTTGGGCAGGCGCCTCCATCCTGGCAGGCTCAATCATCTTTTCTTTGCCTCTAACATCAGTACTAGGTTTTTCAACAGTAATGCGAACAAGTGTAGTTATTGTGGTTGGAGGTGAAATGTTAGGAGAGAAGATTCTCCCCGTCCTTGTCATCTTGCTAGAGCCAACAATGTTGGTAATATCAGCAGTCTTGTCTTCATCTACCCAGGAGTCTTGTCTAATACCATGGTAGTATACTTCAGCACCATAATTCGAAGATACCTCCTTATCAGAAGAATAAAGGGCTGGCCTCGATGTGGAAATTATCAATGGAGCGATATTCGATTCATTAGAAATCCTAATAGGACCTTTTGAAGAGATCCTAATAGGTTTGTTGGAGATAGTGATGGTGGATATGTCTTCAATTTCTTGAGACACAACTTTAGTCAAACTTTTTACGGATGGAATTCTTTCAAATAGGACCTCATGGCTGTCTATTAGGTGTTGGACACATCTTTTCAGCCATTCAAAACCATTGATTTGTACAACATAGAAACAACAATATTCAAGGCAACCATGGAAATCCCCAGATTTCAACAAATTGTTTTTAACAAGCTTCAGCGGGGTAGTCAAGTCACTAACAGAGGAAAAAAGCAGTATCTTCAATAGAGTTGATACCTTTTCCATGATTTGGCATAGGTGCGGTGATTACATTCGGAGTTGGAGGAGGATCAAATTCAATTGTCTTATTGTCAATGAGGTATTGGATTCTATTCTTGAGAGACCAACAATCATTTATGTCGTGTCCGGGACTATCCAAATGGTAGGCATATTTGGCGTTGGGGTTGTATTTTGGAGAAGCAATGTTTGGGTTGGAAGGAGGATCTCACAATGTTACCAAATTAGCCTTCAGCAGGTGTTGTAGAGCTTGAGATAGTGACATGTTGATCCTTTTAAATTGTCTTCTCGGAATATCAGGTCTTTGGTAGCCATCTTGTTGTTGTGGTCTTTGAGTAGAGGTCAGATCGGGGATTAGAATTGCATTTACAGATTGACAATGGCCCTTCTTGATATGGCCCCTCGACCCATACACATCATTAATTTCTTTTTTACCGGTAAAAGGTTTTTTCACAATATTTGATGTAGGGCCAGAGGCCATGGGAATATTTCCAATTTTAATACCGCTCTCGACCCTTTCGCCAGTCAAGATTAACTCAGTGAAACCAGATGATGAGCTCCCAATTATCAAGTTGAAAAATGGTCCAGTCAATGTTCCCATGAACATATCTATTAATTTCCTGTCAGTCAATGGTGGTTTCACCCTACGTACCAGGTCTTTCCATTTTTGCGCATATTCTTTGAAACTTTCGTTGGAACCCATAGTCATCCCTTGTAACTGAACCCTTGTTGGATCCAAATCATCCTTGTACTGATATTGAAGATAGAAGGCGATGGCCAAGTCTTCCCAGGTATGGATGTTAGAACCCTGTAACTGGTGAAACCACTCCAATTGAGTCCTAGACAGACTCTCTTGAAAAAGTGCACCCACAACTTCTTATTAGTCGTATATGGTTTAATTTTATGGATGTAAGATCTCAAGTGAAGCTTCGAGCATGAAACTCCATCGTACTTGGCAAAAACTGGAATATTGAATTTGTGGGGGATTGCCACCTCAGGAACCAAACCCAAATCACCAAAATCTAGGCCATGCAAAACTTGAACTTCCATAGCCTTTAATCTACCCTCCAGTTGCTTATACTTGTCTTTATCCGGTGGATATTGTTCGTCAAAATAATCCTCATCCTTAGAGACTGGATTGTTACTACCCCTAGCACGGGTGCTCCTTGCATCTTCATCCTGATTCTCATCCTCGGAGGAGGAGTCTTCTACCACTTGAACTTGTTAAACGGGTCCCTTGAACCTCTTTCCCATGTTGATGAAAGCTTTCTTCTTGGTTTTCTTCTTTGCAACCAGAAGTGACATCAGTTCTTGTTGTCCTTTGGCCAAGTTGAGCAGTGTTTCTTGAAATTGAGAATTTTGTGTCTGCAAGTCCTTCACAATCTGCTCGAGATCCATCTTACTGAAATAAACAGTAGAAAGATGAGGAAACCTATGTCATAAAACCTTCTTGTTTTATGATGCATGTAATGTGAATGAAAATGTTTTCAATGGCCTTTTAGATTTAAATTTGTTTAAACAAATAAGGAACAAACATTAATTGTATTAATAAGTTCAAGCGGTTGCAACAAATGCCTCTTGGGCTTTACAAAGAAAGAAAAAACAAACAAAATGGACTAATACAAAAGGCTTAGGTCTCCCATAGATGCTTCCTTTTTGGAGAAATGTAGGCATTCAGGTTTCGCTCCTCGTGAAGTTGCCTTGTGCGCTCCAACACCTTCTTCTCGCTTGAGTAGAATTGGGCTTCGAAGGTGTCTTGCTCCCCCTTGAGTTGAATCCATTATTTTTGAAATTCCTCGAGAGTGTTCGCAATTTAAGTATGAAGAATAGTGTAGGGAACATCTCCTTCGGCAATAGGCTCCTTGACGATAGGTAAGATGGAAGGATACGACATCATGAGGCTTTGGGCGCGAGCTCGTATCCACTTGAGATAAGGCTCTAATGGAATGGAGTTCTTATTCCCCAGAGTTTTGCTATCAACTTTGTTCACCATGCCCCAAGCTCATACAAATATTTGACGATAACCTTGGACATCATCCTCATAGTCGAATACAATTCCTTTATACACAAGAAAAAAAACAAGTCCTTAGGTTTAGGCTTGCATGAGGTTCATAGGTAAGTACTCTCTTGAAGTTTAGTCAGTTCAACCTATCCTACAAAGTGATCTGGTTCTAGGGAATCTCAATATCATTGATCTTTCTTCATTGGGCATTGTCTTAGCATAATCAATTTTTTCTTGCGGCTGTAATATCCCAAAAGTCTGATCTCAATGAGTGTAGTATCGAGTATCAACTAATTTTCAGCTTTCCACCGAAATATGCTATCTCACTACTTCCTAATGGCCAAGTTGTTTAATTAAAGGTTCTAAGGTCAGTTAGTGCTTCATGACACCATACATCGGCTCCGCATTCTCCTTGATTCAACACAAAGGATACAGGTACCCACAAATGTGTCACACTAATGTAGCTATTGCTTGAACCATATCGGTCTACGTTGTACAGTCTCCACAATATTTGCTACTTACCTAATAATGTTCCCAAATCCGAGTAGAGGATCAATACAAAACCCAAATAAGGAACCAAAATGTAAAGCAAGCGAGTCAAACAATGAAAGAATTTAAAGGTGATCTAGTCTCTAAGGTAACCCCACTTTTAAATATCTCCCCAGCAGAGTCGCCAATTTTTTAATACGGCGGGAGAACTGACTTGGGTGTTTTGTGTTTTATCGCAATTGTTACAGATAGCAAGAGTCGACACTGAATTTTCTTTTATCCAATAATAGAAAGGGTGAAAAGAACAGGAAAGACCTTTTGAGAATTTTCTTGAGTCCGGGTGGTAAGTTATGAAAAGGGAAGGTGTTAGCACCCTTTTCATCCATAGTTATCTACGGGCTCTTAGTTGCTAGATCACTTTGAAATGATTTGTTTGAAATGGGTTTGTGGTTGTTTTTGAAAATATTTTTGAAAAGTGCCTTTGTTTAGGTGAACTTTGTAATTATTCTCGTCTCTATAAGAACGCATACAAAGTGTTGACTTTTGAAAATATTTCATTTGAAAGTGTTGGTGTGTTTGAAATATGTTTTAAAAATGGTTGTGAGCAAGCAACTTCGAGTGTTCTACCTACTCAAAAAGTCTTTGTTCATTTCCTCCTCATTTAGATAATGTTATCTTACCATTGATTGATAAGAAGCCCTATCATTGGATGTCAAGGGACAAGCGTGGGTCATCGTATAGTCATAGAAGGAAACATTGTAGGAAACCTTAGCAATTTTTGTAAGGGTCTAAGATCGTTTACCGAAGGCAACATCGAAGGGTCATCGAGGGACTACAATCTTGTATTCGAGGGTCTTTGCTAATGTTTCCCCCGTTCGAGGGACATGACTGTTTTTCTCAAGGCAACAAGTAAGGTTAACCTTAGAGGTGCAAGTGTGCAAAGTGTTTGTTTTCATGTATTTTTGTCTTGAGATTAGGGATCTCTAAGATTGATTTTATCTTTCCATACACACCCTAATTATTAACAATAATATAGAAAGCAATAAAATGCTGAATAATTAATAACAATAAAAATATAAAGAAATATAAAGATAATGTAAAAAAAGTAAAATTGTTTTAAAAAAACTTTTATGTATTGACACATACACTTATGCATTGATACGGAAATTTTTATGCATTGACGCATGTACTTATGCATTGATACAAAAACTTTTATGCATTAATGCATGCACTTATGTATCAATACATATCATTTCTTGTTCTTGAAAGTCAAAACCAACTCATTATGATTCAGTACATAATGGTTTGCATCGACTCATTTCTTGGTTGCATCGATGCATTCGTGTTTTCCTTCGACTTATACATATTTTGTCTCTCTGTAACATGTCTTGATAACAGTGTGCATTGATGCATAATGCCTTGTATCGACTCATAACCCGTTTTTTACGTAATATGAGTTGACTCATAGTGATATGCATCGACTCATACTGCTAGAGTTGTAGGTGGTTATTTTTGGGCTTGGAAAATGGTGATGATGATGTAACATAAGTTTTTCTCGTGTTTGAATAACTCATATATGATGTATGTGGAGTGTTTGGATGGTTTGTTTGGACAAAACTTGTAAGGTGTGAGAGGTTCAAATATTTGGACTTCAAAGCTCAAGAATGGAGGTTTTGTGGACAATTATGGTTTCTTAGGAGTATGAGGGGTTTTGAGAAAGTTGCCTACACAACAAAAACTTCTGGCCCCTTAGATTGCAAATGGTCTCTCTATTTAAAGAGAAGGTTTGAGAGGATGAGAGAGTTTGTTTAACAAGCTGTGGAATTCTGGTTTGGCTGAGATGAAACAACTAAGTTATGTGAAATTTGATGTCCCAATGCATGGTACAAAAGGGATCTGAAGTGGCTAGGAGTATTTAGGCATGTTACTTCTTGCTTCGACATTACGTGTGCAGAAAAAACAGTTGAGAGGCTAAAGGAGAACTGACTTTGTATAAAACATGATTTATGTGAATGGTAATGGTGCCTTTGTGCCATAAATGGAAAAATGGATTGGATAATGCCTTAACCACTTGGATCTTAGCTCAAACGTTTGTGTAAACAATTAATTATGGTGAGATTTGCAAGTTAAAAGGCCTGAAAAGTAAGATTATGCAGCATAGCATGAAGATTGTATTATGTGTTCTTCATAAAAATGACTAGTAATTCAAGAATGGATGCCCAACTTCATGCCTTTGAATCTCCTAGCTCAAGTATGATAAATTCATGATATTGGATGTTTTGGAAAGCTTGAAACATTGTCCACAACTTTCATGCTGACCATTTTGGATAAATCAAATTAGAACTTGATAAAAATTGGCGAAGAAGTTGAGATAAAAACTGACCAAAACCTGTTGAAAATTTCTCTAAGTGTTTTATGAAAAATGTCATGAATTTAGGATATTATAACTCAAAATACATGAACATTTAGGACCTGATCAGCAAAGCAAAGTTGTAGATCTCATAAAGATCTACAACTTTCATGTTGAAAGCTTTCTTTGAATCATCATGCATCTTGGTGAAAGAATAGCATAAAGTAATAAAATTATCATGTATAAAAACACTTAGGAAAAATTTCCAAGTCTTGAAAAGTTTGAATTTTGACATTGAATTTTGATTTTATTAATTTATTGATGATAAAGCTTCATATTTTTGAATATCTTGATGAATTATGATCTTTGAAATTGAATTTTGACAAAAAAAGTCAAAGTTTGACTTTTTGTGTATCAGTTGACTTTTCATCAGTTGATCAAATTTCAAAGGTCAATCCATTGATCTTGAGGAATGTTTTGAACCATGAAATTAGGTCAACATGTTGTATTTGAATCCTTGAGATTGTGATTTAAGCCATTAGGTCATGCATTAGGTCAAAAGTCCCTGATCAATCAAATACAATTAAAACCCTAATTTTGACCATTTTGCTCTTTTGGTAAATTGAATGCTTTTCTTGAGAGATTGTGATTAATACTTGATCAAATGATGAATAACACTTTAAGATTTTTATATTGGTAAAAAATATTGAAGTTTGACTGTAGGTTGACCACAGTTGACTTTTTACCTAATACAACTGATTTCGGGTCATCTAATCAATCGACTGAGCAAATTTGAGATACAAGACTTGAAAATTTATATGAGCATTCTTGAAGGTCCATAATGATCCATGAGAGTCAATTGAAGCATTAGAAGTCCACTTGTCCTTGTGAAAATCTAAACCCTACTTTGAGACATTAGTGTTGAGGAGATGGCTTGTCCTTGTCAACACTTGTGCAAGCTTGAACCATTAAAGATCTTTGTGTGAAATGTCTTGAGAAAAAAGAAGGTAAATTTTAGGGTACGACAGAGAAAATCCAAATACCTACAACACAACTATAACACCTTTTTCTTCATCTTCTATTTTCAAAAACAGTTGCTTACAGGTTGACTTCTCCAGAACATCTCAGGCACTCTCAATCCAAAGTAAGCACTACAATAGCTTCCTGGAGGTTCAGTGAAGCTAACCAGATCATTACAACACCTTGAAGAGTGCTCAAACTCAAAACATGATCTCCATTTGCAAGGTGAGTTTTCTGAATTTCTAACTCTTCCTACAAGCATCATTTGACTTTAATTTTCAAAGATAAAATGTAGACATCATAGCCCTGAAAATAACCATGCCCTTGGAATTCATTTATATTGTCTGAGTAGTGTGAATTTTAAGTTTGAACTTTCTAAAAAAACTAAGTCAGATTTGGTACCATTTAAAATTCGTGCTCATCTTTGATCCATAGTTTAATTTGTTTACATATTTGAAGTCATGGTGAAATTTCTAACAAGTTTGATGTTCATACTTTTGAGAATGGTTGAGAAATGAACAAGTTGTAGAGTTTGAAAATCTGGCGCGAGGAAGAAGATGAAGTTGAACATTCAGAACTAAGTTTATTTTAAATTTAGTACAAGTTGTTTTGTTAACGGATGAAACAGCCACCGCAGTGGAAGAAGGCACGTGCATAAGGCATTATTGTGTGAGGACATGGGTTCGAGCCCCAGCGTCCCATTTTTATTTTTCTCATATTTTCCTTGTTTTCCTTTCCTACTCTCAAACACGCTTAGGCCATTTATATCGGGCTTGTTCCATTTTTCTCCAGCACAACCCTCATATGCTTATCATACGCAACCCATTACATTTTCTTTTTATTATTTTTATGACTATAACAAAAAAATTGTTTGGGCCTAAATTGTTTTACTTTCTGACCTCCCTCATTACTGTTTAACCCCCTGGCCTTTTTTAATTCATATTTTAATTTATTTTTCTTTTATTTTATTTTTATTTATTAATCAAAAGTATACAAAAATATATTTTCTTAAAATACATTGACTAAAACCTAATAATTATTATTTTCATTTTGTTTCATTTCCTTTTAACAAAAGACCTAAAAATATTTTCTTAACAAATTAATTTCTCTCTTAATTAAAACTAATTTAGACTTAGGTTTGGTTAAATTTTCTTTTAGAATTTTTGGTTTTATTATTTAATTAACTTTCTTGTAAATTAATTAGTTCAATTTACTTTAATTAAAACCTTTTCATACAAAAAACCATAAAAACAATCTTTCTTTTTCTCTTTACATTATCTTTGCATTTTATTATTTCATATTATTATATAATTGTCAAAGCTTTGTAATAGTAATTAGGGCTCTATTGCTTTATATCCCCCGTTTGTAATTTGTATCCCCATCTCCTAAAGTAATGTAATAGCGTAGGACTGTTTAATTTTCATAATTTATCACTTTTTCATATTATTGCTAGTAATTAGGGTTTTTATGGCAAGACTAAAAATCAATACTAGATAACCCTAATTCAAGACAAAATTAAATGAAAACAAAACACTTTGCACACTTGCACCTCTAGGGTTATCCCACACTTATTGCCTTAGATTAAAATAGTCATGTCCCTCGAACGTGGGATACTTTAGCAAAGACCCTCGATTACAAGATCTTAGTACCTCAATGTCCCTTCAATGTTGCCTTCGGTAAACGATCTTAAACCCTTACGACAAATTGCTAAGATATCCTACAACGTTACCTTCTATGATTTTACAATGACCCACGCTTGTCCCTTCACATCCAATGATATGGTTTCTTACTAACTAATGGTAAGATAACATTATCTAAAGGAGGAAGAAAAGAAAAAAGACTTCTTTTAACTAGGTATTCGTGGTTTCTTGCTCACCAACATTTCAAAACAAAACATCTTTCAAATACACCAACACTTTCATGAAATATTTTCAAAATTCAACACTTTATATACATTCTTATAGAGACGAGAATCATTACAAAGCATGCCTAAACAAAGGCATTTTTCAAAAATACTTTCAAACAAACACAAAACCAAGCATTTTCAAAGTGAGCTAACAACTAAGAGCCCGTAGATAAACTATGGATGAAAAGGGTGCTAACACCTTCCCTTTTCATAACCTACCCCCCCGAACTCAAGAAAAATTCTCAAAAGATATTTCATGTTCTTTTCATCCTTTCCTTTATTGGATACAAGAAAAGTCGGTGGCGGCCTTGCTATCCGCAACAATTGCGATAACACGCAAAATGTTAGAACATAGTTTGATTCTACAACCCTCAGTTAGAGTTTTGACGATAACAAAATACAAGATTAAATGTATTATGAGTTTTTATATATGACATAGATGGTACCTAAAAATTATGTTGTGTATTTACAAGAAACTATGATGGAATCAGCATCAGAACATCAGTATCAACATCAGCATCAGAAGATATGTCTGCATCAGAAGATCAGTACATATGCTTACGCTGTAGTCTGATGAACAAGATCTGCGCTCAACTTACTCTGACTCTGATCAAGACCCTAACTATGTCATCAGCACTCAGAAGCGCCAGAATAAGCTAAAGTCAAGAACGCTCAGATTGTCATCAAGCAGAACATTCTGAAGTGTCAACGTTACTGCATTCAAGGCAGATTAATTACCAACGGCATTATTCCAAGACAAAGATCTTCTCAATATGGAAAGAAAGTTATGAGCATTGAAATTGAATTATGGACTGCAACGTATCTATTCCAAGAAGTATTTAAACAAATCAGTGAGAAAGGAAATGGCTAATACTCTACAATTCTCCTACACGCATAAGCCAATCATCTTCGTCCTCACTCATTCAGTTTGATAAAGCTCTCAAATTGCTTACTCTATAGTTCTAGCATTCTAGTTTCATATAAGCTTCATTTTGTGTATTATCATAGTTGTGATATATAGTTTTTGTAGAAAACATCAAACACACATAATTGTTCATTTATCTGTAGGAAAGAATTTCCTTGAGAAATCGGTCTGTGGTTAGACTCAAGAAGGCTTTAGCAGTTGTTAAAGCAGTTTTGTATTCAGTTGAATATAGTGGTTTAAGACCTCGTTGGAGAGAGGCGAAATCACCTTGACGGGTGGACTAGAGTAGTTTGAGATCAAACGAACCAGGATAAAAATAACGTGTTGTCTGCATTTGATTTCAAGTTTTAACAATTCAACCCCCCTTCTTGTGTTTTTCACATCTTCAATTGGAATCAGAGCGCCTGGTTCTGAGTTCATAACACTTAACCGTGTCAGTACAAGATCCAGCGTTGAAAAACACTATGGCAGGAACACATCACAACATCAGCAATGACAACAATGAAGAAAGAGACAGATTCAGTGGCAAACCTCCAGTCTTTGATGGAGAGAACTTTGATTACTGGAAAGACAGAAGTGAAAGCTTCTTTCTGGACCATGATGCTGATCTGTGGGATATGGTGACAGATGGATACACGCACCCAGTGAATGCAAATGGTCAGAAGATTGACAGGAAAGCAATGCCTGATCAACAAAAGCGTGATTTCAAAAACCATCACAAAGCCAGAACTATTCTTCTCAGTGACATCTCTTACTCTGAATATGAAAAGATATCAAACAGAGACACTGCAAAGGACATGTTTGACTCTCTGAGAATGATGCATGAAGGCAACCTTCAAGTTAAAGAAACTAAAGCTCTCGCGCTCATTCAGAAGTATGAGGCATTCAAGATGGAAGAAAGTGAATCTATTGAAACAATGTTCTCAAGATTTCAGATTCTGGTTGCTGGTCTCAAAGTTCTGGACAAAGGGTGTTCTACAACTGATCATGTTAAGAAGATCATCAGAAGCTTGCCAAAATAGTGGAGGCCAATGGTCACAGCGCTGAAGCTAGCTAAGGATCTCAACACAATCTCTCTGGAGGAACTTGTCAGCTCCCTCAGAAGTCACGAGATAGAGCTAGAAGCTGATGAACCTCAAAAGCAAGGTAAGCCATTAGCTTTAAAATCTAACAGAAAATCTGACTCCAAGGTTTTGCCGGCTATTGAAGAAACCTCTGATGGGTCCTCATCAGAAGAAGATGAACTATCTCTCCTTTCAAGAAGGGTGAACCAACTGTGGAAGCAGAGGAAAAGAAAGTTCAGGAATCCCAGAAGATCTGAGAACCAGAACGAATCCTCCTCCAGATACAGAAGGTAAGAATCCTCCTCTGGACACAGAAGATCTGAAGGCTCTTCAGGAAGCAGAAAGCCAAACAACAAGGACATCATCTGTTATGAATGCAACGAGCAAGGACACTACAATAGTGATTGCCCAAAGCTTCAGAAGGAAAAGCCCAGAAGAAAGTTTGGCAAAGAAAAGAAGAAAAGTCTCATGGCCACATGGGATGACTCTAACACATCTGAAGCTAACTCAGAATCAGATGATGAGAGAGCAAACATAGCTCTCATGGCAAACATATCAGAAGACAGTGAAGCTTCTGAATCAGACTCTGAATCAGACACAGAAGAGGTATTTCCTGACTTTGCTATTAATTTTACTAAGGCTGAACTTGCTGAAAGCCTTAATGAGATTCTGGAAAGATATCAACAGATCAGAGTAAAATTCAGAAACCTGAAAAGGGATCTTGCTTTTGACACTGATAAAACGGAGTCTCAAATTGGAAAATTCTGAGTTGAAAAATAAAATTTCAAAATTAGAAAATCTTTTACAAAACTCTCAGAAGGAAACAATTCCTGAAACTCCCAGTAGCGCTGATGAGATCATCAAGGAGTATGATCACAACTTTCAGAAGTTTCTTGCTAAAAGCATAGATAGAAGCAAGATGGCTTTAATGATCTATGGAGTTAGCAGAAATGGAAGAAAAGGAATAGGATACCAAGGTAAGGTACCTACACCAAAGAATGCCATGGATTTAGTTATTAAACGAACTCCACTTAAGTCACAATTTGTATATGGGCACACACATGACATCAATATACTAGCAGTAATTATTCTGTCAAACCAAAATTCAACCAGATTTTTGGTAAAACTAACAAATCAGGACCCAAGAAAATATGGGTACCTAAGGATAAAATAATACATGTTGCAGATATCTTTAGCAGAAACACCAGTCATGGTACCTGGACTCTGGCTGCTCACGACACATGACGGGAAGAAGGCATATGTTCCAAAGCCTGGAACTTAAGCCTGGAGGCCATGTAGGCTTTGGAGGCAATCAGAGGGGAAAGATCATTGGCTCTGGAACAGTAGGTAACGGAAATCTTCCCTCTATTAGTAATGTTTTATTAGTAGATGGATTAATGCATAACCTGTTATCCATAAGTCTATTAAGTGATAACGGTTATGATATAATCTTTAATCAAAATTCATGCAAAGCTGTTAGTCAGAAAGATGGGACTATCCTGTTTAATGGAAAGAGGAGAAACAACATTTACAAAATAAAACTTTCTGAACTGAAAAGTCAGAATGTAAAGTGTCTTCTGTCTGTTAACAACGAGCAATGGATCTGGCACAGAAGATTGGGGCATATTAGTATGAGAAGAATATCTCAGATTAACAAACTCAATCTGGTCAGAGGACTTCCTAATCTGAAGTTCAATTCAGATGCTCTGTGTGAAGCATGTCAGAAAGGCAAGTTTGCAAAACCTGCATTTAAATCTAAAAACGTTGTTTCCACCTCTAAGCCATTAGAACTTCTGCATATTGACTTATTTGGACCAGTTAAAACTGCTTCAGTCAGTGGTAAGAAGTATGGGTTAGTAATCGTAGATGACTATAGCAGATGGACATGGGTAAAGTTCTTAAGACACAAGGACGAGTCACACTCTGTGATTGTCACCTTCTGCAACCAAGTTCAGAATGAAAAGGATCTTAGAATCGTCAAAGTCAGAAGTGATCATGGTAGAGAGTTTGAAAACAAAGATTTTGAATCATTTTTTAATGACAAAGGCATTCTGCATGATTTCTCTTGTCCTAGAACTCCCCAGCAAAATGGAGTTGTAGAACGAAAGAACAGAACATTGCAAGAAATGGCCAGAACCATGATCAATGAGACTAACGTTGCTAAGATCTTCTGGGCAGAGGCAATAAACACAGCGTGCTACATTCAGAATAGAATCTCCATAAGACCTATTCTAGAAAAGACTCCATATGAATTTTGGAAGAACAGAAAGCCCAACATTTCATATTTTCATCCATTTGGATGTACTTGCTTTATTTTGAATAATAAAAATTATTTGAACAAGTTTGACTCTAAAGCACAGAAGTGTATTATGTTAGGATACTCTGAACGTTCAAGAGGGTACAGAGTATACAATACAAAAACACAGATTTTGGAAGAATCAATCAGTGTTCGTTTTGATGATAAGCTTGACTCTCAAAAGTCAAAACAAAATGAAGTATTTGCAGGTATGGAAGTTGAATTCACAGGAACTGAAGACAAGTCATCAGAAGCTCTTAACAGAGACACTCCCTCAACATCAGCAAGAGGCACTGCAAGCAATCCAGCATCTTCTGTTGATCAACCTCAGAAAAGACCATCCAGAAGCAGCATGGATCATCCAGAAGAAACAATCTTAGGAAGAAAGGAAGATCCAATCAGAACAAGAGCCAGCTTCAGAAACTCTGAAGAATCCCTCATGGGACTTGTTTCTCTGATTGAACCATCTTCAATTGATGAAGCACTTCTGGACAATGACTGGATTCTAGCAATGCAAGAGGAGCTGAATCAATTCACAAGGAATGACTTATGGGATCTGGTTCCTAAACCAAAAGGATTCAACGTCATTGGAACTAAACGGGTGTTCAGAAACAAACTGAATGAACAAGGTGAAGTCATCAGAAACAAGGCACGATTGGTAGCACAAGGTTATAGTCAGCAAGAGGGGATAGACTATACAGAAACCTTTGCTCCAATCGCCAGGTTAGAATCTATCAGACTTTTAATTTCTTTTGCTGTTAATAAAGGCATCACTCTGTATCAGATGGATGTCAAGAGTGCATTCTTAAATGGCTATATAGAAGAAGAGGTATATGTGCACCAACCCCCTGGTTTTGAAAGTTCAAAAAATCCAGAATATGTTTTAAAACTAAAGAAGTCACTGTATGGTCTGAAACAAGCTCCCAGAGCTTGTTATGAAAAACTGAGTAACTTCCTGTTAGAAAAGGAATTCACCAGAGGGAAAGTGGACACATTCTTATTTTGTAAGACAGTTAAGAATGACATCTTAGTCTGCCAGATTTAAGTTGATGATATAATATTTGGATCTACTAATCCCTCTCTGGGAAGAAAATTTGCTAAGTGTATGCAGGCAGAATTTGAGATGAGCCTAACGGGGGAACTGAAATTCTTTTTGGGAATTCAGATCAATCAAACCCCAGAAGGAACTTACATTCATCAGAGCAAATATGTCAGAGAACTTCTAAAGAAATTTGATCTCTCAGAATATAAGCCATCAAAGATTCCAATGCATCCCACGTGCATTCTGGAAAGAGAAGAGGTAAGCAAAAAGGTAGAACAAAAGGTCTACAGAGGTATGATTGGTTCTCTTCTTTATCTTACAGCTTCAAGGCCTGATATTTTATTCAGTGTATGCATTTGTGCAAGATTCCAATCAGATCCTAGAGAATCTCACTTAACAACTGTTAAGCGAATTTTCAAGTATCTGAAAGGCACTACTAATCTGGGTCTGTTTTATAGAAAATCTAGTGATTACAGCTTAGTAGGTTACTGTGATGCTGACTTTGCTGGAGACAGAGTTGAACGTAAAAGCACTTCTGGAAGCTGCCAGTTTCTGGGAGAAAATCTGATCTCGTGGTCCAGCAAAAGACAATCCACCATTGCTCTATCAACAACAGAAGCTGAATACATAGCAACAACTGGATGCAGCACACAAATGCTCTGGATGAAAAGTCAGCTTGAGGACTTCCAGATTTATGAGAGTAACATTCATATCCTCTGTGATAACACCTCTGCTATTTGCTTAAGTAGAAATCCAATTTTGCATTCTAGGGCTAAGCATATAGAAATAAAACATCATTTTATTAGGGACTATATTCAGAAAGGAATTTTAAACTTAAAATTTATTGATACAGGCCATCAATGGGTTGATATCTTCACAAAACCACTTTCTGAAGATAGGTTCAACTTCATTCTGAATCATCTCAACATGAAGCTCTGTCCAGAATAAAACTGTTTTAATTTTATATATTAACCTTCAGAATTATGTTTATTTCTCTGTGAACTTCTGATCAATCCTCTTTCAGAATTTTTAGAAATGCAGATTGTATCAGAATCTATCCATGAAGATCTGAGCGCTTCAGTTCAAGGATATATGTGTTGTTCACTCAAGCAAACAAGTGTCATCCAGTCATCAGCTGTGTCCTGAGGCAGAACACGCGTTCACGCTTCTGAAAAAGGAAAATCGCTGATTGGTTGCATTGAGACACATGTCATTGGTAACCGTTTAAGTATATTTCTAAAATCCCCTAAAATCAGCCATCATTTAATGCTATTAATCATGATTTATTTCTCTCTCTTAACCGTTTATGTTTTCAAAAACTTTTTCGAAATCTATTTAAACACCATTCACAACGTTTACCCTAACTTTCGTTTTCAATCAATACTTCTGTTTTCTGTTTTTTTTTTCTCAAGAAACCCCTTAAAGCTCTTTCATAAAAATCCTCGTGTGAACATGGCTTCTAGCAGCAATCTTTCATCAGGTTCCCAGAAAGATGCATCAGCTGAGCAATATGAGGTTCCTCTCAGAACACTACTCACTCCAGTCAAGAACCTTGAAGTTCTGTCAGAGATTATAGTGGATTTCAACAGTTTGAAGGAAAATGGTTTTGATTTATCAGAAGAGATTCAAGCACAAGGATGGGAGAAATAATTTGACAGGTTGGTGGGTACAACTTTTCCTATTTTGGTTAAGGAATTTTAGATTCACGCCTCTTCCTCAAATCACCAAGTCACTTCTTACATCATGGGGAAGAAGATAGTGATTACTGAAGACCTAATTGCAAAACTGATTGGATACAATGGTGGTGGTATTCGCTGTATAGATATGGCAGAAATATGCTCAGATGTTGCTGTTATAGCAAGGGAGATTTTCACGCTGGGGCTTCCCTCCAACAAGATAAGGGATCTGAAAGATAAGCACAGAATTTGGGCAAAGATTATTCTGGGCTGTTTCAACCACAGGAAGCCTACAAGCTCTCCTGATTACATAAACATAGATCAGCAGTTTCTGATTTATTTTATCAATCAGAAGGTAAAGATTAATCTAGCTCACTTCCGTTCAACCATCTGAGAACAAGCGTCAAGGAGACAAGAGAAGATGAACGCACTAAAAGGGATTGGATACCCTTGGGCAGATTGATATCAGATATTCTGACTGAGAATAGGCTGATTGAACACTTGACAGAGGTACAAGAGATCAGCACCCTGGAACCTTCTGTTGGCAAGCAGCTGAATGCCAAGAAGCTAAAGAAGATGAAGCTGATAGAGAACATTAAGAAGGAGCCCAGCATCACTCCTTTTGCTGAAATCTCCAGCAGAAGAGTCCCTCTGGACGACTTCCCTATGTTCTCAGAGATTGACTCCAAGCCTCAAATCATTCTGAGATATTTGGATGCGTGCAAAGCTGATGGTACAACACCTAATCTAAATATTCAAGATCTTCAACAGAAGGCACCAGAGGTTGTTCTGAAGAAGACTAAGAAGAGAAAAGTTGCTCCAGAAGGATCATCACAACAGACTCCAAAGAAAAGAGGTAATCCTGTTTCTGTATCTGTTTTAAATTCAACTGCTGTTTCCTCATCTATTCCTACTCCCACTCCAACTCCAGCTGATATCCCAACACCACAAACCTTTGAAGATTTTGACATTGATTTTGACCCTTCTGAGTCATTAACTCTCAGAAGATCCCGCTCCAAACCACAAAATCCAAACACAGCAACCATACTATAACCAGAACTTGCTCAAGTTCTTTCTGATATAGAACAACACTCTTCCGCTCCCCAAATAGAAAATCCAAATACACAACCAGAAATTCCCATTTCTCCACAACCTGACATTCCACTCTCACCAATACCAGAAACCCCACTCTCTCCAACACCAGAACCAGAAATTACACAACCTTCCTCTCCTCAACCAGAAAGTAATCCACCCTCTCCTCAACATGCACAATCACCACAACCTGAGACTCAAAACTTTGAGGCTCAAACCTCTGAGTCTCCTGAACCACAACCCTTGGCCATTCAATTTCCTTGTGGTACTACTGTTAATATGTCTCAGCTTCCCTCTTCACCAAAAACAACTCCACCAAATACTCCACATAGTCCAATCGTTATTTCTGACTCTCCCACTCCCTCACCTAAGAAAAATACAGAAAACCACAACAAGACAGTCATTGATCTAACAGTCCTTGAACGCCTTGCTGCAATAAACCAGAAAACTGCCATCCCTAAACCAAAACAACCAGATGTTGGTTCCAGCATTTTGAACTTTGAATCGGATATGCAGAAGTGGATCACGTCTTTGAAACAATCAAGTCTGGAAGTGGTTGATCCTGCTGTATCAGATCATCTCTGGACTCAATTCAGAAGATGGGTTTGCGCTTAAACCTTCAAGTTGCAAGACCAGAGTTATGGACAGGCTCAACAGAACTTCAGCAAACTGCTGAAGGAAATGGAAGGTCCAGTTCTGAGCAAGCTGTTGAAGGAAGAAGTTCTCCATCTGGACAATGAACCTTGGTCTGAAAAGTGTCCAGCATCTAAAGTTCAACCTGCAGAAGAACAAATTATTCAAGATGAAGACTTGGGTCAAGCAGAAGAAACTACAGAAAGATCTGAGAAGCAGCCTGTATCTGAAGATCCTCAAGCTTCCTCTCTTGACAGGCAGGCTCTGGAAGATTTGAAGAGATCAGATATGCTGATGAATGAACGGATGGACAAGCAGGATATCAAGATTGACTCTATAGCAAACATGGTAGCTAAGCAAAATGAAACCAGCGAACAAATCAAGAGCATGTTGGAAGCTCTGTTCACACGACTTCCTCCTTCTTAGTTTTTTTTCTTATGTTTCCCTTGTTTTTCTTTACATGTTTGTCTGTAATACTGCTACTTGTTCTAAACTATCATTGCTTCTGTTTTAATTCAAACGTGTTTTTACTCTGATCATTTTAACTCTGATTATTCGTACTTTTTGATAACTGACAAAAAGGGGGAGAAAGAATGATATTTTTCAATAACGGTTTACTGAGACAAAAGTCTCAAACATTCTAACATCCTTATATACTTGTTGTTCTGAAAATCTTACAGGTACAAGAATCTGATGAACTCTGATAAAGCAAAATTCTGATGCTCAAGGAAAGGTTCAATAAATATCTGATACTCAAGGACTCAAGGAATCAAAGGGAAATAATCAACTCAGGGGGAGTTTTTCTCATCACTACTCTGATACTTTTTATTCCTTACCCTCTTAGCTCTGATACTTTTACTCATTATCTGATTATCTATGATACCGTTTCCTCTCTATCCTTAAACTCGGATACTCTCATCATTCTATCTTAATTGAAAAAATCTAGTTTTTGTCATCATCAAAAAGGGGGAGATTGTTAGAACATAGTTTGATTCTACAACCCCCAGTTAGAGTTTTGACGATAACAAAATACAAGATTAAATGAATTATGAGTTTTTATATATGACATAGATGCTACCTAAAAATTATGTTGTGTATTTACAGGAAACTCTGATGGAATCAGCATCATAACATCAGTATCAACATCAGCATCAGAAGATATGTCTGCATCGGAAGATCAGTACATATGCTTACGTTGTAGTCTGATGAACAAGATCTGCGCTCAACTTACTCTGACTCTGATCAAGACCCTAACTATGTCATCAGAACTCAGAAGCGCCAGAATAAGCTAAAGCCAAGAACGCTCAGATTGTCATCAAGCAGAACATTCTGAAGTGTCAATGTTACTGCATTCAAGGCAGATTAATTACCAACGACATTATTCAAAGACAAAGATCTTCTCAATATGGAAAGAATGTTATGAGCATTGAAATGGACTTATGGACTGCAACGTATCTATTCCAAGAAGTATTTAAACAAATCAGTGAGAAAGGAAATGGCTAATACTCTACAATTCTCCTACACGCATAAGCCAATCATCTTCGTCCTCACTCATTCAATTTGCTAAAGCTCTCAAATTGCTTACTCTATAGTTCTAGCATTCTAGTTTCATGTAAGCTTCATTTTGTGTATTATCACAGTTGTGATATATAGTTTTTGTAGAAAACATCAAACACACATAATTGTGGTTAGACTCAAGAAGGCTTTAGCAGTTGTTAAAGCAGTTTTGTATTCAGTTGAATATAGTGGATTAAGACCTCGTTGGAGAGAGGCGAAATCACCTTGACAGGTGGACTGGAGTAGTTTGAGATCAAACGAACCAGGATAAAAATAACGTGTTGTCTGCATTTGATTTCAAGTTTTAACAATTCAACCCCCCTTCTTGTGTTTTTCACATCTTCACAAAATACCCAAGTCAGTTCTCCCACCGTATTACACCGATGCTCATGAAGTAAAGCATCTTTTTCCTTTACTTGATCACTTAATCAATTAAGACTCTTAATTTGATAAATAACTAATATAATTAATACAAATATATATTTCCACATAATAATTTTTGGAATATAATAAATAAATAATATTTAAATATAAAATATTCTAACATGTAAAACCATTGGATGTATTTGTATATCGTACTCTACGGACAATGATCTAGCACACTACATACATCCTTTGACACCAGATGTTAATGGTAGTCGGCAAATATCACATCAACGTCTCTATGGAGAAAATTGGAAATAACAACAACTCTTGAGTCCCTAGGTATCATGAATATACCTTTGGTGTGATTTTGATAAAGTTTGGAGATATGTATGGATTTTAAAATTTTGACGATGCGAAAGGAGTATTTTGAAATTTTTCCATGGTGTGTGAGTAATCGTAATGAACATTCCCACTTTTAATGAATGGATTGAATTTAATCCAATAGTTAGTATTTTATTTAATAGATAGATTGAATAAATAATTATTTAATGGACCCAATTATCACCCCTTGCCCTGCATAATATCAAATCAAACCATGAAAGTTGGTGGGTCTGTTGAGTCAATGACCTCCTCCTCAACTTTAAATGCATTACCCCTCCCTTGATGCCATCACTTTGTCCCATTCCACTCATGCAATGTTTGAGGCAATTTCTCATTGCACCCTAGCTATATGAGACGCTCCTCTGAAAATCCAAAAATGTCTTTGGGTGAAATCAAAGATACATTTTCGAACGTACCAAATACCATTTTTTGAAAAAATTTAGTTCAGAGATATATCTCTGAATACGCCCAAAGGTAAATTCGGAGATGCATGTCTCAAGTCACCTTTGCAATATGAGAATTTTTTACCACTCAATGATATTTTTGGAGATGTATTTCCAAAAATGTCCAGTGGGAATTCGAGTATATGACCACATTGTATGATCATCTTGCTCACTTTTCAAACACTTCCAACTCCGCCATAACCAAAAAACCCTTAAAAAATCTCATTATCAATCAATTTTTTTTATTCAAAATCAGATTTTGTGCCTTTTAGCATATCAAAGGGAGCATCATAAGCTACAATTTTAGATAAAGTTCCCTCATTCCATACCTCATAGCTTGAATTCATCTTTAGTTTGAGCTAAAAAATGTTTTCTTTGTTCGGAAAAAACTATCTGAACTCACGTACATTATTTTGGATATGTATATCTGAATTCAACTGTTACTGGTTTTTTAAAATTTTCTTTTTTTGCTTCTTGTTAGATATGGTTCACCCGAATATGTTTCCCAAAGTTGTTGTATGTACGATGTAAAACAAGATGTGTAATGATCATTGTATTTTGATGCACATTCTCTTATATTTGTCTTGGGAATTTCCATGGTTTATTTTTTTTATTTTTCTATTTTATGATATTTTTATAATTTAGTTTATTTTTTCTTTTAATTGATTTTCATATTTTAATTTCAACATTAGCAGATTTCAATGAAAAAATATACAACATTCATGTTGGAGTTGGAAGCTGATTCAGAGTTCATAATTCCCAATAATTTGTTGAAGTTTGTGACTTTAGGAATTAAGTTGTTTCGGGTCATTTGTTGGGCATAGGTTAAGTTTTTCTGAACCGGTTTGTTTTATAATTGAAACACTTAATTTGTTAAAAGGGATTTGGCCGTTGTATTGTTCATTACATTCACTATTCACGATAAAAAAAAATACATTGACTTGTATGCTTGAATGGAGAACTAATCATTCAAAGTTTATCTACTGTAATCGAGTTCTGACGCTTTGGGTTTTTAATTTATCAATTCAATTTCGTTTCTATTTCAATTATATTTTATGAAATTGAATTTACTTAATCTGGTATTTCATGGAATGTCTTGATTAAGTTCGTATGATTGTATTCCTAATCTTTAATCGTTGTTTATGTTGCTTAGTCGTTAAATCGTCTTTTATATCGTGTTTTCTTATTTCTCAATTGTATTAATCTGTTTGCTTCATTTGGAATGGGAATTCAATATATTTTAAATCTATTGCACTTGTCAATTAGTATTGAAATCGAATAGAGACCGAAGCCGCTTAAGAAATTGGTAAGGTAAAAACCAATGATTAGCAAGAACCCGAAAATAGTAGATCGGCTTGTTTTTATACTCACTTATTCTAATTGAAACCTAAAACCCCCCTCATTGTTCAACTCGGTTAGTTAATAATAATAAAAGAATCCTTGAGAATGATACTTGAGTTGTCGTAACCGTAAACTACAGTTTTCAAAATCACTTGTTTTTTATCTGTGCGCGATAACAGATCAAATTGGCGTTGTTATCGGGAATTTTTGCCGTTATTAACTGATATTAGAGTCATAGGTTTAGTGTTCTCGCGTTGGGACCTAGTTTCCTCTCGATTTTGGCCAATTCGTGTTTAGAGTTGAAAATATCGATTTTTGGAAAATTGTGTCTGATTGTAAAACTTTTTTGCCTACTGGGAGTAGAAAAATATTGCGATCAATATTTGACCTCAAATCGCCAAATCTTCTTTTTTGTATTTTTAATTAATTTTTTCCTGTTTTCATAGTGTCGAAAAAATCCACAAAAAAAAATCTCAAAATTCTTACTTCAGTTCATTAGGTTAAATTTGGTGTTTTTGTATTTTTCTGAATTTCTTTTAACTATTTTCCTTCTTTCTGTTTGTTTCTTCTTATTTGAGACATAGTTGGTATATATGTGTTTGTTGATAACACGATTGTACAAAACTTTGAGGCAGTTGACTGCCCCTGATGTGAACTATAATGGTTTATGTATAGACTATCCCGCAGCTGATGCACCTTTTAAATTGAAATCTGGTTTAGTACACTTGTTGCCAAAGTTTAATAGTCTTATAGGCGAGGATTCGCATAAACATCTGAAGGAGTTCCAGGTTGTGTGCTCTGCACCTTTTGAACCTTCACTAGATGACATTGTCAAAAAAATGCCTGCAAATAATCTCCAGTTTCAACAACAAATAGATTCTAATTTTCAGACTTTGCAAACACAGATTGGACAGCTTGCCACTTTGATGAATGCCATTCAGTAAGCTAAAGGATCAAACCAACAACCCTTGGAAGAGAATTATGTTTTTCAAATAGATTTTCTTTCTGAGACTGTTGATGATACTTGTACTAATTTGTTTGCAACTTTCCATTATTGTCTGATTTTGATGATGTTTAATCTTATGATGTTTGTACTAACATTAAAATTTGCTTTGTTTTTGTTGAAATTAAGGTTGTCTTGCAAGTTGATATTCTTACTGCACATGAAGTTGAAAATGAAGTTGTCCATGTAGATGAAGCTCTCGAAACCCCGATTTCCCGGAACAAACAATCCATCAAACAACCACCTTCCCGAGAGCTGAAACAAATTCCTTGAAATCTTAAATATGCTTATTTAGAGATGAATGAAAAACTTCTGGTTATAATTTCTTCTAAACTTTATTTTGATCAAGAAAGTATGTTTTTGCAGGTTTTGAAGAAGCATAAGAAAGGAATTGGATGGACCTTGGATGACATTTATGATATTAGTCTGTCCATGTATATGCATAGGATCTTACTTGAAGATGTAGCAAAAGTAGTGAGGAAGCCCCATAACCTTTTGATCCTTGATGTTGTGACAGATGATATTACCTTCACATTCAGATTCGACACTTTTACTTATAGGAGATTTTTCTTTGATCCTAGAATTAAAGGGGAAGGAACTAAACCAAATTTCAAGGTCAATGGACACTACCCGAAGCTGCTCCAATAGAACCCTACTTTAGAAGGAGAGACTGTAAAAGAGCTCTCACTAGAAAAAGTTGCATATGCAATCACCTGCCTGTGAGGGAAAGATTCATGTTTTCATGACATCAAAACCTATCATATCCTCAATGACATGCGTGGTTCAGAAAATATACTTAGGTCAATATATGAGATGTAAGCTTGGATGAAAATACCCTTGTTGGTAGGAAAAACAAATACTGCATCGACTCAAATCTTTGTGCTTCTCCCTGGATGTGTTGCACCCACCCCTTGGGCAACTCAACCTGATTATCAAAGAAAATTGAAGATTGCATCGATGCAACCCCCTGGTGCGGTCAATGCATTAAATCTATTTGACTCATCCTCTTGACGCGTGTTATGTTACGCCGACCCAAGGCTCTAGTGCGGTCGATGCATTCAACATTTTTAGCTCATCTCCTTGGCGCGGGTTGTGTTGCACCGAGCCAAGGATCTGGAGTGGTCGACTGCTCACTTAAAACTCTCAAAATTTTGTTTGTCTCATTTTCTTTATTTCTCATATATTATTGGTTTGTCACTAACACATATAAATATTGTTTAGATTCCTTTTGAGCAGTTTAACAAGAACTCACGAAAGATACACATAGTGATCATTATCTTCATCCTCTATTCTAAAAAATCAACATCTACACATAATCATGGTTGTTGATTCAAGAAAAGTGATGTGGTGATAACGTTCAAATCAAGGATTCAATTAAGACTTGGGTTGAGCAATTGTGGGTTGTTCTTGAATAAAATCATTTGGATTTTCTCCTCCAAGATTCGTATTGGTGCGAGGGTTTTCGCACAAGTCTTTGTTTCATTGAATTAAGTCAAGTGAAATGATTAAGAAACGGTGGGTTTGGTTAATCAAGTAGCAGTAACCGGAGGATTGTGAATATAAATTTAGGGTCAAATTGCTTGGAATCGAAATCAGTCGAGTGAAAGGATTAAGAAACGGTGGGTTTGCTTAATCAATTAGCGGTAACCAGAGGTTTTTTCGAAGAATTTTGCATTTGGTTTTGCTCAAACCAAGGAAAGGGAAGAAGATTGTTACATCAGCAACATTGGTTTGTTTGTACTGTGAACTATCTCTTCTCTTGTAACATTTGCAACTTAATATCAAGTATCTCAATTCTAGATTCTAGAATTGGGGGAAGACGTACCCTACGTGAGGACGACAAGGGGAAATGCCTTAAAAAATCATATGTTCTTCTTCTTTTCTTTATCTCCATACTTGATTACTATAATTTGTGAAAATTAACTTGTCAAATCTGCATGTACTGAAATTGTGGTGTGTTGAGATCATTTCACAACATTGGTAACAATCCTTTGGATTGATACCCAAGAAAACTCACCACTACGATTTAGTAAAATCAAATCTAAGGTGCTTTTCCCATAAGGTGTTTGATAAATTGACTAATCCATAAATTATTCATTGTGTTTAGCTTTATCTCATTCAACTCATTGGAAGTAATTCATATTCATTGAGGGTGTATAAGTGATTGACAAATTAAGTAAAACGCATTGATTCCTCTTTTGTCATTCTATCACATACAGTTATACATATATGATCTTTTCAATAGAGGATTGTTTAGACGATTGGAGATTCCGGGAGCTTTCGCATATATTTATGAAAATCAATTTTTAAAAAAGCGCAAACTATTTTAAACGATCTATTCAACCCCCTTCTAGATCGATCACATCGTCTAACAAGTGGTATCAGAGCACCGGTTCATCTGGTGCTTCACATATTACTTTGTATAATATAGAGAACGTTCGAAAAGGGGCTTATACGAGAGCTTATGTTTTCATCGGTGAAAACTATAGCTATTGGAAAGATTGTATGCGTGTGCATATTAACTCTGTTAATAGAAAGATATGGAAAGTTATCGAGGATGGTCCTATGCAAATAACCATAAATAATGAGGATAACATTACCATACCCAAACCGAAAGCACTATGGGATGAGGAAGACGAGAAAAAGTATAGCTATGATTGGAAAGGTAGAAATATGCTTATTGCTTCTTTAGGAGTTGATGAATATTTTAGAGTGTCGCATTGTGCTATTGCTAAAGCAATGTGGGATGCTCTACAAATTGCCCATGAGGGGAAAAATGATGTTAAACTTGCTAGAATAAATACATTGACTAAAGAGTTTGATCTCTTTCACATGAAGCATTAGGAAACCATTGTTGATATGCAAAAGAGATTTTCTCATATAATCAATCGCTTACACACTCTTAGTCATGCTACTTCCAATGTTGTTACTACTATTTTTTTTTAAGATGTCTGAATAGGGAATGGAAACCTAAAGTTACAGCAATCAAAGAAGCCAACAATCTAGCTACACTCGACATAAAAAAATTGTTTGGGAAGCTTCAAGAGCGTGAGAAAGAGCTCATAAATCTCAATAAGCACGAGAAAAAGGAAAAGGAAGAAAAACTAAAAGACACAGAAAATAAGTCTTTTGCATTAAAGGCTTCAAGCTCAAAGGCCTTCACCAATAACTCATGTGTGAGTGATTCTAATGATGACGATGAAAGATCAAGTGAAGACATGGGGTTGCTTGTGAGAAAATATCATAGATATCTATGAAAGAATGAAGTCCAACACTCGGACAAAAAATCTCATCAATTATAGAAGTCAATCAAAACCGTCAAGACAAGATGAAGGAAAGAAATATAAATCAAGAGGATCATGTTTTAACTGTGGAAAACCCGATCACTACAAACTGGACTGCCCATTTCTGAAGAAAGACAAAGGAAATAACAAATTCCAAAAGAGACCTAACAAAGCTAGAAGAGCATACTTTGCTTGGGATAGTGATAGTGAAGCTTCAAGCAAAAGTGATTCTAGTGACGAAGAAGAAAAGGTCAACCTTTGTCTCATGGCTCATCAAAAGAAGAAAAGCAATGTAAGTCACTTTAAATATGATTATATTGATAAAATGTCTCACATAGAATTCCAAAGAGCTTTTGATACTCTACAAAATAAGGATAAAGAAGATTTTAAACGATTAGCCTCAAATAAGAAAATCTTTTCATACCTTGAGAAAAAAGTGTCCAATTCCCAAAAAGAGTTGGAAGCTCTCAAGGCATCCATGGCAGAGAAAATCAAAACTAACAGCAAAGATGATAAGTTTTCTTGGCATGATTGGACTGGATGTGAAACTTGTTATACTTGGCAAAGAGAGGTAAAAATTATTAAAGCCAAACTTGACAAGGATTTACAACCCAAAATTACTTTTAGCATTGATAGATCAAATTTCATAAGTAATATGATTAATCCTTATCAAAAATACACTTATGAAATAAGAGATCCTCCAAGGTATAGTAAGTTACCCAAAAATCTAACTTGTTTATATTGTTGAAAAAGGGGGCACACCATTGGCAAATGTCGATTTAGGAGGTTTTTGGTTCCTCAAGGCAACTTCAAATGGTTGCCAAAATGCAACTCAAGTATCACTCACACACAAGGACCCAATAAAAATTGGGTACCTATTTCCATTGTTTAAATTAGTAGGTGGAATTTATTGAGACTATAGAGAAAAGATGGTTTCCCGATAGTGGGTGCTCAAGACATATGACAGGCGACATCTCCCTAATTTTTGACTTTGTGGCCAAAAAGAAAGTATTTGTCACCTATGGTGATAATAACAAGGGAGCAATACTCGGTAAAGGTAGTGTAGGTAATCCCTCTTCTACTACAATCTCAGATGTCCTATTAGTTGATGGTCTTAAACACAATCTTATTAGCATTAGTCAACTATGAGAAAAAGGATACAATGTCTCTTTTCAAAATATTGTTGCATAATTGAACACAATGATAAGAAAGATGATGTGTTCAAAGGCTTGAGGGTAAACAATAAATACATGCTTGACTTGAATAATGTATCCCTAACCGGAGCGAAATATCTAGTCACTTTAAATGAGGATTCATGGCTTTGGCATAGACGTCTAGTTCACTTGAATTTTGGTTTGTTAAATAAAATTGTCTCAAAAGATTAAGTAGTCGGTTTACCAAAACTAAAATTTTCCAAGGATCACTTATGTGATGCTTTCCAAATGGGGAAGCAAACAAGAATCTCGTTTAAATCTAAGAACATTGTTTCTACAATGAGACCTCTTAAACTTCTTCACATGGACCTTTTTGGACCATCTAAAATTAAAAGTCTAGGTGGTAACTACTATGGATTCGTTATTGTAGATGACTACTCAATATTTTGTTAGACAATTTTCTTAGCAAATAAAAGTGACACCTTTCCGGCATTTGAAAAATTTGCCAAGCTTTCTCAAAACAAATTGAACACTAGCATAGTTACTATTCGAAGCGATCATAGTGGTGATTTGAGAATGATCTCTTTGATAAATTTTGTGAAAAATACGGCATTGATCATAATTTTTCTGCCCCACGTACTACATAACAAAATGTAGTGGTGGAACGTAAAACCGTGTTTTAGAAGAACTCGGAAGAACTAAGATCAATGAACACCGTCTTCCAAAATACTTTTGGGAAGATGTCATTAACACGGCATGTTATGTGTTGAATAGAGACCTAATACGTCCCATTCTAAACAAAACTCCCTATGAACTTTTGAAAGGAAGAAAACCAAATATTTCTCATCTTCACGTTTTCGAATGTATATGCTTTGTGTTAAATAATGATAAGAAGAATATAGGTAAATTTGATTCAAAAGCTGACGAAGGTATCTGTTGTACCCCAAAATTTTCCATCTCATTTTATTCCAGACATACTCCTAGAGATCCTCAAATGCTCAAGGTTGACCAAGAATTGACCAGACAAATTCTCCTCCTAAGTAATGGATTTCCAACTAGGGTTTCACTTTTCACAAAGAAGTTTGGGTTTTAAAGGACTCAAGTGATTTCCGTGGTTACTAATATGTCACAAAGAATGCTCATTCCATGTTTCATTCCTTGCATCACAAGTTTGCTCTGTCAATGGCTCAAATGTTTGAAAATCAACTATATTAGGTCAAAAGTCAATTGTGGTCAATATACAATCAGACTTCAAGATTTTTGGTCAAAATCAACATATTGAAGTGATATTCGTCATTTGATCAAGGGTCGATCACGATTCCTCAAGGAAAGTCCTCAGATCATCAAAAGTCAAGATTTTCTAAATTAGGGTTTCCTAGGAAAAGTCAACTGAACTTTGACCAGACATAACTTTCACATGCTTCATCAACTTTTCCCCAAACAAATCCCATTTTGAAGAAAACTAAATTACCTACATCTTTTATTTTATTCTCAAGTCCAAAACATGCTTCATTTGGAAGATATGATCTCATATATTATAGGTAATTTTCAAAAGTCAACAAAAGACACTTTTTGTCAAGGAAACTTACATCAAGATAATATCTTCAAAAGAAAAAATGTTCAACATAAATATTGTAGAGGACATCTTGGTATTTCCAAAAATTCAAAGATCATATTCAAAATATGATAAATGAGCAAGTTATGGTTTGCACAAGTTGGGCAAATTGGTGAAAAATGCATGAAGTCAACTTTGAGAAAAATTTCATTTTTAGGTTAATGGACTTAACTTTTAGGGTTCAAACATGTTTATGACATACCCAAGGACCTATAAACTTGACCATGCACTATTTTTATTTTTACTTCTATTTATTTGAGTTTTTATTCATTTAAATATGAATTAAATTAAATAAATTAAATAAAAATATAAGAAATAATGGGTTAATCCATTTGGGATTGGATTGACCCATCATGGAGCCCAAAATTTCGTGCAATGTACATCATACCTGTCCAGGTTCATTGCAAAACAAAATGGGCAAGAATATCTTATTTTTGGAAATATTTCAAAATTGATTTTTGTGTTAAAACCATGTCTTAATGTCTTGATTCTTTCCATGATGGTTTTAACTCCTTTTCTCCCTCTATATAAAGCACTAAAAGGAATGCCAATGAGAGGATGAAATTCCTCTTCAATAAACTCTCCAAAAGCTCTTCACAAAGCTCTACCAAATTCTCAAAATTCCTCAAAATTGCCAAAATTCGCAACTGTTTTTCCCGGCGCAATTAATCCATAGCAGTGATCAAACCTTATTGCTGAGATCCCCAGGAATCTCCCCAGATCCAAGAACACGTCCAACCGTGCTTAGAAGGCCATTCACGAACTCACTTGTGGTAAATTTTTAGTTTATTTTTGTATAATCGGTTGCATGTCTATTTAACCTTTTTTTTATGATACAGTTGCATTCATATTAGAGAGCAGGACACAAATAAGTGATCACATGATGTTTTTGACGTTAGAATCACTCTCATCATGCACTCTCACATAAACATCATCAGATCCAGATCCAACAATCCAGATCTGAGCATCTACGACAGGCCTCATGGAAGAGATGTACAGGATCCTGAAGATTTTTCCTTCAGCGTCTGGGCCAATGTTGTTGGGCCAATTGATTTCTTATTCTCACACCCCCTAATTACTTGATTTGAAGCTTAGCCCAATTAAGTTTTTTTTGTCTTTTTCTTTTATTATTTGTTTTCTTTTACTTCAATTATTTATTCTTTATAACAAAAAACAAAAAGAAATCATAAAATCACAAAATCACAAAAAATATTAGACTTAGACTTTTATTAATTAAAATTAGTTTTAATTAATTATTTAATTATTTTTAATTAAATTAATTAAAATTAGATTTTAATTAATTTAATAATTACTTTTCCTAAACAAAAAAACAGCAAAAACATTTCTTTCTTTTTATCATTTAGATTTTTTAGGTTCTCTTTATATCTTTCTCTTTTCTCTCCTGGACGTTTATTTTATTCACATTATTTTCACAATTATGTAATTGTATATGGGATGTAATAGACCTTAACAAGGACCATTTACATTTTCTTCCCCCGTTTTTGGTTTCTAATTCTCCCCATCCCGAAGCATTATAATAGCGTAGATTCAAATTTCCGCATTCTTATTTTCCGTACCTATATTAACTGCTAGATGTATGCTTAATAGGATTGCATGGTAAGATCTGAAAACAAACAATAGAAAAACTAACATTGAAAGAAAAATAACTGAAATACAACACACTCGCACACACGCACCTCTAAGGTACCTCACTTGTTGCCTTCACAATAAAGCAGTCATGTCCCTCGAACGTGGGACCCTTTAGCAAAGACCCTCGGTTAAAAAGATCATAGTCCCTCGATGGCCCTTCGATGTTGCCTTTAGGTAAATGATCTAGTCCCTTACGATAAATTGCTAAAGCGCCTTACAAGTTGCCTTTATGATTGTACGATGACCCTTGCCGATCCCTCAAACATCCAACGATAGGGCTACCTACTAACTAATAGTAGGATAGCACTGTCTAAAGGAAAATAGGAAAAGAAAAAACCTTCCGAGTAGGTAGATAGCTCCTAGTTTCTTGTTCATAAAAACAATCAAAAAACAATTTTTTCACACATATACAAACTCTTTTCTATATATTTTAAAAGGCAAAAAACCCTTTGTATACGTTCTCGCCGAAACAAGAAACATTACAAAGTTCACCACACTAAGGCGTCTTTTCAAAATATCTTCAAAACACACTTACACAAAAAAAGCATTTTCAAAGTGAGCTAGCAACATAGAGCCCGTAGATAACTACAGATGGAAAGGGTGCTAACACCTTCCCTTTCCATAATCTACCCCCCTTACTCAAAAAATAATCTCGAAAGGTATTTCCTGTTCTTTTCACCCTTTCCTTTGTTGGATAAAAGAAAAGTCGGTGGCGACTCTTGCTAACCGCAACATTGAGATAAAATGCAAAACTAGTAAAAGTCAGTTCTCCCACCATATTATAGAACTGACGACTCTGCTGGGGAGACTAAAACTAAAGTGGGGTTACCTTAGAGCTAGATCATATTTATAATTATTTCCTTGTTTGATTTGTGTGCTTTATCTTTCGGGTTTATGTTTGGGTTATTGTTAAAGATCCTATACCTGAATCTAGGGACCCTTTTAGGTAAGTAGAAATAAATCATGGAGGGTTGTACGGTATAGACCGATTGAGGATGATATGATAGATATGTTATTGTGATACTCTGGCTGGTAAATGTTCCTTATGTCAATCAAGGATAACATTAGGCTTCCACATATTGTCATTAAGTACTAACAGACCATTAGAACCTTAAATTGACTCATCTTAGCCATTAGAAAATAGTGAGATGGTCGGCTTTGGTGAAGATTGAAGTTGGTTGATACTCGATGCTACACTCATTGAGATTGGAATTTCGGGATATATCGGCCGCAATTCAGATGCTTGAGTTGAAACAATGCATGAGAGAAAGATCAATGATATGAGGTCCCTAGAACCCGATTACTATTTCTAGGACGAGTTGAGCAAACTAAAACTTCAAGAGGGTACTTACCTCTAAATTCCATGCAAGCCTGAACCTAAGGCTACTCGTGTGACTTGTTTGCTTTCATTATCTAACAACTTGAACTCCTTGCAGGGTTTTGTTTGTATTCATTATCTAACGATGTGAGTTCCTTGCAGGACTTGTTTGTAGTCATTATCCAATAACTTGGACTTCTTGCAAGACTCACTTGTCTTCATCACCTTACACTTTTTCTTAGTGCATAGCATACACATCATGACATCATGCCATATCATTTCATTAACCATTTCAAGGATCTCTAGGGCCTTTGATACAGTTTATAATGAACCAGACGTCTAGAAAGGGGCAAGGGGATTTATTTTCCTCTAGCCAACACCGTCAAAGCATGATAACTTGAGTCAGAGGCTATGACCCACTCGACATGGTGAGCTTGATTCTTGTAGAAGGACATTCAACGATACTAAGTTCTTCCGTCAAAGATGCAATCAAAATTCAAACATTTTCTTGTGTTTACCATGCGAGATCCTTGAAAACATTGCACGCATGTCATTACATAACATGTATTCTCAAGATAGGTTTCTCATTTTCTCGCTGTTTATTTCAGCAAGGAAGATGGCTCTCGAACAGAATGATAGAGATCTCTAAACTCAAGATGCTCAGTTCAAGGAAATGTTCCTAAATCTATCAAAGGGGCAAGAAGAATTGAAAGCACTCCTCGTATGGAACACGACTAAGAAAAGTCCTGAAGATAACCAGGATGACCAGGTGGAACAACTACAAGCTGAGATGAAAAGGATGAAAATCCAGATGAGTAGTTAGGTGGCTCTTATCCAAAATTTATCTCGTGGACAAGAAGAGTTAAGAATCCTCATCAGCGAACTTTGTCAAGACAGATACGACCATCTGGGGAAAACTGCTAGAATTTGGGGCCTAATCAACGATCAATCTCTCTTGGCAGACAGGGAATCGAGTGACATGTTCATGTGGGAACATGTTGAAAATTAACTCAGGAGAATTGAAATTCAGGGGACTACATCTTCAAGTATTGAAAAGAGATTATACAACGGAAAGAAGGAGTCCAGTACCGTGTACGACCAGAAGGTTCATAATAAGAGTGATCTCAACCAATCTGTGGGGGCAGTGCGGATCTCTAATCCAACACTGGTGCAACAACAACGACAAGGCAATCAGCATAAGCAGGACGCGCCCAAAAGGAAATTCATCAAAATCAACATGTCCTCGGCTCAAGTATTACAACACATGTTGAAGATGGAGTTGATAATATTGAAGGATCCTCCTCAGAATCCCAACACTGCCTTTCCTCGGTACAACCCTAATGTGAGATGCAGTTATCATTCCAATAGTCCGGAGCATGACACTAATAGGTGTTGGGCATTGAAAAATAAGATTCAGGACTTGATCGACGAATGGGTGTTGGAGTTTCCACAAGATGGTAAGACTGAATTCTTCTGCCATCTCTCAAAGGCATATCATCTGGAGTGACAAGTTCAGAGAGAGAGGCTTTTTGTTCATTAGAATCTTCAAATTGTAATTTCTTTTGATTGTTCGAACACTTATTTCATGTCAAACTTTGCTATTTCATTAATGCATTGCATATGTTTGTCTTGAATTAATCCATTCGTTGTCACTATACCGAAACTATGCTTTTACTTCCTTTTTGTGATATTCAACTCTCGATTAAAAGCTTAAATCTTTAGAGGGAGGATGACGAAAACAATACCATAATATCATACAATATGCTTTTGAACAGACCCTGTTGACGATGTACAGGAGTTCTTGCAAATCCTAAACAATGGAGTTATAAGGAAGATAATCCCTAGTAAACCCCTTTGAGCCTAAGAAGTTTGAGTTTTATTTTTCATACAAATTGAAACCTTTAATCATAACCTAGGGCAGGGTAGTATCTCAGTTAATTCAATGGTGCATTCAAACGCAAGATTTACCCTTGTACACGACAAGTAGTGTCGAAGATAATCTTCTAAATCAAAAGACGGTGATGGTTCCCTGTAATCACTAAATTAGAAGTCATTATCTCTCAAAAGTAAAGCCCACTAAGTCAAAACCTATGAAGGAGACTTAAGAAAAAAAACTAGGGCATCCCGCTGATGGTTCCCTGTAATCACAAGAAACAATTCAGGTAAAAGGTAGGGATAATAAAATCAAAAAAAGAGGTCGCAACAAATCCTCAGTAAAAAGAAAAAATTACAAAAAATGACTACCTCCTCAAAATAAACTTCAGTATTCGAACCATCACCAGAATATCAGGGCAAAGATTCCAGACTCAATTGGGATTTAAAATGCATAATTAATTGAGTATAGGACTGAAGAAAATAACGAAGAACGGGTTGGGTACAAATAAATTTCGAGCCTTTATCCTTTGTTTCTTAAACTGTGAACCAGACCATGCTACAACCCTTAAAAGTCCAAGCTGAAACATGGGTTAGATCGAAAGCGTACTGTTACAAAAGGTATCCTGACTCCTGTAAGGTTTACTATAAATCCTGAGTTGAATTCATATTCTTAGAAAATTATGTTTTTTTACTAAAAATTCATTTTTAAAACTTCAAGACAAACATAAGCTTTGCATTCTTTAAATGCCATTGTTTGCATATGACTAATCATTCGACAACAGAGAAATTCACACGACTAAAACTCAATGAACGGAAATCCTCTCAATAGACAAAATCACCTCAGATGGAAAGACATTTCCAGCAACAAGACTTTCATAATCAAGGGGCATGATACAGTGTCTAACTGATCTGGGGGCATTCGATTCAAGATTCGAGGAATCTCTCAAAAGTGCCAAATAGCCAGGGGCAGACCTCGGTCTGAATCACTTGGGGCATTGAACATGAGTTCCAACAAAGAGCCACGTGTGATCAAGCAAACATCTTTCTCTGCACCCTGTGAACGTGGACATAGTCAGAAAATACTACGCATGAAAAAAAGACCCGCTAGGTTGACTGACCGAGGCAAAAATAAGGGCATCCTAACGAACCAAAAAAGTTTGGGCAAAAATTAGGGATATAAATAAAACTGTACACCTGGCAAGTCGAAAACCTGAAAAGGCGGCTTGGGCAAAAAAAGGGTATTCCGGTGGACTGAAAATATGAAAGGACAATCCAGGAAAAAGTTAGGGATTAAAGCGTACGAGTATGTCTCGTCATCTCGTCACTTGTATATAAGTTGAAGACTTATTACCCTGATCAGCATTCACCGAAGGCTTTAGAAGTTGAGATATGTTCAAGTCTCCACGAATCCCCACAGAGCCACTGCCATGAGATTATCCCCACAAGGTAATCTTCACAACTTTATACATTCTCCGCAATTTCTCCAGCAGATCACTCTGGATGATAAAGGAATATGATCTTCTCCCCGATAATGTCACCAACATACAGGATCCCAAACATTACAATTCATGGGAATTCCTCTCCCCAAATGAGTTTTCAAAACAGTAAAGCCCCTGCAGATTAATTCTCTCCAGCATAGCGCATTCTCCTCGACAAAGATCTTCCCTTAGCAGGATATTCCTCCACCACCAGGGTTTATTTCCCCAATAGGATTTATCTCCCCAGTGAGGTCCAACCTCCCCAGCTTGAGTCTATTACTCAGATGACAATGAGTCACCAGAAAAACTCCCTTCCCCAGTGAAGTCATCACTATCCCAAGAGATTTGCCACTGAATCTAAAATTGGATCAAATATCAGTCAACTCTATCCTCCTCAAACGATCCAGAAAGTTATCCATCGATGTTATCCCCGGTTAGGGTATACAAAGAATTATAACTCCCCAATAGAGAAAAGAACGACCAAAGTTTTGAACTCTTGTCCCCCAAGCAGGAATTAACACTCTCTAGTGGAGTTTCCTCAGAAATTAGAAATCAATGTTTCCCAGCGGAGTTATCCTCAAACACTAAGCAGGAGTCCTCAGTGGAATAAATATCCCAGAAGATCGAAGTTGCACATACTCTTCATCCCCAGTGACAGTAAGGGATTTATTTTCCTCAGACTAAGATGTTGCTTAAATTTCAAAAACATTGCACATACTTACATCATTTACAAAATATCATAGCATATGCATACGAAACGCATACATCACATTCTCATTTATTTTGAGAACATCATTACGTGATGCATTTCATACATCATGACATTGCATACAACTAACTCTTTACCTTCTCAGGAATAGATAAATCAACAAGACTAACATCATCAACTATTGGTAGGACCAGACAGTCTTATCAAAGACAACATCGTCTGGCTCAGATTAAATCGACCCAATGATTTATTATGATACTTCTCCCAGTAGACATTCTTCTGGCTCAACTTAAATCAGGTGTAAATCTATTCTAATACTTCTTTCAGTTGAAGACATTTTCTGGCTCAGATTAAATCAACCAAAGATTTATTCTGAGACTTCTTCTAGATAAAAACAAGCATAAATATTTGCTGGCTCAGATTAAATTGACCAAGATTTACTCTGATACTTTTTCCAGTAGACCTTTTTCTAGCTCAGATTAAATAGACCAATCATTTATTCTGATGCTTCTACAAGTTAAAGACACATAGACCTCTTCTGACTCAGACTAAATTAACCAAATATTTATTCTGATACTTTTTCCAGTTGAAGACAGTGGTAGATAGTCGCTGGCTTGGATTAAATCGACTAATGATTTATTCTGATACTCCTTCTAGTGGATATTCTTCTGTCTCAACTTAGATCAGGTGTAGATCTATTCTGATACTTCTTCCAGTTGAAGACATTTTCAGGCTCGGATTAAATCAACCAAAGATTTATTCTGATACTTCTTCCAGATAAAAACATGCATAAATATCTACTGGCTCAGATTAAATTGACCAAGATGTACTCTGATACTTCTTCTAGTAGACCTTTATCTAGCTCACATTAAATCGACCAATGATTTACTCTGATACTTCTTCCAGTTAAAGACACAAAGACCTCTTCTGGCTCAGATTAAATTAACGAAAGATTTATTTTGATACTTCTTCTAGTTGAAAACAGTCGTAGATAGTCGCTGGCTCAGATTAAATCGACTAATGATTTACTCTGATACTTCTTCCAGTGGAAATTCTTCTAGCTCATCTTAGATCAGGTGTAGATCTATTCTGATACTTCTTCCAGTTGAAGACATTTTCTAGCTCAGATTAAATCGACCAATGATTTATTATGATACTTCTTCCAGATAAAATGAGTATAAATATCTTCTGGCTCAGATTAAATCGACTAATGTTTACTCTAATACTTCTTCCAGTAGACCTTTTTCTTGTTGAGATTAAATCGACCAATGATTTATTCTGATACTTCTTCCAGTTAAAGACACAAAGACCTCTTCTGGCTCAGATTAAATTAACCAAAGATTTATTTTGATACTTCTTCAGGTTGAAGACGGTCGAAGATTGTCGCTGGTTCAGATTAAATCGACCAATGATTTATTCTGATACTTCTTCCAGTGGACATTCTTCTGGCTCATCTTAGATCAGGTGTAGATCTATTCTGATACTTCTTCCAGTTGAAGACATTTTCTAGCTCAGATTAAATCGACCAATGATTTATTCTGATAGTTCTTCCAGATAAAGTGAGTATAAATATCTTCTGGCTCAGATTAAATCGACTAAAGTTTCATTCTGATACTTCTTCCAGTAGACCTTTTTCTAGCTCGGATTAAATCGACTAATAATTTATTTTGATACTTCTTCCAGATAAAATGAGTATAAATATCTTCTGGCTCAGATCAAGTCAACCAATGATTTATTCTTATACTTCATCCAGTAGACCTTTTTTTGGCTCAGATTTAACCAATCGTAGGTTTATTCTGATAAGTCTTTCAGTTAAAGACAACAAAGACCTCTTCTGGCTCATATTAAATCAACCAAAGATTTATTATGATACTTTTTCTAGTTGAAGACGTTCGTAGATAGTCTCTGGCTAAAAACAAATCAACCAAAGGTTCATTCTGATACTTCTTCCAGTTGACATTCTTCTGGCTCAGCTTAGATCAGGTGTAGATCTATTCTGATATTTCTCCCAGTTGAAGACATTTTCTGGCTCAGATTAAATCAACCAAATATTTATTCTGATACTTCTTCTGAATAAAAATAAGCATAGATAGTTGTTGGCTCAGATTAAATCGACCCAAATATTTATTCTAATACTTCTTCCAATAGACCTTTTTCGGACTCAGATTAAAGTGACCACTGATTTATTCTGATACTTCTTCTAGTAGACCTTTTTCTGGCTCAGATTAAATCGACCAATGATTTATTCTAATACTTCTTCCAGTTAAAGAAAAAAGGAACATTTTCTGGCTCAGATTAAACCAACCGTAGGTTTATTCTGATACTTCTTCCTATTTAAAGTTAATAGTTACTTTGGATGGCATCTATAAGACCATCTCCAAAGACTCTTAGTCAACTCTCCGAACGACATCTTTTAAGCCCATTCAAGCATACTATCAACTGACAACATTACTCCGTGCACCTTCAGATCACGAAAGGCAGACAAGCCAATCTAAATCCTCGGGTTTAAGACGATTGAACAGGGGCAGCTATTGTACCCCAAAATTTTCCCTCTCATTTTATTCAAGACATATCCTAAGCAATGGATTTCCAACTAGAGTTTCACTTTTCACAAAGAAGTTTGGGTTTCAAAGGCCTTAATATATCATCAAGAATGCTCATTCCAAGTTCCATGCCTTGCATCACAAGTTTGCTCAGCCAATGGCTCAAATGTTTGAAAATCAACTATATTAGTTCAAAAGTCAACTGTGGTCAATATACAGTCAAACTTCAAGATTTTTGGTCAACATTAACATCTTGAAGTGATATTCATCATTTGATCAAGGGTTGATCATGATTCCTCAAGGAAAGTCCTCAGATCATCAAAAGTCAAGATTTGCTATATTAGGGTTTCTTAGGACAAGTCAACTGAACTTTGACCATGCATAACTTTCACATGCTTCATCAACTTCTCCCTAACCAAAGCCCATTTTTGAAGAAAATTAAATTACCTACAACTTTCCTTTTATTCTCAAGTCCAAAATATGCTTCATTTGGGAGGTATGATCTCATACATTATAGGTCATTTTCAAAAGACAACAAAAGACACTTTTTGTCAAGGAAAGTCACATCAAGGTAATGTATTCTAAAGGGAAAATGATCAACATAGAGATTGTATAGGACATCTTTGGCTTCCCAAAAAGTCAAAGATCATCTTCAAAAGATGAAAAGTGAGTAAGTTATGGTTTGCACAAGTTAGGCAAATTTATGAAAAATGCATGAAGTCAACTTTGAGCAAAATTGCATTTTTAGGTTAATGGACCTAACTTTTAGGGTTCAAACATGTTTATGACATACCCAAGGACCTCTAAACTTAACCGTACACTATTTTGATTTTTATTTCTATTTATTTAAATTTTTAATCATTTAAATATGAATTAAATCAAATAAATTAAATAAAAATATAAGAAATAATGGGCTAATGCATTTGGGCTTGGATTGACCCATCATGGAGCCCAAGATTTCGTGCAAGGTACATCAAACTTGTCCAGGTTCATTGAAAAACAAAATGGGCAAGAATATCTTATTTTTGGAAATATTTCAAAATTGATTTTGGTATTAAAACCATGTCTTAATGCCTTGATTCTTTCCATGATGGTTTTAACTCCTTTTCTCCCTCTATATAAAGCACCACAAGGCAGGTCAAAGGAATCATGAAATAAATCTTCAAAAATCTCTCTAAAAGCATTTCACAAAGCTCTACCAAATTCTCAAAATTCCTTAAAATTGCCAAAATTCGCAACTGCTTTTCCCGCCGCAATCAAGCCAAACTAGTGATCAAACCTTACTCCTTAGATCCCCAGGAGTCTCCCCAAATCCCAGAACACATCCAACCGTGCTTAGAAGGCCATTCACGAACTCACTGCTGGTAAATTTTTGTTTATTTTTGTATAATTGCATGTCTATTTAACATTTTTATTTGTGATACAGTTGCATTCATATTAGAGAACATGACATGAACAAGTGGTCGCATGATTTTTTTTTGACATTACAATCACGCTCATCATGCACTCTATCATCAACATCATCAGATCCAGATCCAGCAATCCAGATTTGAGCATTCACGATAGGCCTCATGGGAGAGATGCACAGGATCCTGAAGATTTTTCCTCCAGCGTCTGGGCCAATATTGTTGGGCCAACTGATTTCTGATTCTCACACCCCCTAATTACTTATTTTGCAACTTAGCCCAATTTAAATTTTTTTGTCTTTTTCTTTTATTATTTGTATTCTTTTACTTCAACTATTTCTTCTTTATAACAAAAACCAAAAAGAAATCATAAAATGACAAAATTACAAAAAATATTAGACTTAGATTTTTATTAATTAAAATTAGTTTTAATTAATTATTTAATCATCTTTTTTAATTAATTAAATTAATTAGAGTTATATTTTCATTAATTTAATTATTACTTTTCCTAAACAAAAAAACAACAAAATCATTTCTTTCTTTTTATCATTTACATTTTTTAGGTTCTCTTTATATCTTTCTCTTTTCTCCCCCGCGCATTTATTTTATTCGCATTATTTTCACAATTATGTAATTGTATATGGGATGTAATAGACCTTAACTAGGACCCTCTACATTTTTATTCCCCCATTTTTTATTTGTAATTCCCCTCATCCCGAAGCATTGTAATAGCGTATATTCAAATTTCTTCATTTTTATTTTCGGTTCATATATTAACTGCTAGATGTATGCTTAATAGGATTGCATGATAAGATCTGAAAACAAACGCTATCAAAACTAACATTCAAAGAGAAATAAATGAAATACAACACATTCGCACACGTGCACCTCTAAGGTACCTCCACTTGTTGCCTTCAGAATAAATTAGGCATGTCCCACTCGGTTAAAAAATCATAGTCCCTCGATGACCTTTCGATGTTGCCTTTCGGTAAATGATCTAGTCCCTTACAATAAATTGCCAAAGCGCCCTACAAGTTGTCTTTATGACTGTACGATGACCCTTGCCTGTCCCTCAAATATCCAACGATAGGGCTACCTACTCACTAATAGTAGGATAGCACTGTATAAAGGAAGAGAGGAAAAGAACAAACCTTTCGATTAGGTAGATAGTTCGTAGTTGCTTGCTCATTAAAATAATCAAAAAACATTTTTTTCATACATACACAAACTCTTTTTTAAATATTTTCAAAGACAAAAAACACTTTGTATACATTCTCTCCGAAAAGAGAAACATTACAAAGTTCTCCGCACTAAGGCGTCTTTTCAAAATATCTTCAAAACACACTTACACAAAAAAAAGCATTTTCAAAGTGAGCTAGCAACTAAGAGCCCGTAGATTACTATGGATGGAAAGGGTGCTAACACCTTCCCTTTCCATAACCTACCCCCTTACTCAGAAAATAATCTCGAAAGGTCTTTCCTGTTCTTTTCACCCTTTCCTTTGGTGGCTAAAATAAAAGTCGGTGGCAACTCTTGCTAACCGCAACATTATGATAAAACGCAAAAGCAGTAAAAGTCAGTTCTCCCACCGTATTACAATATCTTTCTTGGATACTCTCAATTAAGTAAAGCCTATAGAGTATTTAATAAAATATTACCTATAGTTGAAGAGTCTGTGCATGTTTCCTTTGATGAATCTGATCCGAAATTAGTCGAAAAGGGTAGTGTTTGTGATGGTGCAGGTGTATCTTCGGAAAGTATACTACAAGATCCCAAAGAAAAGAACTCGAAATCTACTAAAATAGAAGAAAAGTTGGATCAAGTATCCAAAGAAAGAGGGGAAGATCAACCAAGCAATAAAAATGATCTTCCTTTGGAATGGAAAACCTCTAAGAATCATCCTATCGACAACATCCTAGGAGATATATCAAAGGGAGTCACCACTCGCTCTAAGTTAAGTAACTTTTTTTATCATTTTACTTCTTTCTCTCAAATTGAACCCAAAAACTCTAAATATGCCTTACTCGATGAACATTGTTTTTTAGCAATGCAAGAGGAACTAAATCAATTTAAAAGAAATGAGGTTTGGGATCTTGTCCCCCCTCCGCGAGATCATCGAGTTATTGGAACTAAATGGGTTAAAGGACCAAACTAGACGAAAACAGAATTATAACTCGCAACAAGGCTCGACTTGTTGCCCAAGGGTATAATCAAGAGGAAGTCACCGATTATGAGGAAACATATGCTCTGGTTGCCCGACTCGAGGCTATACGCCTTTTGCTTGCATATGCATGCTCACAAAACTTCAAATTATTTCAAATGGATATAAAAAGTGCTTTCTTAAATGGATACATTAATGAAGAGGCTTATGTGTCTCAACCTCCCGATTTTGAGAATTTTGAGAATCCTAACTATGTTTACAAACTTAAGCGTGCGCTATACAGTCTTAAACAAGCCCCTAGGGCTTGGTACGAACGTCTTAGCAAATTCTTACAAGATCACGGATTCTAAAGAGGAAAGGTTGACACAACCCTTTTTATTAAGCATGAAGGAAAAATTTTTATTTTAGTTCAAGTTTATATAGATGACATTATTTTTGGTTCTTCTAACATATCTTTGGTCAATAAATTCTTTAAGTTAATGCAGGGAGAATTTGAAATGAGCATGATGGGGGAGTTAAACTACTTCCTTGGACTTTAAATCAAGCAACTAAATGAAGGGACATTTGTGATTCAAACAAAATATTGTCTTGAACTACTCAAGATATTTGACATGACAAACTCAAAAGCAATCGATACTCTTATGCCTACAGCCATGAACTTGAAAAATTGACTAATCCACAAATTATTCATTGTGTTTAGCTTTATCTCATTCAACTCATTGGAAGTAATTCATAATCATTGAGTGTGTATAAGTGATTGACAAATAGAGTAAAACACATTGATTCTTACTTTGTCATTATATCCCATACGGTTACACATATATGATCTTTTCAGTAGAGGATCATTTAGACTATTGGAGATTCCGAGAGCTTTCGCATATATTTATGAAAAAAAAATTTAAAAAAAGTGCAAACTATTTTAAATGATCTATTCAACCCCCCTTCTAGATCGATCACATCGTCTAACACTACCCTCTTTGACTGCTCGGGTGTGCTCTTTCCTTTCTCTCACTCTTATTTAATATTCATATCTTTTCATTGAGGACAATGCATGATTTAAGTGTGGGAGAGGGAATAATTTCTTTGTTTTTTTATTTCACTTATTTGTTTTGTTTTGTTTTGTTTTCGTTTCTTTAAGTGAAAAAAAAGACTTGGAAACACTTTGCAATTTGTTGAAAGTTTTAGGTTGCAGATTAATTTGAGGTTAGTTTGTGGAGACTTGGGAAAAATTCACAAGATTCATATCGTTTTAACACCTTATGTCTCCTGAATATGGAAATCCATTTTAATACTTGTTATGACACAACCTTGAGTTCTCATCCTTTAATATCTCTTAAGTAGTTTATGTTAGCAGTCAACACCATTTCACACAAACTCTACATTGGGAAGCCGATGAAAATAAGTGAGTGATCCAAAGTTTTAAATATAAAAAAGAAAAGAAAAAGAGAATTCACCTTCTAACGGTTATGGAACCTGCAAAAACATCATAATAAGACCCATTATTGGTTGGTTCATAGGACTCTGGTGCTGAACTTAGTAGGGCATATTACGGTTTGATCCCCTGCAAATACAATTTGGTAAACAAGGGGTTATGCCACTTAGTTACCAGAACCCCGTGCAAAAAGGATCAGAGTCACTAACTGGTCGCCTTACTATGAGTTTGTGGGGATAACGAACTTAATGTGATTGTGCTAGAATGAAAGAGAATGAAAAGGAGGATGAGTAAGTTAGGCTTATGAGGGATGCTTAGGACTGCATAATTATGGATTTGTCTTCCTAGGATATCCTTAGTGTGAAAGATTAGTACATATCGATGCTATCTTAACCAAAGAAGCATTTATAGCCTGGAATGAGTATCTGAATGTTGTGGTGTTTCAAGAGTCTTGATTCTATTTTTGTTCGGAGTGCAAAAGTTCAAGTGTGGGGGAATTTGATCAGTATATTTTGATGCACATTGTCTTATATTTGTACTTAGCATGGTTTGTTTTGTTTATTTTTATATTTTATGATGTTTTATATAATGTAGTTTATTTTTTCCTTTAGTTGATTTTCTTATGTTATTTTCAGCATTAGCATCTTTCAATGAAAAAATCATAATTGGAGCCACAAGAATCGGATCGATACATTCTAATATATGTTAGAAAGCTGAGAGAAAGATCTACAACTTTCATTTTGGAGTCGGGAGCTGATTCGGAGTTCATAATTCCCAATAATTCGTTGAAGTTTCCGAATTTAGGAATTAAGTTGTTTCGGTTAATTTGTTGGGCCTGGGTTAAGTTTTTTCGACCCGGTTAGTTTTAAAATTGAAACCCTTATTTTGTTAAAAGGTACTTGGCCATTGTAGTCTTCATTACATTTTCTATTCACGATAAAAAATACTTTTGCTTGTACGCTTGAATGGAGAACTAATCATTCAAAGTTGAACTACTGTAATCGCGTTTCGACGCTTTGAGGTTTTTAATTTATCAATTCAATTTTGTTTCTCTTTCAATTATACTTTATGAAATTGCATTTGCTTAATCTATTATTTCATGGAATTTCTTGATTAAATTTGTATTATTGTATTCCTAATCTTTAATCTTTGTTTACGTCGCTTAGTGGTTAAATCGCATTCTATATCATGTCTGCTTAATTCACGATTGTATTAATCTGTTTGCTTAATTCGGAATGAGAATTAAATTTATTTTAAATCTATTGATCTTTTAAATTGGTATTGAAATCGAATAGAGATCAAAGCCGCTTAGGGAATTGGTAAGGTAAAAACCAATGATTACAGGAACCCGAAAATAGTATATCAGCTTGTTTTTATAATCACTTATTCCTAATCGAATCCTAAAACCCCCCTCAATGTTCCACTCTTTTAGTTTATAATAATACAAGAATTCTTGAAAATGTTACTCGAGTTGTCGTTACTATAAAATACAGTTTTCAAAATCACTCATTTTAACATATCAAAGGGAGAATCATAAGCTACAATTTAAGGTAAAGTTCCCTCATTTCATCCCTCATTGCTTGAATTAATCTTTAGTTTGAGCTAAAAAATGTCCGCTCTGTTTAAAAAGACATATCTGAAATTACCTACATTATTTCAGATATGTATACATGAATTCAACTGTTACTGGTTTTTAAAAAATTTCTTGATTTACTTCTTATTAGATATGGTTCACCCGAATATGTTTCCCAAAGTTGTTGTATGTAACGATGTAAAACATGATGTGTAAAAACCGGTATAATAGACATCTAGAATATATATTATACACAACATTAATTGGTACTAACACAATCATAAGTGCCTATTGGCATTATTTACATACTTGACCAAGAATACAAAATACAACATATGGTACAAGATATGGAGAGTGCGAAAAATCAAAATCAAAATCTAAGTACAATTCCTTCACTTGTACAAAATATACAGCGAAAGATCACAACATCCAAAAGCATCAAAACATCATCAACAACTCCACATGTTTTTAACCTGCAAAATACCTGGAAAAAAATAACAATGACGGGGTGAGATAATAATCTCAGTGAGTCCCCCTATCCTATGAGTCCACTTAGCTCTACAAAATTTATACCTGATTTCTAACTCAAGTATTCACCTTCTGTTACTTGTGTATCATTCATACAATGTAACTAGGACTTCAGTAATTGAGAGATAATTGCAATGCATGGAAACATGTCACTTGAGTGCATCCACTTAAAACAATCACTACTCGGATACGACAAACATCTTTCCCCAAACTGGAACCACGTCCAGTTCAGGGCATGGGTCAAGGATGTTTGTATGATTCTACTTTCATGTGGATATCAGGCTCCCCATGGGACTCAAACCCACATCATATACCATCACTCGTATGGGACTCGAACTCACTTTGAGTATCTTTCACCGTATGGGACTCAAACCCACTTTGGTGTCCACGTCTCTATGGGACTCGAACCCACTTATAAGACAATCTCTTATATGGGTTCAAAGAATTTATGAGGTGCAAACATGGTACCTACATCCACACCCCACTCTACATAAGTATCTTGTAGAAGTGAAAATCAAATATCAAGCTATTTAATTAACTTGACTCGCAAAAGCAAGAGTCACCATCGCGCTTTATTATTTCCAAGGGAAAGAGAAAAGAGCGAAATAAAACCCAAAAACATACAAAGTAAAAGAAACACTAAAAGTAAAGCAAAAACAATGCATTTGAATAGATCTAAGGTACGGGGGTTGGTTATACAAAGGGAATATACTAACACCCTATGTATGTATAGTATCCTATAAGAACATTTTGAAATATCTGTTTTTGGGATAAATTTGGTTTGCTTGCTAAATGAGTGTAAGGATGAGAAGGGATGTGTTTTTTAATGTTGTTTTTTTGAAAATATTATATATGATTAAGTGTTTTGAAATGTTTACTAAAGAAAAATTTTAAAATACGATGACCTAATGTCAAAGTTTCTACGAAAGATGTGTAAGTTTGAAAATTGGGGTTTGTAGGAGAACTAACTAAAGATTAACAAAACTAAATATGGATGAAGGGGCCACTCAATTACATAAGAAACACACGCAATGACGTGAAGTCAACGGATCAATATTTTTCCCTTGGATTTAATCACAAGCATCACACAAAAAATGACATTCATTAAGCACGTGGCAAGGAATGATCACAACACCAACTAACATTATTTCATCAAAAATTCAATAAGAAAATAAATCCACCATAAAGTCTAAATGAAAATAATAAAATATGAATTGAAGCATAAGAATAATTACTAAATAAAATGTTTAGAAGAATTGTCAACACAAAATAATAATAATAATAATAATAATAATAATGATAATAATAATAATAAACAATGATATTTATAATTATATCACCATACTTCTTGGCACCATCAGATAAGTTTCCATCTTTTGATAAACGTCCTTCACGAACACCTTCTTGAATAAGCATCCCCATACTCACCATTTCAGTGATATCGTTTGGTGCGCTTGCTAACATCTTCTTAAAGTAAAAAGAGATAAGAGTTTTCAAGAAAATATCTATCATCTCCTTCTCTTCCATGGGAGGGATGATCTGGGCGACAATATTACACCAACGTTGAGCATATTCCCTGAATGATTCATTGTCCTTTTGCGTTATGGCCCTAAGTTGATCCTTGTCAAGCTTCATATGAACATTATACTTGTATTGGCGAACAAAGGCTTCACCTAAGTCGTTGAAAGTAAGGATTTGAGCACTTTCAAAACTCATGTACCACTTCAGCGCCATCCCAGTTAAACTATCTTGAAAATAATGAATCAGTAGACGTTGATCATTAGTGTGAGCTGACATCTTCCTAACGTACATCGTCAAATGACTTTGTGGACAAGAATTTCCTTTGTACTTATCAAACTCCGACACTTTAAATCTTGCAGGAATTTTCACATTGGATACTAAGCACAAATACTGGGCATTCTTTTTGAATAGCTCCTTCCCTCTCAGGGTTTTAAGCTCCCTCTTCATTTCTTGAAACTGATCTTGAAATTCAATCATTATTTCACACATCCCAATACCTTCACTAGGATTAGCATGATATATACCTTCCTTGGTTTGTGGAACAACATGCACCAATGGTGTAGGAACAGTCATCACATGTTGAATATGGGTAGCACTAACAGCTGGCTGGTGCCCCTCTAACATAAATTTATAGGGCATGCCCCAAGGAAAATTATCGGTTATATGAGGGTGAAGAGGAACAATGGTAGGAGTCAGAGAAACAGTAGTGGTAACAACCTCAGAAATCACAGTAGCTTAAGTTTGAGCTTGAGTGACACGTGAAAATGGAGGAGGTGGTGGCTGATTCTGAGCAGCCACCATGTTTTCTACCAAAGCATTGAGTTTTTCCATCCTTTCATGGAGAGTAGTCACCTCTTCATGGAGTTCATGATTATCTTATTCCAGGAGGTCCATCTTCTTTTGATGATTTTCCCGAGTGTTGTACTGGTGAAACAACTCGGGTTCTAATGGAAGAGATAGCAAAGGATAAGTCTCAAGAAGCAAGACCAAACGCCTGAATGATGCATGACATGTAAATGTAAAAGAGATTTTTTTATTTGACTTTAAAAGAACACAATATATTAAGTTGTAAACATCAAAATATGAAGATAGAAAGTGAATTCTAAATTGGATCAAAGAGGTTGTCAAGTTATCATCAAAATCAATAATTCATTTTGGTGGATTAGGGTTTTCACCCCATCAACACTCAAGATTCATTGAGTTTTATGAACTTTATGATGTTTACAAAGAAAGACCCCTAAATTCCTTGAAAATCAAGTGAAAAAAGTTTCATGGATGAATGAATGCATGGCTATGTAACAACCACAATCAAGATCACAAACAAGGTTCAACGGTTCGACGTCACGAGCATGGAGTCAAAGGTAAGAATCACCCACAGGGTGTGTACTAAGGTTTTCAAATCACCCGTAGATCAAGGTTCTAAAAATTCTCAGAGTCTATGATCCTCTTTCAGATATTATCGATCTACCGACTGCTCGTAAACCAATAATAAATTCAAGAGAAACTCGTCTGAATGCAGTATCGCGTATCAACTATTTTAGGACTGCTCCTGGATAGTCATTGCACTACATCCTAAAAGGCCAAGATGGTTAAGGGTTCTACGGTCCTCAGCTTCTTGGGCTCTCAGGTTGAAAAGTGATAATGTCGCATAATTGGCTTATTTAACATTATCACCCTCAAAGGAGCCTCCACTGAGCGAGGGATCTCATACCAACATGCTTAGGACTGCTCCAGACATGTCCACATGAGTATACCCCCTCCTAATCTTAAGGGTAACTTAGTCCGGGTATAGGACTAATCCTTTGTAATTATCATCAACACCAAAAGAACCACAAAATATCACATATATTAAACAAACAAGTAATAATAACAAAAACATATATAACAAATTAGGTTTAACCCACTTAGAGATCTTGTCCCCAGTGAAGTCGCTAATTCTGTAGCGATGAAAATTTGAAACCAAAGTCATTTATTGACTTGACTCATACAGTGAAAGTCGTCACCGTGTTTTATTATTTCAAATGGAATAGGAAAAGAGAGAAATAAAACCCATAAACATTCAAAGTAAAAGTAACACTAAAAGTAAAGAAAAAACAATGTATTTAAAGAGATCTAAAGTACGGGGGTTGGTTATACAAAGAGAAGCTACTAGCACCATATGTATCTATTGTATCATATATGAACCTTTTGAAATATCTATTTTTTGGGATAAAATTTGTTTTCTTCCTAAATGAGTGTGGGGATGAGAAGAGAAGTGTGTTTTAATGTTTTTTTAAGATTATAATATACTTAAGTGGTTTGAAATGTTTATTAAATAAAATTTTGAAAATACGATGACCTAATGTCATAGCTTCTACGAAAGAGGTGTAAGTTTGAAAATTGAGGGTTTTTAGGAGAACTAACTCAAGATTAACAAAACTAAAGATGGATGAAGAGACCACTTAATCACATAAAAAACACACACAATGACGTGAAGTCAACAGATCAATCCTTTTCTCTAGGATTTAATCACAAACATCACAAATAAAATAACATTTATTAAGTACATGGCAAGGAATGATCATAACACCAACTAACAATTTCTTCAAAACTTCAATAAGAAAATAAATCCACAATAAAGTCTAATTGAAAACAATAAAATATGAATTGAAGAACAAGAATAATTACTAAATAAAATGTTTAGCAACATTGTTAACACAAATAATAATAATAATAATAATAATAATAATAATAATAATAATAATAATAATAATAATAATAATAATAATAATAATAATAATAATAATAATAATAATAATAATAAACAACGATATTAATAATTATTTAAATGAAAGAAAACAAAGAGGGTGCAAGTTAGAGAAGTTGGTGGTGCGAATAGAATAGGAATGAAGTCTAAAATTTAAAAGGCCAAAAGCTAAAATTAAACTCTAATATCTATTATAAAAGAAAATAATAGTAAAAAGTAAAAAAAAAAACAAATAAATAAACTATTTAAAATAAACAAAAAAATGTGGGAGAGAAAAAATGGGGATGTAACGTTCTCCTCCCTTATGTATCTCTCTCATAATTTTTTATTAACTAAAAAAATAAATGTGGTAAATATCATCAATCAAAACAATTAATGGAATATAAATCTAAAGAGAAAGAGGAAAAGATATGAGTGCACACACTATTGACCGTTTCTAACTAAAGAAAAATCATTTCTTTTTGTATTTTTAAAATATTGAGAGTAAAGTCTTAACATACCTCTAAAAACTAGATATCTTTAGAGTTTTTATAAAAAAATATCGTTAATGAGGAGAAACCTAAATCTAAAAAATATTTTTGTTGGGCTTTTTTTTAGATATGTAAACATCCATTAAATTATTTTTTTTTTCATTTGCTATTGAGAGAAAAATATAAGAAGTTTGGTATTTGAGAGGAAAAAAAAGCTGTTGGAATTTGAATAGATGGTTGGGATTAATTCTTGTTCTCTAAGTATACTAGTTTGCCATTTTTCTGATGTTTTGTTTTTGCTTTTTAAATGCAGATCAAGCTTGACCATTTTGGTGAAAGAAGGATAGGGACAAGGCAGTGGTCAGCAGCAAGTTTTGTAAGGTTGGGATGAATTAGAGGCGTGGGTATTGTTGTGATTTGGAGCACTCTCAAAGTGAAAAACTCAAATTTTCTGGAGAATGTTGGCCTTTAGGTCAATGTGCTTTGAATCAATTTATAAACTTGATCTTTCCTTGCATTCCAAGACATATTGATGCACATGTGGACCAATGATGATAAAATAGAGGTTATGCTTTGATGAAGTAGCCTTTAAGAGTCAATGATCTACAATTATGAACACTTGAGGGATCTAAAATCCTAACTGAAGTACAACACCTGATGCTCTTGATTCAAACATGTCTTTGTTCATGAAACCAAAGAAGCAAACATATATATTTGTATTTGATTAGAGGTCAGTGATCAAAATAAAGACAAAGGTAAAACCTACAAAAAGGTGCTTGACGACTTTTATAAAGATAAACCTGAAGGAGAAAGGGTTAGGAATCGAACACAACTTGTGATCTTTATGCCCCGTGAAGATGCAAATGAAGGTGGGATTTTAGGTAAAAAATTATGGTATAACATATATCAGTTGGGATGTCATACAATCAAGGAAAGCTCCGAATACGTGATTAGGTTCTCATATACTCATGATTTCTCTCATCAATAACTAGGTGATCCTTATCACAAATTTTCATGATATCATAACATGTCATTCTTTACATATAATCACACATGTTTCATATAAAGCGTGTTCCTTCATCATTCTCGTGACTACTTGTTTGTTGTTTAGCAATGAAAATTTGAGATTAAGTTATTGATTAACTTAACTTACAAAGTGAAATTCGCCACCAAAATTTATTTTTCAAAAAGGAATGGGAAACGATCGAATAAAACCTACAAAAGCATGCACAACAAAAATCAAGGCAAAAGGCAAAGCAAAGAGCAAAGCACACAAATAGAAAAGGATGTGGGAGTCAGTTGTGCAAAGGGAAGATATTACCACCCTAAACATTCATTGTACCCAATGAGATCCACTTTTTTCGTTCTAATCAAAAGGGGTGTTATATCAAAGACTTACTTGCTAAGAGAATGCATGAATGAAGTATTAAAGGGAAACACAAAATAAAGATTTTTTACTATTGTGTTCGCCTGAATTTTGCAATTCAGTGCTTACGTATCTCGAAAGAATCAGAACACCATAGTTCTTCCTAAAAATTTTATTTGTTGATTAATTTTAAATGAAATATAAGTTGTTGTATTTGAGTGGAAAACATACTTACTACCCATAATTATGAGGAAGAAGCATTTGCATCATGTTAAGGTGAAGGATTTTGCTTGGATTGACATCAACAACGCAATAAATCAACACCTAAGTGTAAAATATCATCACTTCATTACATATTGTAGAAATATAGTAGTTTGCATCACTACAAGAATCACCAAGAGTCTAACCATTGAGAAAATATTTTAAAGAGAAAAGTGCACAAAGGGCACAAAATTATTTGAATGAGTTAAAGTGTTTTGTTAGGAGATCACTCGAGTGATCACTAGGGGTACTTGAATCCATCTCCTTTAAGTTTTTGAAATTTTTTTAGATACGTATTATACTAAAGTCTATGACATGAAAACCCTTGGATGATCAAGTCAGATGCCTCAAATCCAAAATCCTCTTCATGTACTTAAGACTCATGACATATTATACATATCTTTATTCATTAAATGTTTTTTGAGTTCGAACAAGAAAAGAAATTTTAGTCTTTCTTGTACCCCAAAATTTGACCTCCCATTTTCAAGACAAATTAATTTAAGATACCTCCTCATACTCATGAAGGTCTTAAATGCTCAAGACTACTCAAGGGTTGATCAGACAAACTCTCCTCCTAATCAATTGACTTACAACTAGGGTTTTACTACTCTCAAAGTATCCTCATGCCAAATTTCAAGCCTTATATCACAAGTTTGCTCAGTTATTAGTCAGATGATTGTAAATCAACTGTATCGGAAAAAAAAGGTTAACATTGACCAATCTACAGTCAAACTTCAATATTTATGGTCAACATCAAAATTTTGAAGTCACATTCATCATTTGATCAAGGGTTGATCATGGCTCATCAAGAAAAGTCAAGATTCATCAAAAGTCAAAAGTTACTAAATTGGGGTTTTATTAAGGAGAAGTCAACTGAACTTTGACCAAGCATAAGTTTTGCATACCTCATCAAAAATTTCTTAACCAAAGCTCATTTTGAATTAAATTCAATTCTATATAACTTTGACTCTCTAATCTCAAAGCCAAAAATTCTTCATTTGAGAGATATGGGTCAAAACATTACATGTCATTTTAAAAGTCAACAAAAAGACATTTTTTGTCAAAGCAATTAACATCAAGGCAAAGACTTCAAATTAAAAAATCACCAACATGAAAGTTGTAGGAGACATCTTGAGGTTTCCAAAAAGTCCAAGATCATCTTCATATGAAAGAAATTGAGACAGTTATGATTGGTGCAAGTTGAGTAATTTTAAGAAAATGCATGAAACCTAAATTGAGAAAAGATAAATATTTGGGCTAATGGGCCTATGTTTTCGGGTCCAAACATCTTCATGACTTCATATTAGACCTCTAAATCCATTCACATATTTTTTATTATTTTTATGTCTTTTTATTTTGATTTTATTCAATTAAATTCAAAATAAATCAAATAAAATATAAAGCTAATGGACTTAGGCGTGTGGACTCTTGTTTTGATCAAATTGGAGGCCTAAAAATCTCATGACCAGCTAGCAAAAAAGTGTGAGGATGATTGGCACAAGATTGTCCTAAAAAAGAAAGTTTTCATGCAAAATTCAAATCAAATATTACATCATGAAATACAAAGATTTATCTTACTTTTGTTGACCTAATCTTCTCTCTATAAATACACAACATTCAGACCAAGAGAAAAACACGAAAAGGTTGTCTCAAGAATAACCCTAAAAATATCACATTTTTTAAGAACTAGGGAAAACTCAAACCCTCGTGTGAAGCCTTTATCAATAAATTCCAAGCATCCCACCATACTCTTGAGGTTCCTAGGAAGCCATTCCATCCCTTACTCAAGCTTGAAGCACGCCAGAACTTTCTCCCTCGATTGCACCGATTTGGTAACAGTCTTAAATTTCAAACTTTTAATCCATGCAGTTTAAATGAATTTGATGCATACATTCATTTTCATATTGAAGTGTGGAACTGTTTTGACGTATTACTTGTGAGGTTTGACGCAGGAATGGATATCTTCCATTGTTAGGACAGTTTGAGATATTTTCTTCGAAACTTACTCTAAAAGCATTTTTAGGTCAAATCAATGCTACCATTGGATTTGCAAGGGTCAAATTAGGGGGTAGGGTTCATCTTGTGTATTGATTTTGTGTGATTCATAGGTTTTACAATGGAGCTCATCGGAGAAGATGGTCGGAGCTAGGGATCTGGCGCTTCTCTGATCTAGCTATTTTACTATATAATATTTATTTCTCATGATATGAACGCGTAACACAATTGGCTTGATGGTAAGAAGCGTGACTGGTATTGCAAAGGGCGTGGGTTCCATCCCTACATTTTGAAAATTATTTTGTTCTTTCAGGATAACATGCAGGTTTATGATAGATTGACTCATTCTTATTCTCAAACACAAACACAACGCTAACTCAATGGTAGAAGGGCATGTTGGTGAAGGGAAGGGCATGGGTTCAACTCCCACCCCATGCATTTGTTTATTTTCTATTTTTTCTAACCATAATTTTTATTTCCTTTTTCTTAATTAATTTTCTTTCTAATTAACCATTAACCTTAAACTTTTTTTTTAAAATATAACAAATTAGGATTAAGGCTTTCTAGTTAGTAAATAATTTTTTGACATATTAGCTTTTCTCAATATTAAAATTACATATTAGTAAATAACATATTAGTTTTTATTAATTACTATCACTTAAATTATTTTCTAAAAAAACATCAAAACATTTTTTCTAACATTCTTTTTCTCGTCTTTCACTATTTAATTTCCTATACAAGTGTATAGGTTCACACTCTCAATTGTAATAGCATAGATTTACATTCCCGCATTTTTTTTGTCTAATAATGTATCTACACTAAAGTCATGTAATAGCGTAGAAATTTTACTTTCTGCACTTTAATTTTCTATACATATTTAACTGTTGGTAATTAGGGTTTGTATGACAAGACTAAAAGCAACATAGAAAACCTAATTTTCAAGATTAACATAACTGAAACTAATACACTTCACACACTTCACCTCTAGGGTAACATCTCTTGTTGCTTTACGAATATTGGTCATGTCCCTCGAAAGTAGGGATACTTTAGCAAAAGACCCTCGATCAACAATATCATCATCGTCCCTTTCAAATAAAGATAATAGTACCTCAATATCCCTCTGAGTTGCCTACAAAATGGTTATAGTCCCTCGATGATCCTTCGAGAAAAATAATGATAATCCCTTCGATACAATTGCTAAAGTATCCTTACATGTTTCCTTCGATGACCATACGATGACCCTACGCATGTCCCTTCACATCTAATAGATAGGGCTACCTACCAACTAATGGTATTGTTAGTACTATCTTGAAAGGAAAAGGAAAATAACAAGAAAGACTTATTATTGGGTAAGAACTCTTGCATGCTCGTTCATAACCTTTTTCACAAACAAACATTTTCCACACTACACTTTCAAACAAAATATTTTCAAAAGAAAACTTTGTATACATTCTTTAGGACTGATACAAGAATTATTACAAAGTTAGCCTTACATTGGCATTTCAAAATATTTTCAAACAAATCATTCACACACAAAGCAAGATTTTAAAAAGTGAGCTAAGCAATTAAGAGCCCATAGATAACTATAGATGAAAGGGGTGCTAACACCTTCCCTTTTTATAACTTACCTCCCGAACAAAAAATATTTCAAAGGACTTTCCTATTATTTTCACAATTCCTAAATATTGGATAAAAGAAAGGTCAGTGGTGACTCTTACTAACCGTGACATTTGCGATAAAACCAAAAATTTAGTTCTCCCACCGTATTACAGAATTGGTGACTCTGTTAGGGATTTGTCTAAAGGAGGAGTTACCTTAGAGTTTAGATCACTTTTAATTTATTTAATTATTTTCTTTGTGCGCTTTACTTTAAGAGTTCGTGCTTGGGTATTATTATTTGTAAGATCCTACGCCCGGATCTAGTGTTTCTTTAGGTAAGTAGCAATAGATCATAAAGACTGTATGGTGTATACCGATATGGTTAACATTATAGCTATAGTTAGTGTGACACTTTGATTTGTACTGATGTTCCTTGAGTCAGTCAAGGATAACATTAGGCTTCCGCATGGTGTTGTTAACACTAACTTGCTTTTAGAACCTTAATTGACCCATCTTGGCCATTAGAAAGTAGTTAGATAGTCGGATTTGGTGCAGTTCAAAGTTGGTTGATACTCAAGGCAACGCTCATTGAGATTTGACTTTTGGGATGATTTGGTGGCAAGCCATTTTTCGTGCTAAAATAAAGCATGTGAGAAAGATCCAAGATATGAGATTCATAGAACGCAGTTACTATTTTAGGACAGGTTGAGCCAACTTAACTTTAGCGGGAAGGGTATTCACCTATGGACTTCATGCAAGCCTTTAAACCTAAGGCTCTTGGGTGACTTGTTTGTGTTTTCTACTTATTTAAAAATGAACATAACATCATAACATCATATCATCATAACACAACATTTTACTAACCATTTCAAAGACCTAGGGATTTATCTTTGTTCTTTGTTGTAGGTTATGGCCTTCGCTAGTAAAAATACAATTCAAATCAACTTTGTGAGGATACCTTCTAAGCTTAAGGAGTTAGTCTCGAAGGTTCCCGAAAAATCTCAATTCACCAAGAGGCATGGTTATCTACTCAGTTTGGTTACCTCAGGTTTTGAAGAAGCCATGATGAGTGTCCTGTTCCAATTCTTTAATCCTAAGCATCACTGTTTTACATTCCCAAATTATCAGTTGGTACCCACAATAGAAGAGTTTTCTAAGCTACTTGGAGTACCTACTATTGATCAGACACCCTTCATCGGTTTAGAGAAAGTTCAAAAACCTGAAGTTATTGCAACAACCTTACATCTGAAGTTGTCACGCATTATGTCCAATTGGAAAACAAGAAGTGGAGTTAAAGGTCTTCTTGCTAAATTTCTGATTTAAAAGGCTCAGCTGTTTCTAGATGTTATGAGTTTTCATTCTTTTGAGGAGATCTTGGCTCTTCTGATCTATGGTTTGATAGTATTCCCTAATCCAGACCAACTCATAGATGTGAACACCATCAAAATATTTCTTACTCATAATCATGTGTCTACTTTGCTTGGAGATATTTTGCAATCTCTCCACATTCGTACTATGACGGAGCGGGGGTTTATTTTGCACCTTCCCCAATCAATGATGAAAAATGAACAAGGTTTGAGGTGGTCTCGAAGGATGATATCACTCTCTTATTCAAATATCTATTGGTGTTCCCGATCCCAGGAGGACATCACTACAATTGACTGATGTGGGGAATTCCCTAATGTACCACTCCTTGGCATAATGAGAGGTATTACTTACAACCCTTCTCTAGCTCTATGTCAATTTGGTTATGCTTGAAGAGACGATACTCATGATATGCTTATCTAGGGTATTGTATTCGACTACGAGAATGATCCTCAAGGTTACCGTTAAAATTTTATATGTGCTTAGAGCATGGTGAATAAGATTGATAGCAAGACTTTGGGACAAAAAAAACCCATCCCATTGGAGCCCTACCTTAGATGCGTGCGATCTCGTGCTCAAAATCTTATATTCCATATCCTACTGTCCTACCAGTAATTGTGGAGCCTATTGTTGAAGGAGATATTCCTCATATCATTATTCATCTAGATATGCCTACTGACCATAAAGAGATACAAAAGTCTTGGATTCAACTGAAAGAAGAAAGCGATACCTTAGAGGCTCAGTTCTATGCTAGTGAGAAGAAAGTGTTGGAGCTGACAAAACAACTTCACAAAGAGTAGAGCCTTAATGAATATGTCAAAACAAATAGGAAACATCCATGGGAGACTTGAGTCTTAGGTATTAGGAGTTCATAATTTAACCCTTTTTGGTTTCATTATAAGCCTAAAAGGCAGTTATAATTTGAACTTACTAATAAGAGTCTTTGTTTCTGTTCCCTTTTGATTAACAAGTTTAAATCCCACGAGGTCCTTGAAAACATTGCATATGCATCTACAGGCCATACATATCATTTCATAACAGGTTTCTCATCTTCTTCCTGTTTATTTCATAAAAAATGGCTCTCGAACAGACATTTAAAGATCTCCAGGCTCAGAATTCTCAGTTCCAAGAGATGTTTCTAAATTTAGCCAAGGGGAAAGAAGAATTGAAGGCACTCATCAAAGAGAAGAAGAAGACAAATAAAAAATTCAACATCCTTAACATGGGGAGAAATTTCAGAGGCCCAGTCAAGCGAGCTCGAGATCTTGATATCCCATTTGACGGAGACGACGAACATGATGAAGATGGTAAGAGTGTTAAAACTGAAAAAAGAAATCATGGTTCTGATAAATATTATGATGAAGAGGAAGAGGATTCTTTGGATGAACAATATCCCCCTACTGGCGAGAAGTATAAGCTATTAGAAGAGCGTCTGAAAGCTATGGAGATGCAAAAGGTTCCTGGCTTAAACTTTGAAGAATTAGGTGTAGTCTTAGGAGTCTTCATCCCTCCCAAGTTCAAAAATCCTACCATTGCTAAGCATGATGGCGTTTGATTCCCGAAGCTGCATTGGAGATCATATGTTCGGAAAATTCAACCATACACCGCTAATAAGAAATTGTGGTTGCATTTCTTTCAAGAGAGTCTGTATGGAACACAATTGGAATGGTATTATCAACTTGAAGGTACCAATATCCATACCTGGGAAGATTTGGTTGCAGCTTTCTATAGACAGTAACAGTATAATTCTGATTTGGCACCAACCCGCCTGAAACTATAGAGTATGTCCATGGTTTCTAAGAAAGGCTTTAAAGATTACGCATTGAAGTGGATAGATATTCCAGGCAGAGTTCAACCTCCTTTGGATGATAGGGATTTGGTTGACATGTTCATGAGTACACTAACAGGTCCTTTCTATAATCACCTACTTAGAAGTTCTTCATCCAATTTCACTAAAATGATATTGACAGGAGAACATGTTGAGAATGGAATCAAAAGTGGTAAAATTAAGGTGGCTACATCTTCGAATACTACAAATAAGTCATACAATGGTAAGAGAGAATCTAATGTTGTATACGGCCAGAAGGGTTGTAATAAGAGTGACCGCAATCAATCTGTGGGGGAAATTCTGATCTCTAATCCTACACCAACATAACATCAACAATAAGGTAATCAACATAGGCAGGAGGCACCCAGGAGACAGTTCACCAAAATCAAGGTGTTGTTGTCTCAAGCATTGCAAGACATGATGAAGGCTGAGCTGATTACATTCAAGGATCCTCCTCAGAATCCCAATACTTCCTCTCCTTGTTACAATCCCAATGCAAGGTATGAATATCACTCCAACAGTCCTGGACATGACACTAACAATTGTTGGGCATTGAAAAATAAGATTCAAGATATGATTGACTCTAAGGAGATTGAACTTGATCCTCCTAAGAATCCTTATGTGATCACTGCACCTATGCCTAATCATGACAAAGTCGTTAATGATATTTCTTATGTTTCTGTTATGAGTGACTTGACTACTCCTCTGACGATTGTTAAGAAGAAGCTGTTACAAGCCAATTTATTTCTGGGTTGCATTGAAAACTAATACTACCATGCGTCCCAATCCAATGGTTATGTACTACTAAAAGAAGGTATTCAGCGTTTGATGGATGACCGTATAATTCTGTTTGAGAAAACTCCATCTGAGGAGAGACTATGTAAAAGTATGTCTCAAGGTCCGAAGCTTGAAGATGTGTCTGTAATTACAATTTTCGGTACTCTTGTAAGGGTCACTTATAAAGGTCATGTGAAGATTACTGCCGAGCCTAGGGTTACTCCTCTGATCATTATCTCACCTGGGCCAATTTCATATTCCTCTGACAAGGCTATCCCTTGGAATTATGGAGTTGATGTCTACTACCATGGCGTCAAGCAAAAATCATTAGTTGTTGAAGATGAAACTACCGAAGTTAATGATCCCAATGTTGATAATATTGTTGGGACTAGTAAGGTTACCAGAAGTGGAAGGGTTTTTTCTCCAGAGATCTCTCCAAAGGTTGTTACTACACCAGTTCGTATCACAGTTACTGAATCAACTACTGAGACTCGAGGCAAAGAACAGATACTGAGCCTGCCCCAACTGAGGCACCAAAAGAGGTTACTGTTGAAGATACCTCGAAGAAAGAGATGGAGGAACTATTGAAAATTATTCGAAAGAGTGACTATAGATTGTTTAACAATTTGGGAATACCCCCTCAAAAATATCTATCATATCTCTGGTTTTATGCTCTGAAGCCCATGCTCAGGCTTTGGTAAAGTTTTTGAAATCTGCTCATGTACCACAGGAAATCTCTGTTGACCAGTTCTAAAATTATGTTGCTAGCCTAACAGCTGATAATGGGCTAGGCTTTTCTGACGTTGATTTAACTCCCGCAGGAAGGAGCCATAATAAGGTGTTGCATGTCTCTATTGAGTGTACGAGTACTACCTTATCTCATGTGTTGGTGGATACATGTTCCTCATTGAATGTATTGCCAAAAGCTGTTTTAGACAAACTTGACTATGAAGGGGTTGTGCTAAAACCCAATGACATTGTGGTAAGAGCTTTTGATGGTTCAAAGAGAATGTCTCATGGAGAGGTTGATCTTCCAATCAAAGTGGGTTCCCAGGTCTTCGACTCTACTTTCTATGTGATGGAAATTTGTCCACCTTATTCCTGTTTGCTTGGACGCCTTTGGATTCATAGGGAAGACACTATTACTTCTACTTTACACCAAAAGTTAAAGTATCTCGTGAAAGGGAAAATCATTACAGTTTATGGAGAAGAAGAATACATGGTGAGCCATTTGAACTCCTTCAAGTATGTTGAGATTGATGATGAATTCCTCGATACTCCTTGCCAGAACTTTGAAGTTACTCCACAGACAACCCATGTTGCTAACGTTTCTCCTATTATTCCTAAGGTTACCTGGATTCCACCAAGAATGGACTCTCTGAAAGACGCTAAGGTTGTGGTAGAAGAAGGTGGTAGCACTATTTGGGGTTAGATTCCTGATATTCCTTACAAGTCTAACAAATTTGGTTTAGGTTTCACCTCAAAGGCTCAGAGGGTTGTCCGTCGTGCTCGTGCTAATTCTGGGATACCGCCATTCTGCATCAACAACAATGGAGTTCAAAAAAATCATGTCAACACTGTGGGAGACAATGATAGCGATTGTGACATAGACAGTTGGATTTTCCCTACTACCAGCAGTGGGTTCGAAAATTGAAAATCTGAAGACTTTATACCAATCTCCTTTAGTTAGGAGTAAATTCTATTTTCTGTTTTCTTGCTTTCAAGTTTTTGGTTTTGTAATTTTAACAATAACTTTAAGCCTTGTGCCTTACCCTGGGCATAATGGTCCATTTGTTAGGGTTGCCATTTTCCATCCACGTATTTTCATTCAATAAATCATTGGGCGTTTGCATTCAAATTTTTCACTATTGAGCTATGTGTTCTTACACACACCCACATAACAAATTGCATATCCACATCCACCCAGGAGCCCATTGATAATAATTATGCTATTTCGAATTATGACTTTGAAAATTTGATCTACCAAGCCGATGACGAAGGTGGGGAAGATTTTGAAGTACCTGGAGAGCTTGCTATACTGTTAGAGCAAGAGGAAAGAGCCATACAACTGCATGAATATCCAATCGAGGTTGTAAACCTGGGTACTGAAGAGGACAAGAAAGAAATAAAGATAGGTGCCAACCTAGAAGACAATGTCAAAAAGAGGTTAATCTAGATGTTACGTGACTATGTTGAGATCTTTGCTTGGTATTATAAGGACATGTCAGCGCTTGATACTGACATTGTGGTTCACTGTCTACCGGTGAAGGAAGGTTTCCCTTCTATAAAGCAGATGGCTCGACGTATGTATCCTGAGACGTCTGAAAAGATTAAAGCTGACGTCATGAAGCAGTTCAAGGCATGTTTCTTAGATGTTACGTCTTATCCTGCAAATGTGGTGCTGATACCTAAGAAGGACGGAAAGGTGTGTATGTGTATAGACTACAAGGATTTGAATAGGGAAGCCCCAAAGATGACTTTCCGCTTCCGCATATTGATGTTCTGGTTGACAACACCGCTCAACACAAAGTATTTTCCTTCATGGATGGTTTATCTGGTTATAATCAAATCAAGATGGCACCTGAAGACATGGAGAAGACTACTTTTGTCACACAGTAGGGAACTTTATGTTACAAAGTTATTCCTTTTGGTTTGAAGAACGCCGGTGCAACATATCAGCATGCTATGGTAGCTTTCTTCCATGATATGATCCATCATGAGATAGAGGATTACGTTGATGACATGATAGCCAGTTCTCAAACTGAGAAGAACATCTCGACCACTTGCACAAGCTGTTTGAGAGACTAAAGAAGTACAAGTTGAGGTTGAATCCGAACAAGTGTACCTTTGGGGTAAGATATGGTAAACTTTTAGGTTTCGTCGTTAGTGCTAAAGGTATTGAATTTGATCCTGCCAAGGTTAAAGCCATTCAAGAAATACCAGCTCCCTGTACTGAGAAGGAAAGTAAGAGGTTTCTTGGGACGATTGAACTACATTGCCAGATTTATTTCCCATTTGACCGCTACTTGTGAGCCAGTCTTCAAGTTTCTGAAGAAAGATCAAGTAGTGAAGTGGAATGACGATTTTCAGATAGCCTTCGACAAAATTAAGGAGTACCTCTAGGAACCTCCATTTTTTATGCCACCTGTCCAAGGAAGACCTCTGATTATGTACTTGACAATATTAGAGAACTAAATGGGATGTGTATTGGGGTAACATGATGGGTTTGGTGGAAAAGAGCATGCAATATACTACCTTAGCAAAAAGTTTATCGACTGTGAAACAAGATACTCACTTCTCGGGGAAACTTAATGTGCTTTGGCATGGGTTGCTCGCAGACTAAGAAAATATATGTTGACTCATACTACTTTATTGATCTCTAAGATGAATCCAATAAAATATATATTCGAGAAACCCGCTCTCTCCAGAAGAATAGCAAGATGGAAAATGGTCCTGACAGAATATGACATTCAGTACACTACTCAGAAGGTAACCAAAGGAAATGTATTGGCAGATCATTTGGCTCATCAAGATGTATATGACTATCAGTCTATGAATTTTGAGTTCCCAAATGAGAATATCATGTTAGTTACTAATTATGAAGAACCTGGACCATATGAAGGACCTGAAACGGGATCCCAATGGACTATGATTTTTGATGGAGCTTCCAATGTGCTTGGTAATGGAATTGGTGTTGTAATTTTCTCTCCCAAAGGTTTCCATACTCCCTTCACCGCCAGTTTGTGTTTTGACTGCACCAACAATATGGTCGTGTACAAAGCATGCATCATGGGTATCAAAGTTGCCATTGATATGAGAATTAAATTCTTGAATGTATATGGGGACTCAGCCCTAGTAATCATTCAGATTAAGGGAGAATGGGACACGAAGCATCCAAATCTCATTCCTTATCGAGAGCATGTGTTGACATTAATTCCATACTTCAAAGAAATCACTTTTGAACATATTCCACGAGAAGAGAATCAATTGGAAAACGCACTAGCTACCATGTCATGTATGATCAAAATCAGATGGGATAATGAAGCTCCTCAAACTACTATTGAGAGACTAGACGAACCCGCGCATTTCCACGAAATAAAAATATACCTCAAAACTCAAGAGTATACTGAAGGAGCATCTATCAATGATAAGAAATTTCTAAGGAGGTTCTCTACCAAGTTCTTTCTGAGTAACGAAACCTTGTACAAGCGCAACCACGATTCGACTTTACTTTGTTGTGTAGACAAGAAGGAAGCTGAGAAAATTATGGAAGATATGCACGAAGTTGTCTTTGGTACTCACTCCAGTGGACATACAATGGCTAAGAAGATTCTGAGAGCAGGTTATTATTTGTCTACCATGGAAACCGATTGACATCATCATTCTAAAACATTCCACAAATGCCAGATTTATACTAATTAAGTAAATATGCCTCTGGTTCCTTTGAATGTCTTAACTGCTCCATGGTCGTTTGCACTATGGGGCATTGATATGATTAGAGAGATTAAGCCTACCTCTTGCAATGGGAATTGTTTCATCCTTGTCGATATTGGTTACTTCACGAAGTGGGTAGAGGCAGCCTCATTTGCTTCTGTTACCAGGAATGTTGTGGCTCGATTCATTAATTATAACCTTATTTGTCGGTATGGGATCCTTGAAAGGATCATCACAGATAAAGGTACCAATGTTAACAATACTATGATCACAGAACTCTGCATACAATACAAGATTAAGAATCACAATTCTTCTCCGTACCGACCAAAGATGAATGGCACTGTGGAAGCCGCCAACAAGAATATCATGAAGATCTTGCAGAAGATGACAATGACATACAAAGATTGGCATGATATGTTACCATTTGCTCTGCATGGTTATCGCACTTCAATATGTACATCAACGGGGGAAACCCTGTTCTCTCTAGTCTATAGTATGGAGGCTGTCTTACTTGTTGAAGTCCAGATTCCTCCCCTAAGGATTATGAATGATGCAGGTTTAGATGAAGACAAATGGATTCATACTCTACTTGACTAGATAAATTTGATTGATGAAAAAAGGCTTGCGGCTGTCTGTCATGGTCAGATATATTAGAAATGCATGATCAAGGCTTTTTACAAGAAAGTCAGACACCAGGTGTACCAGGCTGGTGATTTTGTAATAAAGCGCATTATCCTACCATATGGTGATCCTAGGGGAAAATGGACTCCCACATACGAATGGCCATTTTTGATCAAAAATATATTTTATGGTGGTGTTATGGTACTTACCACCATGGACGGTGATGATTTTCCGCACCCTATGAATGCGAACATAATCAAAAAATACGCATAAACGAGACCCGCTAGGTTGAAAGGCCTACGCAAAAATAAGGGCATCCCGGCGAACCAAAAGGGTTCGGGAAAAAATTAGGGATATATATATATATATATATATATATATATATATATATATATATATATATATATATATATATATATATATATATATATATATATATATATATATATATATATATATATATATATATATATATATATATATATATATATATATATATATATATATATATATATATATATATATATATATATATATATATATATATATATATATATATATATATATATATATATATATATATATATATATATAATTGTACATCCAGGAAGTCGAAAACCTTAAAAGGCGGCTTGGGGAAAAAAGGATATCCTGATGAACTTAAAACCCGAAAGAGCAGTCCAGGAAAAAGTTAGGGATTAAAGTGTACGACTATGTCCCGTTTGATCACCCATCTACATACAACCAACTTTATTACTAGCGTCGAGTTTAAACGGTACAGATCAATTCAATCATCTTCTTCTAACAACAAGTGATGAGATACTTGAGGACATATGGGCAATAGCAGAGTTGAAACTTGATGGGATCGTTTCCAAATAACTGTTTTTCTCGGTTTATCACTCTGTACCCCTTTTCCAATTTTTACGATGATTTCCTCTTATTTTTACGAAGACTGCTTATAGGAAAATTTTCAGAATCAATGCAATCAAATATATTTCAAAATTCAAAATTGATTTACTTTCTCCGTTTTGTTTGCAAAAATATCCAATGATTACGTTGAATGAACATATGCATTTGAATATGATTACTTATTACAAATCATATGCATGAAGATAGGATTAACATTTACGAAAGACTCTAGGAGTTGGGATAATGTTCAAGTTGTCCATAAATTCGCACAGGGAAATCTCCATAGAACTATCTCTATAAATCTATCTTCGCAAGCTCATCCGCAATATAGATATATTCCCCAAAATAATATGCCCTCTGTAGCGGTACAAATGTTTAGGACTAAGCCATTGGATTGACTAGACTTATACATAAAAAATAAAAATCTTCATCGCGCTTTATTGTTTCCAAAGGAATAGGAAAAGAGGGAATAAACCAAAAGAAGGGGAAAGATTCTAGGTAAAGGGGTTGGTTATGTAAAGGGAAGGTATTAGCACCCTAAACATCTACGGTACTCCGCAGGAACCTCTTTGTAAAATCTGTATATTTTGGCTATAAAATGTTTTATGAAAAAATTGATGGTAGAGGTGAGAAAAGAAATATTTTTATGATTTTTGCACCCGTCGCGGTTGCGAATCTTTAGTGTCTATGTACCACCTTTCGTGCAATAGGGGATCAGGGTACACGTGGTTCCTCTTTTAAAAATTTTAAAACACAAGTGTGTTGGTTAATTTTATGAGATAAGACATCATCGTCATTGTCTGTGTGGAAAACATACTTACGACCCACAATTATGAGAAAGGAGAATTTGCATCATCTCAAAGTGGAGGATATGGCTTGGATTTTAAAATCAACAATGCCTCACTCAACACCCAAGTGGAAAATATCTCACTTCACTACATATTGTAGAAGTATAGTCGTTTGTATCACTACAAGGATTCATAAGAGTCCAATCTTTTGAGAAAAGTTTTAAAGTAAAAAGCCAAAGTAGCAAGATGGTTTGAAATGAGATTGATTGACTTTCAGTATTCTCACAAAAAATGTAAAGGTATTATTAAAATGATTGAAGTTTATTTATGAAAAGGTTTTGAAAATGCATGGACCTAAGTCCAAGTTTATTATGAAAGTGGTTCAAGTTTAAAAACAAGAAGAGCTTTCAAAAGGATGAATAAGATTTTTGAAATTAAAGAAGATGGGAGCAGATGAAGAGACTATCCTAAAGCATAAGGTAAAAGCTAGGGAGAAGAACCATCTAACCAACAAGAAGCCAATACTTGACATTATGAATCAAGATAGAATTATCATTCTTTGGATTGAAACCAAGCAAGCAAAGTTTCTAGACCTCTTGAGAGAACCAAACTTCAAATGTATTAAGTCTTCATAAAAATTGGGCAGAGTAACGGCTGTATACGGGTGAATTCTAGATTACAAATAAAGTATGTAATCACAATAACCTGCACAAAAAACAAACAAACAACCTAATGTCTTGAGGTAAAACTCAAGAACTCCAGAAAAAATATCAATTAAGGTCACAAGGTCTCCAACATAGATCAAGGCCTCTAATCCTAAGTCCAAGAAGTCCAATACTCCATAATGCCAAGGATAGTAACCAAATAGTCCAAGTATCATTAAAGGTTTTTATAATTTATGTCGATTATTAAGTATCTTCAAAAGGAAAAGAAAAGCTCAAGTGAGCAAAATAAAATGACAACAAAGTAAATGCTCAAGTGAGCAAAGATGAAAATAGCATGAAATGTAAATGCTAAAAGTAAGTGGTGCATAAAATAAAAGAGAATGAAATAAAAACAAAAAATAAAGTCAATTATTAGTGGTTAGTTGGATGACCATCTTGAAACTTGCATTTGGAACTCATTGGAGGATTGGTAGAACCAAAGCCTCCACACAACAAGTTGCATTTCCTTTTTGTCAAGTATATCATCCATTTTGGAATCCTCAAAAGTACCATTTAATGATCAATGATGTTTAAGTGATCCGCGTTGACCAAAAATATTGTAGATCCATTAGAGGATTGGTATAACCAAAGCCTCCACAAAATGAATCTCAAAGTTGTTGGATCAAAGAGATCAAATTAACATACTTGGGCTTGCAAACATAGGTTTGGGCTACAGATGATCATTTATTCGAATCGGCACAAAATTTAGCGCTATGTTAAGCAATCGTAAGTGGACTTATATAGAAGTCGCACCTATTTTGAGGCCGGTAAATAGCAATCTATGCACTATTTGTTTTGAGACATGATATAGAGATCATGCTCCAATAACACTTAGTGCAATAAGAAAGGGATGAGATAAAGAAGGGTGGGAAAGAATATACAAACCACATTTGAATTAAAATTTAATCAAACTATTATTAAAATCATTCATCTATTTTTATGGAGTTGGACTCAACATCATGGATCCAATGAAGTTAATAAAGTTCATGATCAAAAATTCAACCCAAGATCAGTCAGGAAATAATCACAAAATAATATTACATTTAATATATTCATTAAAAAAGGGTTTTAAAATGTTTTAAAATAGAAATAAGAGAGAAAAATATTAACTATGTTAAAATTAATCAAGAAATATTATGTAAGACCATAGAAAAATCAGAAATGAACTCAAATATTTTTTTAAAAATTTTGGTAATTTTTTAAAATCAAATACTATTTTTAAAAATTAAAAGAAATGAGTAAAATAAACCCAAAATGAAAAAAAATAACAAAGTCAGAAATAAAAAATAATTGAGGTCACTAATATTTGTCATAATATCATTGGGTCATTCCAAAGTTTTTTTTAGAATTTAAAAATGCATAAAAGTATTTTTAAACATTTAAAAAATTAAAATAAAGTGAAAATTTATAAAAAATATCCAAACACAAAATAAAATTGTAAAAAAATAAAAATCAGAAAGAGAAAAATAAAAAATATTTTTAATAATTTTTTCAGATTTTTTGGACTTAAAAATGAATTTTCTATGATTATTTAAAGTTTAAAACAATTAAAATGAAAATTAGAAAATAAACGCGTTAGTAAATAGATCAAGTGGACCTGGCGCGCTGTTCATGTTATGGACTTTAGTGAATAAAGCATAGGATTTAATATAAAATCAAAAATTAAAAAAAAAACAAATGGCGCTGTTTCATTGGTTGAAGGATGACACGTTGGTCATCTTCAACCTCCAGCCAGTCCCAAAACCAGGTCATTCAAACTGTTAAATTAGAGCATGAGACCCATGCCACTCGCTTTGTCTCATCAAGACTAAGACAACCACACCTTCGCGAATAATTTATATAAAATGTAGCTCAAGCAATTTGGAAGGAAAGTTTTAAAAAGAAATTTGAAAATTCATGGCCAAAACGCATTTCCAGTTAAAAGCAAGTGTTGTAACTAGAACCAGGGTAATAAGAGCTTCACAATGATATCAAAGTTTAGAATAATTGATGGAGAAATCTACCTATTGAAATTCAGTTGCAGAGCTCTGTAAATGGACTTGGTCAGATTAATTCAGAAGGTTTCATGGCCCAATTCTTCTTCTGTTAGCTTTAGGGAAGATCAAGGAAGGTGAATTGATAGAAAAAATAGATTGAAAAAGGCTTGAACACTGATTTCGAAGTTGTAGAAAAGTGAGTTATGCAATGAGTTTGGCAGGGTGATTTTGGTTGTTCAAGCTTGAGAAAATGAATTGGATAGCTCATGTATTTATAGGAGAAGCAAATGGGATCAAAAGGAAGAGTGAATGATGCATTTTGGAGGTAATTCGGGTGGAGTTTGGACACCAGTGAAGTGTGATCTCATTTTCACAAAACTCATCCAATATTTATGTTTTGAGGTTCTAAACACTTCTGGAATGTTTGTTAATCAAGTTTAAATCAAAAACACACACAAATCTTGTGATTAGAGGCCACATTATGGATTTCAAAATTCTGACGGTGAGAAATTCAGTTTCAAGTTACCAATTTCAAAACAATGGCATTTTCAACTCAATGGGTCTTAGGGCCTGATTCTTCAAGCTTTAGAAAGATGAGATTACAAGCTTTGCAATTGGAAGATAATGGAATCAAATGGATGTTTAAGATGAAAGTTGCAATGAGTCAAAGTTGGCAAAAAGAGGTTGACTTTCCATACTTGGAAATATTTTAAGTTTTTTCTTCAAAAGTGACCTATAATGTTTTTCATCCAAACATGGCCTTCCTCTTGGAATTTGCTCTTGACCAAAAAAGATGGAATGAAATAGACCTCTTGAATGACATTTTGAGACATGAACCATTTAAAATATCCAAAAATTGAGAGAGTTGTGATTTGTTGAAGTTTGCAAAAAATCATGAAATAACCTATAATATTTTGTATCCTTAAGGCATCTTCCATCCATTTTCTCACTTTAATATAAAATAAGGAATAAAGTTCACATCCTCAAGATCATTGTGGAAAAAGAGTGGGCTCAAGGTGATAAAAATTGACCAAGTTATGATCATTTGAAGTCACACTTGGGAAATTGGAGATTCATCTGGAGGGCTTGTAATCTTTCTTCATCATCAAGTTTCTTCCACATGAAAAGTTCTTGAAACTTTTGAAGTGATTTGTCAATAACCCTTTGAAGAGAAGGATTCTTTTGGAATCACTCAAAAATACAAAAATATGAGGAAGACATACTTCTTTGAAGTTCAAAACCCTAGCTCCTAGATCAAGAAAATGCTTTGAGGAACTTTGACAATTTTGAACAACCTTCTTGTACCAACACTTTTGCTTTGTAAATTGAAGTTGCTGAGGATGATAATGAGAACTCATAGAAACCAAAACCACTTCCATATCTTGAGAATTTAGATAAATATGCACTTGTGACCAATGGGAACAAGGTCTTGTCCAACCATGACAACCTCTTCAATCAACCCCTTGTACATTTGAATCAATCTTGATAACTTTGAAATGTGGTGACCCAAAATAAACCTTGCCATGCCACTTATTCCAAAACAACCTCAATGGTTAGGTTTCAATTTCTCAAGCTTTATTGACTAGGGCATGAAAATAAACTCATGAACCCATGGATCAACTTGCTAAGCCACATTGCCTTTACCTACATTATTAACAAGTAAGACAAACCAACATTGAATTTTATTAATTAAAAGGAAAGCCAAAACAAAATATGCATAATCACAAAAGAAACACAAGTCAAGGTGCTTGGTGATTCCTCAAAGAGAAAAGCTAAAGATAGGTAGGAGAACCAAAAGCCCTAATGTCATATTGTTGTGATTGAATCAACATGGTATGATGATGGGATCTTAGAGGCAAAATTTGGGGTACAACAGCTTCCCTTATTTAAGTTTCTTATATCCGGAGATATGAAGGTTAAAAATATTCGTGTCGACGTGATCGAAGATACTTAAATATAAATCAAACCCTATTTTTGGCCGTAAGATGCCACATAATGCTTATGAGTATGAATGCATATGAACAACTTCAAAGGGACGTAAAATACCACTGGGGATGTATCAAAAGAAATAAGGATAAAAAAAGAAACCCAACCAGGAAAATAAATCACTGGTGAATAAAAAAGACCCGACTCACAGAGGATGGTAAAAGATCAAAGGATACACCAACTTTTACTGAATGAGAAACTACCAACATTCATTGAAGGTAGAAAGAGAAAAGAATAACAACACCGATGTTCACTGACGGTGAGCTACCAATGTTCACTGAAGGTAGAGAGACAAACATCGACGTTCACTAATGATCAACTACCAACTTTCACTGGAGGTAAAGAGGAAAGAAATATCATAACACATGTGTTCACTGACGGTGAACTACCAACATTCACTGAAGGTAGAAAAAAGATAACAATCACCAACATTCACTGATGGTGAACTACCACCTTTCACTGAATGTAGTAAGAAAGGAAATATCATAGCATTTACGTTCACTGACGGTGAACTACTAACATTCACTGAGGGTAGAAAAAAGATAACAATCACCAACATTCACTGATGGTGAACTACCAATTTTCACTGAAGGTAGTAAGAAAGGAAATATCATAGCACTGACGTTCACTGACAATGAACTACCAACGTTCAAAGAAGGTAGCAAAAAGATAATAATCACCAATGTTCACTGATGGTGAACTACCAACTTTGACTGAAGGTAGTAAGAAAGGAAATATCATAGCACCGGCGTTCACTGATGGTGAACTACCAACATTCACTAAGGGTAGCAAAAAGATAACAATCACCAACGTTCACTAATGGTGAACTACCAAATTTCACTGAAGGTAGTAAGAAAGGAAATATCATATCAATGACGTTCACTGATGGTGAACTACCAACTTTCATTGAAGGTAGCAAAAATATAATAATCACCAACGTTCACTGATGGTGAACTACTAACTTTCATTGAAGGTAGAGAGAAGAAATATCATAACACAAACGTTCATTGCGGTGAACTACCAACGTTCACTGAAGGTACCAAAAAGATAAAAATCACCAATGTTCACTAATGATGACCTACCTGTTATACCCTAATTCCCCCCCCCCCCAAATATCCCTTCATCATACCATGTTGATTCACTCACAACAAGATCACACTAGGATTCTTGGTTCCCCTCCCTACTTTGAGTTTTTCCCCTTTTGAGGGATTACCAAGCACCTTGACCTATGTTCCTTTTGTGATCATGAATATTGTTTTGATTTCTTCATTTAAATAATAAAATGCAATGTTTATTTGTCTTGCTTGTTATCCATGTAGGTGAAGGGCAATGAGATTTAACAAGTTACTTCATGGGTTCATGAGTTTATTTCCATGCCCTAGTCAATATAGCTTGAGAGGTTCAATCCTCACCATTGGAGTGGTTTTGGAAGAAATGGCATGGCAAGGTTTGTTTTGGTTCATCACATCTCAAGGTTATTAGATTTGACTCAAAAGTACAAGGGGTTTGATTGGAGAAGCTGTTATGTTTGGACAAGGCCTTGTTCATATTGGCCATAAGGGCATAGTTCTCTCAAATTTCAAGATATAGAAGTGATTTTGGTGGATATAAGTCCTCATTATCATCCTTAACATCTTCTATTCACAAAGCAAGAGTATTGGTACAAGAAGTTTGTTCAAACTTGTCAAAGTTTCTCAAGGCATTTTCTTGATCTAGAGGCTAGGGTTTTGAACTTCAAATGAGTATATCTTGCTCATCTTTATGTATTTTTGAATTATTACAAAGACATCCTTCTATTAAAAGGGCTATCAATAAATCATTTCAAAAGTTCCAAGTATTTTTCATGTGAAATAAACTTAATGAAGAAGAAAAATTACAAGTCATCCAGATGAATCCACAATTTTCCATATGTAACTTCAATTGATCATAACTTGGTCAATTTTTATGACCTTGAGTCCATTATTTTTCCATAATGATATTGAAGATGTGAAATTTATGCCTTATTTTATGTGAAAAGTGAGAAAATGGATGGAAGTTTCCTTAAGGAAACAAAAGATTATAGGTCATTTCATGATTTTTTGGCCAACTTCAACAAGTCATAACTTGCTCAATTTTTGGAGATTTTGAGTGGTTCGAATTTCAAAATGTCATTCAAGAGATCTAGTATTTTTTCTTGCTTGGTTTCAATCCAAAGAATGGGAATTCTATCTTGGCTCATAATGCCAAGTATTAGCTTCTCGTTGGTTAGATGGTTCTTATCCCTAGCTTTTACCTTATGCTTTAGGATAGTCTCTTCTTCTCCTCCCATCTTCTTTATTTTCAAAATCTTCTCCCTCCTTTTGAAAACTCTTCTTCTTTTGAAACTTGAAATATTTTCATAATAAACTTGGACATAGGTCCATGTATTTTCAAAACATATTTCATAAATAAACCCCAAACAACTTATTGATACCTTGACATTTTTTTTGTGAGAAGACTAAAAGTCAATCATTCTCATTTCAAACCATTTTGTCACTTTGGCTTTTTTACCTTTAAAACTTTTCTTAAAAGATTAAACTCTTGTCAATGCTTATAGTGATGAAAACAACTATACTTCTACAATATGTAGTGAAGAGAGATATTTTCCACTTCGGTGTTGAGTGAGGCATTGTTGATTTTGAAATCCAAGTCATATCCTCCACTTTGAGATGATGCAAATTCTCCTTTCTCATGATTGTGGGTAGTAGGTGTGTTTTCCACACCGACAATGACGATGATGTTTTATCTTATAAAATTAACCAACACACTTGTGTTTTAAAGTTTTTTTAAAGAGGAACTATGTGTACCCTGATCCCCTATTGCACGAAAGGTGGTACGTAGGCACTAAAGATTCGCAACCGCGGCGGGTGCAAAAAAATCATAAAATATATATTTCTTTCCTCACCTCTACCATCCATTTTATATAAACAGTTTTTATTGCCAAAATATACAAATTTTACAAGGAGGCTCCTGTGGAATACCGTAGATGTTTAGGGTGCTAATACCTTCCCTTTGCATAACCAACCCCCTTACCTTGAATCTTTCCCCCTCTTTTTGGGTTACTCGCTCTTTTCCCATTCTTTTGGAAACAATAAAGCGCGGTGGCGATTTTTATTTTGATTTGTATAAAGTCTAGGCAATCCAATGGCTTAGTCTTGAACATTTCTACCGCTACACTACTAACTTTTACTGAAGGTAGAGAGTAAATATATCATAGCACCGCCGCTCACTGGCGGTGAACTACCAACGTTCACTGAAGGTAGCAAAAAGATAACAATCACCAACTTTCACTGATGGTGAACTACCAACTTTCACTGAAGGCAGTAAGAGAAAATATATCATGGCACCGACTTTCACTGACTGTGAACTACCAACGTTCACTTAAGGTAGCAAAAAGATAACAAGTTTTCCCCAAAATTTTGGCGTTTCACCTAAAACAGGTCTCAACTTCTTATTTAACTGAGGCACTCCGCCTGGAAAGGGTAATATAAGCCATCTTAAATAAAGAGATTACCACTTGCAAAGATTTCACAACGAACTGTCTCTGCGATATTGAAAAGACTTGCCATCCACTGGAGTAATTTGACAATGAACTGCAAACTATCCACTCATAGAGAAGATAGAAAAAAAGTAACGCCGACTTTCACGGGAAAATATCAATTTCTCAAATAAAGAGACCTGCTACTTGTTGTTATAGGAAGGATTATAAAAATGACTTTCTGGGGAAAGCAATATGACTTCCTGAGGAAAGAAATATGACTTCCTGGGGAATGAAATATGACTTCCTGGGGAAATGCCAATATATTTCTACTGAGGAGATGAAGTCTTCTCGTGCAAAATAAATGCACATTCTTAAACCAAGGCTCTAAGCTTGCAGAGATCATAATTAATTATATTGTTGGGAAACAAATATTCAAACCAGAAATAAACTGGAGTGAAACAGTCAACTAAAATAACTCCTTTTAGAAATAAACTCAAGAGGGAAACCCAATCTATCCATAAAAAGAGCTGTACAGGAAGGCTAAAGCAAAAATCTTCCACGAGGGATAACTCAGTGGGGAAATTGAAAGAATATACACTTTTTGCTTAAGGACGACACTTTATTGGAGAGAGGACAACACAACTCTGCAAAACAGGGTAATATGTCAACAAAATATTAACGAATGTAAATGACCAATGATTTGCTAAATTTAACTATGCATTATGTATGTATGAATGTATGAGTGTTATCATGAAAAACCAACTCAGGCACAGTCAATACTCAGACAAATCACATCCAAGATGAACATTCCATAAGAAAATAAGCACCAAACGAGGAAACAAAATCCTATTTCTTGGCATAACTTCTCTGGGAAGGAACATAATCCAGAAATAAACAAATCATAGTGACAAAACAATACTAATACAGGGATATAACATCTTTCTACAAGCTTCACCGGGGAATAACACTCAGACTTCAATGGGGAGAACAAATGTTTCACGGTCCACCTTCTGTTGGGGATTGCAATACTGATTTCAAATAAGGCATATGGAAACCATATCGGCAAAACATCAATTGAGGATTTCGAGCTGACTTCATTGGGGGAATATCATACAGACTTGACTAGAGGAGATAATGCTCATCATCGGGATATCAATGGGAGACCTCGTGTTGACTTCAATGGGGAGGATAACACCATATTAAAGAGAGGAAACCAAGATACGTTCTTCAATATTGAGAGCAAGTATTGCACCAACTTCTCTGGGGAAAAAGTATGGAGCCTCATGGGGATAGCAACTTGGGGAGTTAAGAAGTCAAACATTACAGCAAGAAATCAATCTTATGGGGATTTTAAGTCAAACCCAACACTTGGCGGGTGAAAACCCAAAAAACTGACAAATGCCTCAACACTTCTTAAATAAAACATTTCCCTTGCCTGATTATTGGGAAATCAAACAAAATGCAAGTACTGCCGAAAGGGAGATGCTTCGTAAATGATTTAAATCTCAGCATGCACGGGGAGAAAAGACTTATATCAAATAGCAAAGCCTTCACTGGGAAATCTTTGATTGAGTCTTCATATCATGCAAACTTATTCCAACAAAAGATGCCATGGGATAACCTTCCTGGGGAATCAAGAAGTCAACATTATAGAAAAAGGTCAAACTAATGGGGATTTTAAATCAAACCCAGCACTTGGCGGGTGAAAACCCAAAGGGTTGACAACCATCTCAACACTTCTTAGAAAATATACTTCCCTGGTCTAGTTGTCTGGGAAATAAATACCAACAATAACACCAATATTGCAGAAAGGGCGACATTTTACAAATAGTTCCATCTCAGCACACCAAGGGAACAAGACCTTTCTTCATACGAGGGAAGACTTTGTTGGGGAATCTAGGATAGCAGCCTCAGCCCATGCAAACCCAAAATAAAAAATGAACCAAGACTTGACTGGGGACACTGGGATCACAAACACAATACTGCACCTTACGCCAATTGGTATCGTCTTCAATATATAACAATCAAGCGCATACCAACGAAAATGATCTGAGAAAACCTTCCCGGGGGAAACAAAACTTCCCAAAATTACTGGAGTTTGTCCATTCCTGGGATCACCACTTTTGTTTTCCTCTTGAATCACAAAATATAAAGTAAAAGTAAGTTGTAAATTCTTTTTTGAAAAATAATTTTGTTATTTAATCTTTTTGCTTTGAAAATCATTATCAATAATAAATGGAGTCTTTGTAAGTTGAATAAAATAAGAATTACATAGAATTGGGTAAAAGCTCAAATTTTATTGATAGAATGGTAGTCTGCGAATAGAGAGACTCCACAGATGATTACAAAGATCGGAAAATAGTAATATATAATGGAAAAGATACATTGAGATTCAATGACCACTATTCCCTCTAACAACTTTGAAATCTTGAGCAGTAGCTTATGCTGAAGTATGGTGAGGATCCAAGAAGATTGTTGATTTAATGATCAAGTCTTGTCTGATGTAGTTAGTTGCCAAGAAAGTCCTTAACTTTTGCCTAAGCTTCCCTTGCGGGTTTTCAACTTAGCGGGAAATTTTATTCTATTTATGTCTCTAATTTTTGCCTAGATCGCCCTTTCGGGTTTTCGGTGTACCGAGACGCTCCTTTTTGCCTAATCCGCTCTTTCTGGTTTTCAACTTAGTGAGTTGTTCTTTTATTTCTTTAGGCGAAGTATTTCTTGACTACATCAACATTCATGGGACGTGGGAACTCCTCGCCATCCATAGTTTCAAGAATTAATGCACCGCCATAGAAGGCTTTCTTGACAACATATGGGCCTTCAAAATTGGGAGTCCACTTGCCCCTAGAATCAGCATTAAAAGACATGATCTTCCTAAGCACATGGTCGCCTTCTCTGAATTCACGAGGTTTGACCTTCTTATCAAAAGCTTTCTTCATTCTCTTCTGATATAACTTCCCATGACACAAATCCGTCATTCTCTTTTCTTTGATCATATTCAATTGGTCAAACTTGTTCTGGACCCATTCAACCTCTGACAACTTGGTTTCCATTATCACACGCAAAGATGGAATCGCAACCTCGATTGGGAGCACTGCTTCCATTCCATACACAAGGGAGAACGGGGTTGCTCCTGTTGAAGTGCGGACAAATGTCTGATATCTATGTAAAGCAAAAGGGCGCATTTCATGCCAATCTTTATAAGTAACAACCATCTTCTGGATGGTCTTCTTGATATTCTTATTAGCAGCTTCAACAACCCCATTCATCTTTGGCATGTACGAAGATGAGTTGTGATTCACAATCTTGAAGTCTTCAAAAAGTTCTGTCATCATCTTGTTGTTTAGGTTCGAGCCATTGTTGGTGATGACTCTGCTCGGCACACCATACTGACATATAAGATTATACTTAATGAAGTGCACTACCACATGCTTAGTAACATTAGCATATGAAGCAGCTTCTAGCCATTTGGTGAAGTAATCAGTTTCTACCAAGATAAAACAGTTTCCATTCGAAGCTTTGTGTTCTATCATTCCAATCATGTTAATACCCCACATAGAGAAAGTCCACGGGGAAGAAATAACTTTGAGAAGTTCCGGAGGCACATGGATCTTGTCCGCATAAATCTGGCATTTATGGCGCTTTTTTGCAAATCTATTACAGTCAGATTCCATTGTCAGCCAATAGTAACCTGCCCTTAGCATCTTTTTAGCCATCGAATGTCCATTGGCATGAGTGCCAAATGAACCTTCATGAATCTCATGCATCAACATGTTTGCTTCGTGTCTATCCATGCATCTAAGCAAGACCATGTTATAATTTCTCTTATACAACACATTTTCACTGAGGAAGAATCTACCTGCCAACCTTCTCAATGTCTTTCTATCTTTATTCGAAGCACCAATCGGGTATTCCCGAGTCTGGAGAAAATGCTTGATATCGTAATACCAAGGTTTCTCATCTTCTACCTCTTCTGTTGTAAACACATGAGCGGGCCTATCCAATAGCCGAACTATAATTCGAGGTATGTCATTCCAAGTATTCACTTGATACATAGAAGCCAGAGTTGCCAGAGCATCTACCATTTGATTTTCGTCTCTAGGGATGTGATGGAATTCAACTTTATTAAAGAAGGGTAACAATCTTCTAGCATAATATTTGTAAGGGATCAATCCGGGGTGACGAGTATCCCACTCTCCTTTAATCTTATTTATTACCAAAGTTGAATTGTCGTACACATCTAGAACTTTAATTCTGAGATCAATAGCTTCTTTGAGACCCATGATGCAAGCCTCATATTCCTCCACATTATTAGAATAATCAAATGTCAACCTTGAAGTAAAAGGAATGTGTGATCCATGTGGAATGACAATCACATCACCAATTCCTTTACCATAAGCATTCACAACTCCATCAAATATCATACTCCAGTGAGATTCAGGATCAGGACCTTCCTCGGGCAATGGTTCATCACAATCTTTCACTTTCAGAAACATCACATCCTCATCAGGGAAATCATACTTCACGGACTGATAATCATCAACTAGTTGGTGAGCAAGATAATCTGCCAACACACTGCTTTTAATAGATTTTTGAGTGAGGTATTCAATGTCATATTCAGATAACAGCATTTCCCAGCGGGAAATTCTCCCAGTTAGAGCAAGATTTTCAAAAATGTACTTGATTGGATCCATTTTGGAGATCAACCAAGTAGTGTGATTCAACATATACTATCGCAAACGTTTTGCCGCCCAGGCCATAGCACAACATGCCTTTTCTAGCATGGAATAACGCGATTCACAATCAGTAAACTTTTTACTGGGATAATAAATGGCATACTCTTTCTTCCCTGTTTCATCTTGTTGTCCCAGAATACAGCCCATGGAATTATCTAACTTTGACAGATACATAATCAATGTTATTCCTTCAACAGGAGGGAGAAAGATAGGATGTTCAAGCATATATTGTTTAATACTTTCAAATGTCCTTTGCAGTCATATGTCCTCACACAACCTTGATATTTCTTTAACAACTTAAAGATCAGTTCACATGTTGCAGTCATGTGGGAAATGAATCTAGAAATATAATTCAAATGCCCGAGGAACCCTCTAATTTTCTTTTCAGTTCTCGGTGCATGTATTTCTTGAATTGCTTTAACTTTATCAGGGTCAACTTCAATCCCTCTCTGGCTAACAATGAAACCCAACAATTTCCCTGACCGAACACCGAAGGTACATTTATTTGGATTTAAGCGGAGACGATAATTCCTCAAACGCTGAAACAACTTCAACAAATCTTCTACATGCCCTTCTTCAGTCTGGGATTTAGCAATCATATCATCAACATATACCTCAATTTCCTTGTGCACCAGATCATGGAATAGGGTTGTCATAGCCCTCTGGTACGTTGCACCAGCGTTCTTCAACCCGAAGGGCATCACTCTGTAATAGAATGTTCCCCAGGGTATGATAAACATTGTTTTTTCCATGTCCTCAGGAGCCATCCTTATTTTATTATACCCGGAAAATCCGTCCATGAATGAGAAAAATTTGAATTTTGCTGTGCTATCCACTAACATATCAATGTGTGGTAATGGAAAAACATCTTTTGGACTAGCTTTATTTAGATCTCTGTAATGTACGCACATGTGAACTTTTTCGTCTTTCTTCGGTACTGGGACAATATTGGCAGTCCACTGAGGGTACACTGATGTCACAAGAAAACCGACATTAATCTTCTTTAGAACTTCTTCTTTGATCTTCACTGCCATATCTAGGTGATTTCTTTGCAACTTCTGTTTAATTGGCGGAAACTCTGGCTTCAGTGGAAAACGGTGCTCTACAATATCTGTATCTAGACCAAGAATATCTTGGTAAGACCAAGCAAAAATATCCACATACTCTTTCAACATCTCAATCAACCTGATCTTCACATCAGGACGCAGTAATGCTCCAATCTTGACTTTCTTTGGATCTTCTTCTGAACCCAAGTTGATTATTTCCAAAGGCTCTTTATATGGATGAATGGCATTTTCCTCACGCTCAAGCAACCGTGAGACCTCTTCCAGAATCTCATCATAGTCTTCTTCTTCAGCCCCATACACAGGACATTCAAAGTTGGAAGAGGGTGCATGGTCATTGTATTCAACGGGTTTTTTAATTAATATGCACATATGATTTATGAATGCTTTTAGAATCTGACACATATAACAAGTGATCATGCAGAATGAATTTCAGTTATTATTTATTTTAAAAGGTTTTTTCTGATTACCATTTTCCAAGAAAAAGCAAAAAATAAAAACACAATTTGGGAAACAAAGACAACTTTTATTATTGATTTTAAAAATCAAAGCAAATCGATAAGCCCATACAATATTAATACTTTCACTTTGGGAAGAGTGAAAGCTTTTTCAAAAAAATTAACAAAAAAAATTACTTTGAAACAACTATGCAAGAGGGAACATCAATGGTGATCCAGTTCTGAACCCTAACTCTATGTGTCACATAATTTGGCATTTTTTACTCTACTTCATCTTCCACAATGGAATTAATCCTGGAAACAGTTGGATGAAGATAACCCCCTCTACGAAAGATGTCTTGATACTTACCTGCAACAGACTTCAGCTTCATGCTCTTACCTTTATCATTCTTCACAGAGAACCCCAAGCCAACTCTATTCTTGTTTACAGGTGGATCAACAATCTCTCCCCGTACTTCACTATGGCCATTACGTACAACCTGCTGAGCATCCTTAAACGAAGCCATAGAATTCTCACTTCCTCTTATATTATTAATGGATAAAGCTTAGGACTGGGTTCCAACAAAATCATCATCCGCCTCTACAATAATGAAAGAGGACAAATGAGATATTAATAATGCCTATTCTCCATTTATAATTACCACTTTTCCTTCACGCACAAACTTCAACTTCTAATGTAAATTCGAAGTGACAGCCCCTGCCTCATGTATCCACGACCATCCCAGCAAGAAGCTATAAGAGGGTACAATATCCATGACCCGGAAAGTAATCTGAAACAAATGTGGGCATATATGAATAGGCAAGTCCACTTCACCAATTACAGATTTCCATGATCCATCAAACACTTTCACAATAATTCCACTCGGGTGCATGGGCGTTCCTTGATATTTCAACTTCATAACTGTGCTCCTTGGTATGATGTTAAATGCGGATCCATTATCAATCAACACATTGGATAATGAATCATTCTTGCAGTCCATAGATATGTGGAGGGCCAGATTGTGATTCCTTCCTTCATTGGGAAGTTCATCGTCACAGAAACTCAGGTTATTACATGATGTAATATTCCCTACTACACTGCTGAATTGGTCTACAGGCATATCACTTTCTATGAAGGCTTGGTCCAATACCCTCATCAAAGATTCTGTGAGCAGAGGAATTTATCAATAAAGCCAAGATAGATATTTTTTAAGGAGTCTGCAGTAACTGATCTATAATTCTGTAGTCGCTCATCTTGATTATCTTCAAAATATCATCCACCTCCTTTTCTAGCATAGCTCCACTAGATTCTCCCACTGCCTTCTTGTGTTTAACATTTTCAAAAAATTTCTTTCCAACATTAACATCTCCATGAACAACTGGTGAAAACATGCGACCACTGCGGGTCACTCTTCTAGTCATAGCAATATTTTCAACATTAGGCATTGGCTGGATGGGAACTTCCAGACCATCCTCTAAAATTTTAGCATTATATTGGTAGGGTACAACCTTGTCTGACTTATAGGGGACATGACCCGACAAACTAATCACCAATGGATTAATAGCTGGCTTGCTATGATATTCAACTTCAAAAGGGAAGGGTGCATAAAAACAAGGCACAATAACATTTACTCCCTCTTCAACACATTCAGTCATTACAGAGTCATCTCTGGAAAACATATCTTCATCCAAGGAGAAGAACTCATCTGCAGAGACATATTCATCATCTGAATCTTCTTCATACATCCAATCATGAAGATCCTGATAGCATTAACATCAACAAACTTATCCACATTAGGAAATAAAAACAACCCGTAAGCAAGTAGAGCAAAGATGGCCTCAAAAGCGACTGTAATCTTCATCTTGGCAAAGTAACGAGCTTTCTCCAATAAGAATTGAGCTGGTAATCCTCTAATCACTCCTTTAGTAGTCATATGGGATTCAACCTCATACTTCCCCAGATGGATCAAAGCAGCAATCTCGTGTGGTTTTGGCTCACCTTCCAATCCAGTAAAAGGAACACGATCGGTAATCGATAAATCCAATAGATAAGAGTACTCCTCTAGTGTACGCATCAACTGATAGTCTGGGAAAGTAAATCAATGATACATTGGATCATAGAACTGGACCAAGGTTGAGAGAATACCCTCCTTCATCCTAAGCTTCATGAGAGAAACGATGGATCCATACTTCTTCTGAAAATCTGCAGAACACTCAATCTCGGGAATTAAACTGATCAACTCATCTATATTGGGATCTTTGAAACTGTATTTTCTGGTCTTTCTTTTTCCAGAATCCATGGTCAAAAGGTACCTGAGATATTCACGAATGGTCAACTTTCAAGTCCCTTGAAATAAAATTTCTTCAAAAGATGCTTATGAGTGCATGGATGCATGATGCAACAATCACACACAAGATCACAAACATAGGGTTCATAGGTTCAACGTCACGAGCATGAGGTTGAACGTACTACCCATAAGGTATGGTCTAAAAGTTATCACCTGCCGAACAAGGTTCTAGAGGTTCCCAAAGTCTACATCCATCCTTAGGATATTACCAACTTCCTGATTAACTTAGTAATTAGTAATATTCTCAAGAAAAACTCGTCCGAGCATAGTATCGCGTGATAACTATTTCCGGATTACTCCGTCATAGCTTCCTCACTACACCTAAAAGTACAAGAAGGGTTAGGTATTCTACGGTCCTCAGCTTCAGCAGGCTCCCAGGTCGAAAGCAGTATGTCTTCCTGATTACTTGGTAAATGACACTACAATCAAAGGGGCCTCCCATGAGTGGGGGATCTCATGTCTCCTTGTTTGGGATTACTCCCTCGAAGTTAACATGACTATACCTCCCGTCCTATCTTAAAGTTTTCCAAAGTCCGAGTATAAGACTTATAAGTAATCACCAAGCACCCTGAAAGCCAGGAAAATCCAAACAAACATATATACAACATATAACATATAAACAACAATATCATATATAAAGATATAAACAAAGATAGGTTTAACCCACTTAGGGATGGACCAGCAAGAGGTCAATATTTCCCTAGTGAAGTCACCACTTTTTTCTGTAGCGGTAGAAATGTTTAAGACTAAGCCATTGGGTTGACTAGACATATACAAAAAAAAAAAAAAAATCGCCACCGCGCTTTATTGTTTCCAAAGGAATGGGAAAAGAGAAAATAATCCAAAAGAGGGGGAAAGATTCTAGGTAAGGGGGTTGGTTATCCAAATTGAATGTATTAGCACCCTAAACATGTACAACACTCCGCAGGAACCTCGTTGTAAAATCTGTATATTTTGGCTATAAAATGTTGTATGAAAAAATAGATGGTGGAGGTGAGAAAAGAAATATTTTTATAATTTTTGAACCCACCGCGGTTACGAACCTTTAGTGCCTATGTACCACCTTTCGTCCAATAGAGGATCAGGGTACACGAGTTCCTCTTTTAAAAATTTTAAAACACAAGTGTGTTGGTTAATTTTATGAGATAAGACATCATCGTTATTGTCCGTGTGGAAAACATACTTACTACCCACAATCAAGAGAAAGGAGAATTTGCATCATCTCAAAGTGGAGGATATGGATTGGATTTTAAAATCAACAATGCTTCACTCAACAACCAAGTGGAAAATATCTCACTTCACTACATATTGTAGAAGTATAGTCGTTTGCATCACTACAAGGATTGACAAGAGTCCAATCTTTTGAGAAAAGTTTTAAAGTAAAAATCCAAAGTAGAAAAATGGTTTTAAATGATATTGATTGGCTTTTAGTCTTCTCACAAAAAATGTCAAGGTATTATTAAATAGATTGAAGTTTATTTAGGAAAAGGTTTTAAAAATGCATGGGCCTAAGTCCAAGTTTATTATGAAAGTAGTTCAAGTTTAAAGACAAGAAGAGTTTTCAAAAGGAAGAAGAAGATTTTTGAAATTAAAGAAGATGGGAGGAGATGAAGAGACTATCCTAAAACATAAGGTAAAAGCTAGGGATAAGAACCATCTAACCAACAAGAAGCCATTACATGACATTATGAGTCAAGATAGAATTCCCATTCTTTAGATTGAAACCAAGCAAGCAAAGATACTAGACCTCTTGAGAGAACCAAACATCAAACGTATTAAGTCTTCACAAAAATTGGGCAGAGTAATAGTTTTATATGGGTGAATTCCAGATTACAAACATAGTTTTTAATCACAATAACCTGCACAAAAAACAAACAAATAACCTAATGTCTTGAGTTAAACCTCAAGAACTCCAGACAAAATATCAATTAAGGTCACAAGGTCTCCAACATAGGTCATGGCCTCTAATCCTAAGTCCAAGAAGTCCAATACTCCATAATGCCAAGGATAGTAACCAAATAGTCCTAGTATCATTAAAGGTTTTTATAATTTATGTCGATTATTAAGTATCTTCAAAAGGAAAAGAAAAGCTCAAGTGATAAAAATAAAATGACAAGAAAGTAAATGCTCAAGTGAGCAAAGATGAAAATGGCATGAAATGTAAATGGTAAAAGTAAATGGTGAATAAAATAAAAGAGAATGGAATAAAAACACAAAATAAAGTCAATTATTAGTGGTTAGTTAGATGACCATCTTGAAACTTGCACTTGGAACTCATTGGAGGATTGGTAGAACCAAAGCCTCCACACAACAAGTTGCATTTTCTTTTTGTCAAGTATATCATCCATTTTGGAATCCTCAAAAGTACCATTTAATGATCAACGATGTTTAAGTGATCCGTGTTGACCAAAAGTGTTGTAGATCCATTAGAGGATTGGTAGAACCAAAGCCTCCACACAATGAATCTCAAGTTTATTTAATCAAAGAGATTAAATTAACATACTTGGACTTGCAAACATAGGTTTGGGCCACGGATTATCCTTTGTTTGAATCGGGACAAAATTTAGCGCTATGTTAAGCAATTGTAACTGGACTTATATAGAAGTCACACCTATTTTGAGGCCGGTCAATAACAATCTATGCACTATTTGTTTTGAGACATGATATAGAGATCATTCTCCAATAGAACTTAGTGCAATAAGAAATGGATGAGATGAAGAAGTGTGGGAAAGAATATAGAAACCATATTTGAATTAAAATTTTATCAAACTATTATTAAAATCATTCATCCATTTTTATGGAGTTATACTCAACACCATGGATCCAATAATGTTAATAAAGTTCATGATAAAAAATTCAATCCAAGATCACCCAGAAAATAATCACAAAATAATATTACATTTAATATATACATTAAAAAAGGGTTTTAAAATGTTTTAAAATAGAAATAAGAGAGAAAAATATTAACTATCTTCAAATTAATCAAGAAATATTATGTAAGACCATAGAAAAATCAGAAATGAACTCAAATATTTTTATAAAATTTTTGGTTATTTTTTAAAGTAAGAAACTATTTTTAAAATTAAAAGAAATGAGTAAAATAAACCAAAAATGATTAAAGAAATAACCAAGTCAGAAATAAAAAATAAATGAGGTCACTAATATTTTTCACAATATCATTGGATCATTTAAATTTTTTTCCAGAATTTAAAAATGCATAAAAGTATTTTTAAACCTTTAAAACAATTCAAATAAAGTGAAAATTTATAAAAAATATCAAAACACAAAATAAAATTATAAAAAAATAAAAATCAGAAAGAGAAAAATCAAAAATATTTTTCATAATTTTTTCAGATTGTTTGGACTTAAAATGAATTTTCTATGATTTTTTAAAGTTTAAAACAATTAAAATGAAAATCAGAAAATAAAATATCAAACCAAAAAAATATGGGCCATCTGATCATCGTAAAAACGCATTAGTAAACAGATCAAGTAGACCTGGAGCGCTGTGCATGTTATGGACTTTAGTGAATAAAGCATAAGATTTAATATAAAATAAAAAATTCAAAAAAAATAAATGCCACTGTTTCATTGGTTGAAGGATGACATGTAGGTCATCTTCAACCTTCATTCAGTCTTAAAACTAGGTCACTCAAAGTGTAAAATTAGAGCACGAGACCTATGCCATTCGCTTCGTCTCATCAAGACAAAGACAACCTCACCTTCGTAAAAAATTTATATAAACTATAGCTCAAACAATTTGGAAGGAATGTTTTGAAAAGGAATTTGAAAATTCATGGCCAAAACGTGTTTCCAGTTAAAAGCAAGTGTTACGACTAGAACCAAGGCAATGAGAGCATCACAATGATATCAAAGTTTGGAAGAATTGATGGAGAAATCTACTAATTGAAATTCAGTTGCAGAGCTCTGTAAATGGACATGGTCAAATCAATTCTGAAGGTTTCAAGGCTCAATTCTTCTTCTGTTAGCTTCAAGGAAGATCAAGAAAGGTGAATTGATAGAAAAAATGGATTGAAAAAGGCTTGAACACTGATTTCGAAGTTGCAGAAAAGTGAGTTATAGAATGAGTTTGGTAGGGTGATTTTGGTTGTTCAAGCTTGAGAGAATGAATGAGATAGCTCATGTATTTATAGGAGAAGCAAATGGGATCAAAATGAAGAGTGAATGATGCATTTTGGAGGAAATTCTTGTGGAGTTTGGACACGAGTGAAGTGTGATCTCATTTTCACCAAAACTCATCCAATATTTGCGTTTTGAGGTGCTAAACACTTCTGGCAAGTTTGTTAATCATGTTTAAATCAAAAACACGCAAAAATATTATGATTAGAGGCCATATTATGGATTCAAAATTCTGACTTGGTGATAAATTCAGTTTCAAGTTACCAATTTCAAAACAATGGCATTTTCAACTCAATGGGTCTTAGGGCCTGATTCTTGAAGCTTTAGAAAGATTAGATTACAAGCTTTGCAATGGGAAAAGAATGGAATCAAATGGATGTTTGAGCTGAAAGTTGCAATGAGTCAAAGTTGGGAAAAAGAGGTTGACTTTCCATACTTAGAAATATTTCAAGTTTTTTCTTCAAAAGTGACCTATAACGTTTTGCATCCAAACAGGGTCTTCCTCTTGGAATTTTCTCTTGACCAAAAAAGATGGTATGAAATAGACATCTTGAATGACATTTTGAGACTTGAACCATTCAAAACCTCCAAAAATTGAGAGAGTTATTATTTGTTGAAGTTGGCAAAAAATCATGAAATGACCTATAATCTTTTGTATCCTTAAGGCATCTTCAATCCATTTTCTCACTTTGCACATAAAAAAAAGGTATAAAGTGAACATCCTCAAGATCATTATGGAAAAAGAGTGAGCTCAAGGTGATAAAAATTGACCTAGTTATGATCATTTGAAGTCACACATGGGAAATTGGGGGTTCATCTAGAGGACTTGTAATCTTTCTTCATCATCAAGTTTCTTCCACATGAAAACTTCTTGAAAATTTTGAAGTGATTTGTCAATAAACCTTTGAAGAGAAGGATGATTTTGGAATCACTCAGAAATACCAAAATATGAGCAATATATACTTCTTTGAAGTTCAAAATCCTAGCTCCTAGATCAAGAAAATGCATTGAGGAACTTTGACAATTTTGAACAACCTTCTTGTACCAACACTTTTGCTTTTAAAATATAAGTTGTTGAGGATGATAAAGAGAACTCATATCAACAAAAACCACTTCCATATATTGAAAATTTATAGAAATATGCACTTGTGGCCAATGGGAACAAGGTCTTGTCCAACCATGACAACCTCTTCAATCAACCCCTTATACTTTTGAATCAACCTTGATATCTTTTAAATGTGGTGACCCAAAATAAACCTTGGCATGCCATTTCTTCCAAAACAACTTCAATGGTGAGGTTTGAATTTCTCAAGCATTATTGACTAGGGCATGAAAATAAACTCATCAACCCATGGATCAACTTGCTAAGCCACATTGCCTTTACCTACATTATTAACAAGTAAGACAAACCAACGTTTCATTTTATTAATTAAAAGGAAAGTAAATAGCCATAATGTGATCTTGTTGTGATTGAATTAATATGGTATGATGAAGGGATCTTAGGCGCAAAAATTGGGGTACAACACCCTCAGACAAATTGGGGCATCTTCCAACAGTTCACCTCTATATCCCTGATAGACAGCTTGACATGATCATCTTTCCTAATAGGTCCCCTAGTGGATAAGGAAGTTTGATCATTTCCTTAGTATACAGTGGAAACTTCCTCAGCGCAGACAATGAATGTCCAATCCCCATCAAAAATTATTTCTTCAACGCAGTCTACAGGATTTAATTCCCCAACAAAGTTTATTTCTCTAATACTGCAAATTCCCCGACTGAATTCTCTGTTAGAACATAGTTTGATTCTACAACCCTCAGTTAGAGTTTTGATGATAACAAAATACAAGATTAAATAAATTGTAAGATTTATATAAGACATATATGCTACTTAAAATTATGTTGTGTATTTACAGAAACTCTGAGGGAATCAGCATCAGAATATCAGTATCAACATCAGCATCAGAAGATCAAATAACATGTGCTATACGTTGAAGCCTGATGAACAGAATCTGTGCATAAAATACTCTGACTCTGATCAAGATCCTTACCAAGTCATCAGCACTCAGAAGCGTCAGAATAAGTTAAAGCCAAGAATACTCTGATTACCAATAGCAGATAAGACTCTGAAGTGTTAACGTTACTAAGCATTCAAGACAGATTTATTACCAACGGCTTTATTCCAAGACAAATATCTTCTCAAAAAGGAAAGAAAGTTATTAGCATTGAAATGGATTTATGGACAACCAACGTATCTCTTCCGTGGCTATTTAAACAAGACTGTGTGAGAAAAGAAAAGGCTAATACTCTACACGCACGCATACGAAAACTCTCTCACTCAAATTGCTAAAGCTTTCAACCACGTCTACTCAAAAGCATTAGCAGTCTAGTTTTCAATCTAAGCTTAATATTGTGTATTATCACATTTGTGATATATAGTTTTACTAGAAAACATTAAACACACATTTGTTCAAATTATCTGTAAGAGAATTTCCTTGAGATAAACCAGTCTGTGGTTAGACTCAAGAAGGCTTTAACAGTTGTTAAAGTAGTTGTTGTATTCAGTTGAATATAGTGGATTAAGACCTCGTTGGAGAGAGGCGAAATCACCTTGACGGGTGGACTGGAGTAGTTTGAGATCAAACGAACAAGGATAAAAATACAGTGTTGTCTGCATTTGATTTAAAGTTTTACAATTCAACCCCCCTTCTTGTGTTTTTCACATCTTCATTCTCTTCTCCAGCCAAATGTCATTTTGTGTTGTCCTTCCCGGAAGAGTTGATACCCATATCTAAAACATGGTCAGATAGAACATCAGGGGAATATCCATCTCATTTATCCCCAGTCAGGGTACACAAGAGTCAAATCCATCAATAAAAAAGAACGACAAACGACCAACTCTCGTTGAATTCTTCTATCCCTAAGAAGAAGTCGAATATCCCCAGCGGAGTTCCCTAAAACAAAAAATGGGAACCCCCAGTAAAGTTGTTCTAAACAAAATTGAAGAATTACTTTCTTCATCCCCTGCAACGGTCAGGGATTTATTTTCCCCAGCTAGACGTTGTTACACAAAGATACCGCTACGCTCCAACGACATATTGCATCCATACATCATTCACAAAATATCATGGAGTACATAACATTCTCATTTATATTAAGAGCATGACTACAAAGTACATTTTATGGATCATGACATTGCATGAAGCTTTCAAGTTAAGTTTACAAATAGACTAATATTATCAGCAATTTATAGGTAGGTTGTAGATCAATTCCCAAAATGGGACGGGAGACAATCTACATGACCAAATGATTCTAACACACCAATTCTACCCGACAATTATTATAAAATCAGAGTTATGAATTTTTGACAACCAAATCAGGATGCTACAATTTCAACTTAAAACAACGACATTCATTACAGATACATAACACTTTAAACTTGGATGAACCAACAACAACATAAATCAATCTTTTAAAAACCAACAACTTTCTTAAATACACAAAGGAATCATAATATTCAACATATAAGGAGGTAACATCTTTATCCAACTGAAACAACTTCAAATAACAAGCAATCAACGAAAAACAACTTAAGTTCAATAACTGAAATAATAACAATGATAAAGCAACAAGCGTTTATCCCCCCAAGTGTTACGTATCAGAACAATGACACCGACTCGAACTACTGAAGGTAAACCGCCTTCACTCTAGATTACCTTCACGTTACAAACATATGGGTCACATTCAAACAGAACGGGTGAGATACCAAACAATATAATCAAATGTATGATAATTAATATATTAGCATCAGATCATACAAAATCACCGCTCTATAGATTTTAAACGACATCTATTACAACCAAGTCATCAACATAATATCACAGCTAATTAATCCTCACAACAACTCAAGATGCAACATGGAATATGTAGCCGTATAAATTTTAAGACTAAGCCATTGGATTGACTTAACTCGTGCAGATCAATATAAAAATCACCATCGCGCTTTATTGTTTCCAAAGGAATGGGAAAAGAGCGAGTAACCCAAGAAGAGGGGGGAAAGATTCTAGGTAAGGGGGTTGGTTATGAAAAGGGAAGGTATTAAAACCCTAAACATCTACGGCACTCCTCTAGAACCTCTTTATAAAATCTATATGTTTTGGTTATAAAATGTTGTACAAAAATAGGTTTTAGTGGTGAGGAAAAAAGTATATATTTTTTATGATTTTTGTACCTGCCGCGATTGGGAACCTTTAGTGCCTAAGTACCACCTTCAATGCAATAGGGGATCAGGGTATACATAGTTCCTCTTTTAAAAAAATTAAAAAAAACAAAAATGTGTTGGTTAATTTTAAGAGACAAGACATCATTGTCATTGTCCGTGTGGAAAACATACTTACTATCCATAATTATGAGAAAGGAGAATTTGCATCATCTCAAAGTGGAGTATATGGCTTGGATTTAAAATTCAACAATGCCTCACTCAACACCCAAGTGGAAAATATCTCACTTCACTACATATTGTAGAAGTATAGTTGTTTGCATCACTACAAGGATTGGTAAGAGTCCAATCTTTTGAGAAAATGTTTTAAATATAAAAGCCAAAATGGCAAAATAGTTTGAATGATACTTATTGACTTTTAGTCTTCTCACAAAAATGTCAAAGTATTGTTAAGTTGATTGAAATTTGATTAAGAAATAATTTTTGAAAATGCATGGACATATGTCCAAGTTTATTATGAAAGTGGTTCAAGTTTTAAAACAAGATAAGTTTTCAATAGGAGGGAGAAGATTTTTGAAATTAAAGAAGACGGGAGGAAATGAAGATACTATCCTAAAGCATAAGGTAAAATCTAGGGAAAAAGAACCATCTAACCAACAAGAAGCCAACATTTGACACAATGAGTCAATGTAGAATTCCCATCGTTTGGATTTGAAACCAAACAAATAACTACAAAAAAAGGACGTCTTAAGGAAACCAAGCTCCAATTGCATTAAGTCTTCATAAAAATTGGGCAGAGTAACATCTGTATACAGGTGAATTCTAGATCACAAACTAAGCATGTAATCACAATAACCTGCATACAAAACAAACAAACAAACAACCCAATGTCTTGGGGTAAATCCCCAAGAACTCCAGACAAGATAACAATCAAGGTCACAAGGTCTCAAGGTAGGCCACATCTCCTAATCCTAATTTCAAGAAGTCCACCACTCCATAATGCTAAGAATAGTAACCAAGTAGTCAGAGTAACATTAAAGCTTTTAGGGTTCAAGTTGATTATTAGGTATCTTCAAAAAGAAATGAAAAGCTCAAGTGATCAAAATAAAAATGACATGAAGATAAAGGCTCAAGTGAGAAAAGATGAAAATAGCATGAAATGTAAATGGTAAAGTAAATGGTACATAAAGTAAAAGCATAAAAATAAAGTCAATTGTTAGGAATTAGTAGTTAGTTGGATGAGCATCTTGAAACTTGCATTTGGAACTCATTAGAGGATTGGTAGAATCAATTGAGAATATCAATTGAACAATGGTTTTATGGTGGATGTTGAGGAAAGTATGAAACTGGAATGAGACTTGTAAACTGTATAGTTGGCAGAAACTTTAATAAGGACTGTGACTTAAGATGGATTATCAGAGTTGCATAGCTGAAGCGTATGTGGCGCAGTTGCTATGAGTACACGACTCTACATGCTTGATTTGGTGGATTTTTTATATAGGGATGATGTGCTAGGGTACTATGTTTGTTCGTAAATAATTTCAGATCTTATAAGAAGATTGTTGTGGATTGTTGGTTGATGGTGAACTATGGGTATGCTTGCTGAGTTATACAGTTAAGTTGATGTTGCAATGATTTTGTTGTCGCTATTGAGATGTTATTGTTGATTTCCGTAAGTAAGGAATGATACTCCATAACATGACGAAGTTGATTATATTGGTTGTGTGGATGTCATTACAAGAGTGATACGACGATATGAGTAGAGTTGTTGATATTTTGTTGATAATTAACATATGGAGATGAAATTGTGTATGTGTTTTGGTGGTGAAAAGAGTGTTAAGAAGTTATTGCAATGATATATATATCCAAGTATAAGTGTGTTATAGTTGTTGCTACTTTAAATGTTGATATGTCAGATTATGGTAGAGTAGTTGAGATACTAGTACCGATTATGATGTGAAGTGTTAGATGATTAGCATGTGAGTAATCAATTTGAATCGTGTTGAGTTATTGAGTTATCAGGAAAGTAGTGGTCAAGTGTTGCCAGATGCAACTTGGAAATCAATGATTTGGATGCGAAACTCGTACTAAGAGTGGTAGTATCAAATAGATTTTCTAGGACGAAAATATTCTAAGTGAAGGAGAGTTGTAACACCCATTAATTTGATTGATTATTTAATTAAATTATATTTTGGATTATTTGTGATGTTGCGAGGTGTTAAGAATTATTGGTAAAAGTTGTTGGATTATTATCAATTAATTATTTAGTTGATAAATAATAATTCTTATGTTGGGATTAATGAAATATTATAGTATTAATTTATTAGAAATAAGAATAGAATTAGTTGGGCTTAATTATATGGTTGTATGAAGTAAGAGTGGGGTGTAACATTTAGGCTCAATTGGATTTAGTTGGACTAATAGAATAACATTATATTATTATTAGAAAATTAGAGGAGAAAGAGAGTATAATGTTATCAGGAAAAGAAAAAGAAGAGGAAGAGGAATAGGGTTTTGAGAGGAGAAGAAGAACAAGAGGAAGTTGCTACCAGTGTCAAACTCCTAGAAATTCCATTGAAGTTTATTAGAGTTGCATTCAATCCAAGGTAAGGGTGATATTCTTGCTCTATTATTGGGTATATGATAAATGATATGTGGGGTTGGTTATATGAAATCATCGTGTGTGATTTTGTGTGAAAGGATGTTATTTTGTTGTTACGCCAATGTTGTGTTTCCTAATAAAGTTGCAGAAATTCAATTGATGACTCTGTGGTTAGAGAATTATTTTATGTTGATGTTGGTGTATTTGTGGTAATTGATGTATATTGATAGTAATGATAACTGGATGTTTGATTGTGTATTATTTCATGAAGTTTGTGCATTTAGAATTGAAACAAATGGGTTTTCGTACTGCACTTTACAGAATTCGTAAAACTGTTTTTCACAGGGTGCAATCGATTGCAGCAAAAGAGCAATCGATTGCACTGCTTAAAAATTGGAATTTTTGCTTCTGTTCCAGTAAGAAATTGATTGCAGCAGAAGAATAATCAATTTGCACTGCTTAAAAACGTGACTTTTTGGCCTCTAGATCAAGGTGCAATCGATTTGCATGTTAGTGCAACCGATTGCTCACTGTTTGACAGTATTTTTGAAAACTTGAAAACTCCATAAATTTTGAACCGTAACTTCGTTTGATGCGTTGTTTGAAGTGTTGGAAAGATAATGCGATGAACTATATTTATAAGGAGTAAAATGAAGGATAAGAAGGATAATTCTAATACCCAAGTTATGATAGAGTTAGCTTTCCCACGTTGAATCGCCATGATGTTTTGTGGTGATAAAGTATGATGATGACATGACGATCTTATGATAATGCTTGGTTCATAATAATAATATCAATGATAATGATGATGTAGTATTATAGTATAACAATTTGTAGAAGTTTGTAATTATAAATAAGCATTTAGATAAGTAATTAACCGGTATAGTCGAGAATTATCCGAATAATTATGGGCAATATTATGTTGTAAGCATATGGCCAATGTCGAATGGTTGTTGACATGTTGTTGTGATATTGTTGTTGTGACGTACTAAGGTGTAGGCTTATGCCAACGTTGTGTTAATTGTCATTGTTGAAATATCAAGTTGTAGGCTTATGGCCAAAGTTGAATTATGTTGAGTTGTTGTGTTGTTGTGATTTTCACTGTGAATTCTTGTTGATAATGTGAAGTTACAGAGAATTTTAGATAATGATTAATTACCTTTATTTACTGGTAACAATGGTAATGTAGGCTTATGCCTTACGATGAATGATGAATAATTGTTAATTAGGTTGATGACGTTGTAGGCCTATGGCTAATTAAGTAGTGATATAGACATATGCTTGTGAAGTGTTTAATGATGTTGTTGCATGTGTTGTACATTCATACATTTGCATTTGTGAATGTCTATATTGGAGGATTTTGTGAATGCCTATATTGGTAGATTTTGTGAAGGCCTGTATTGGCAAAATGATTTGTGAAGAAGGCTTATGCCTTGTGCCTCGAGATTACTGGAAAATGTTTTTAAGTTGGGAGTTCTTCTCCAATGGTATCACATGTATGTGCATTGTAATTGAGTCATATTTAATGTTGCATCTTGAATCATGGTGAAGATAGATTTATTGTTGCTTTATGTTGTTGACTTGTTGTTACAGGTATCATCTAAAGGTTGTGAATTAGTTGTTATGTCATGTTGATATTTTGTTGAGATTAATGATGTTTGAAAGTTGTGAAGTGGTGATTTTATATGAACTGATTTCGATATATTAATTATCATACATTCAATTATATAGTTTGATATCTCACCGTTTCTGTTTGAATGCTGCCCTCTGTTGGTAACGTGCAAGTAATCAAGAAGAATAATTGTTACCCTCGTCAGTATCGAGTCAGCGTCGTCGCTCTGATACGTAGCACTCGGGGGGGATGAACGCTTGATGTTTAGTTGTTGATTATTATTTCTGTTGCTGAATCTTTAAGTTGTTTACATGAAGTAAATATTTTCTTGAAGTTGTTTTAGTTGAATAAAGATGTTAAGTGAATTGAAGTTGAATATGTATATTCCGCTGCTTATCAATAAAAAAGTTGTTTGATTTTAAAGAATAAATCAGGTTGTTATCGGTTCATCCGAATTAAGTGTTATCTATCTGTTTTATATGAGATTAAATGAAGTTTGATTTCAAGTTGAAAAATGTAGCATCCTATTTATGTTGAACTCTTATTTTATTATTATCCGCCGGGTAGAAATGGGATGTTATAAAACTTGCTGTTGAGAAGCTTTGATTTTATCAATCTTCTAATGAGTTTTCAAATGTAAGTTTCAATATGGTAATTCAACTAACCTCTAACTTCTAATTCACTAAAAATTGACTTTACTTTGTGCTTTTACTTTATACCCTTTATTTTATGCCTTTAATTTTATGCACCGTTTACTTTAGCATTTATATTTCATACTATTTTTATCTTTGCTCACTTAAGCATTTATCTTTATGTCATTTTATCTTTCCTCATTTGAGATTTTATTTTCTTTTTAAAGACAATTAATAACCAACTTGAACATTAAAAAACTTTAAGGTTACTTGGACTATTTGATTACTATTTTTGGCATTATGGAGTTGTGGACCTCTTGGACTTATGATGAGAATCCTTGATACCCTTGGGACTTTGTGACTCTGTTGTTATTTTGTCTGAAGTTCTTATGGTTTACTCCAAGACATTGAGTTGTTTTTCTTTATGTGCAAGTTATTCTAATTATATGCTTTGTCTGTAATCGAGAAATCCTCTGTATACAGTTGTTACTCTGCCCAATTTTTGTGAAGACTTAATGCATCTGAAGCTTGGTATTCTTGAGAGATTAAGTATCTTTGTTTTCTTGGTTTCAATCCAAAGGGTGGGAATTCTACATTGGCTTCTTTATGTCAAGTGTTGGCTTCTTGTTGGTTAGATGGTTCATTTCCTTATCTTTTACTTTATGCTCTAGAATAATCCATTCATCTCCTCTTAACTTCTTTAATTTCAAAAATCTTCTCCCTCCTTTTCAAAACTCTCCTTGTTTTCTAACTTGAACCGCTTTCATAATAAACATGGACTTAGGTCCATGCATTTTCAAAAAATCTTTTCTTAATCAAACTTTAACCAACTTAATCATACTTTGACATTTTTTTTGTGAGAAGACTAAAAGTCAATCAAACTCATTCAAACCATTTTGCCATTTTGGCTTTGTACTTTAAAACTTTTTTCTCAAAAGATTAGACTCTTGTCGATTCTTTTAGTGATGCGAGCTACTATACTTCTACGATATGTAGAAAAGTGATATATTTTCCACTTGGATGTTTAGTGAGGCTTTGTTGATTTTAAAATCCAAGCTATATCCTCCATTTTGAGATGACGCAAATTCTCCTTTGTCATAATCGTGGGTAGTAAGTATGTTTTCCACTCGAATATGACGATGATGTCTCTTCTCTTAAAATTAACTAACATGCATGTGTTTTAAATTTTTTGAGTTGAACTACGAGTACCCTGATTCCCTATTGCGCGAAAGGTGGTACGTAGGCATTAAAGGTTTGCAATCGCGTGTTGCAACTGGTTTTTAAATTAGAGTTGCCCCCTTAATTTTTATCCTAAAGGAAGGGAGTGTAAAGGAATAACCCTAAAGTTCAGAGATTCTATATTTGGACTCAGTTCTAGACGAGGGGAAGATGTTAGGCACCCCTTATCTACCTTGTTCACAAGGATACTAGGTTTAGAAGTGCGATGTTTTTGGAAATAGGGTTTTTATTATTAATAGGGGAAAAAGGGGTTTGAATTTTAGTTAGGGAGACTCGCCACGATTTTAATCGTATGCCTACGTATCCTCTTAGGAGGAATTAGAGTCCCATTTCATAGTTCGCTGTTTGTTTTGTATTTTTTATAGATTACGAAATATATTTGAATTTACCGCATACGTAGTCTAAGAGTGTGAATTGAGGAGTTTGTTAGACCAAGTGCGGAGTTAATTTAAATATATTTGTATTCCTTTCCAAAAATTAATTGTTCGAATTACTTTAATTTGTGAAAAAAAGGATTTGGTGTTTGGTTGAATATTTTTTATATGTAAAGCGAGGGAGTCTGATATAGACTCCTCATCACGTGGCCAGATATTGGCCACGTGTTGCTCACGAATGGTGAATAGACTTTAATTGTTTGCTTTTAAATAATAAGCCGATAGACGATGTGTCGATCGATTTAATTACTCAAATATAAATATCCTATTATTATAGAAGGTTTGAATTAATTGAGAAAACAAAAAATACGCAACAAAATAAATAAATTAATCTAAGTAACTAATAAAAAAACATTTTTGTAATTTTGTATTTGATATTTTTTGTTTAATAAAATAAATGCAATAGCCTAAAATTTAACATTTAACTAGTATACCTATTATTCTACGTGAAAGAAACTCAGTATCCCACTTTCAAATAATTTCACAAAGTTTAGCATGTAGTTGTTTTTTTCTAATTCTTTGCTAATCACCTAGTTATGAATAAATTAACTAAATCCATAATTAAAATAAATAAAATAATGTTGTAGAATATGGAAAGAGGCGTGTATTACTTAGAAAGACTGTGGAAAACATAGAGGTCTAAGGCCCACCAAAAAATACAACCCTAGTTCCATAAAAACTCAATTAAAGAAAAAATAAAAAAATAAATGAAAAGAATAAGTATCAGTAGAAAAAAAAACCTACCGGAAGGGTGAGACCTCCGCCTGACTTCTCTATTCATTTTATCATTTTTTTTACTTAAACTATTAGACCAATATGAAGTTGACACTTGGCATGGATTAAAGAGAAAATAAAACAAAGTGACTATTAAATAGAAATCAAAGAGAGAGAGAGTTATTAAATACTCAACATCTTCCTCTCACAACTTTTCATTTTCCTTCTCCAACCCTTTTCTATTTTTCTTTCAAACCAATACCCACATGATTCAAAGACAAAAAATGAAACCACATAATATATGCATATACACAGAAAACTCATGAAATCAATAAGCAAAAAGGAGATGCAAGAAATATCACGGTGGTGGTGGTGTTGTAGATCCGAGTGGGGGAGATCTGAAACAGAGAGAGGCCGGTACGTTATGTATTTTGTGTCGGAGGCTGGCCGGTACATCGTGCGTTTTGCATTGGGTCGACGTTGGAGGTACTCTCCGTAAATGGTAATCGATGGTGCAAGTTCGCTGTGTTGCTAGGGCAGTTCCGACGGAGGCGTGATGGTTAATGTGAGCGATGTAGAAGGCGGCTTGGGCTTGGCAGTGAATTGAAGCGGAGTTTCTTGGTCTTTTTTTTCTTCTGCATAATAACAAAAAGAGACAACACTACAACAATATTTTCAGATTTTAATTGCAAATTATTATTACTCTATTTTTTGAAATTGATTGTTAATTGTGTGTATAATGTTTTGCAGAGATGAACATGTTTTGAAAGTAATTGTTAATGAGAAGATTAATTTTTAAGAAAAAATATGATGATGGCTATTTATCACAAGTTATGGTGAGTTTATAAAAAATGATGGTGAGTTCTCTTGAAAAAAAAAAGCAAATGAACAAAAGAGTGGTTTTCTTGAAATTGGCAAAGTTGTAGCTTTGGACATTGAAATTGGCAAAGTTGTAGCTTTGGGCATTGAAATTGGCAAATTGACAAAATATTTTTGTGAACAATATCATACTGCTTTTTTGCGTTAAAGTTGCAAATAGATAAATAATATGGATTTTATTTGTGAGAACATGTGTATAAGTGGATACAAGAAATAAGTTGTTGGAAATTAGTTTCAATGTGTGGTAACATGAAAGCATATGTAGACTTTAGAATATGCACGTGAGTGAGAGTTTGTGAATATGTGAATTATCATTTTTTATAAAAAAACTCCGACTATGAGAAAATCTATATGATTCTAAAAAACAAATAAATTAAATTCAGTGGGAGGCCTTATAGTTTAATCATTGGCCGATAATAAGACAATAACACCAAAAGTTTTTTTTCGAAGAGAAAAATTGAAAAAAAAATTTGTAAAGAAATTTATAAACAAGTAGTGTGTGAGTGTGATTGAATTGTGGATGATCTAGAAGTGTGAAAAACATGTCCTATTTATAGATAAAAAAAAATACCCAAATTGGAAATAAAACAAAATTGACCAATCAATAATAAAGTGTGACACAAATTGACATCAAATGGCCAATGAGAAACACCCATTTAAAAAGGAAAGAAAATTAGTGACAAAAAATAGAAAAAAATAAAATGTTGAAAGTGCGACACAAGAGATTCGAACTTGTGACCTTACACTAGCAAACTTCATTCTTCATCAATTGTTTTGTGTTACTCATTTGTAAATAAACTCAATTTGAAAGAATATGAAAGGTGTGCTGATATTTGTTATTTTTAAAAATACAAATAATTTGAAATGAATCATTATATTTTTAAATAGGTTTGGAAGAGAATATTTATAAAAATCAAATAATATTATAAAAACAAAGTTTAAAATATTTTTGACTGGCCTTGAGAATGAACATCTATAAAAATCAAATAATATTATAAAAACAATGTTTAAAATATTTTTGATTGTAGAAATAAAAGGGCGGGAAAATTTTAGGTATGACACCGCGTCGGGTGCAAAAATTGTAAAAAATACTTTTTTTCTAATCTCCACCATCTATTTGTGTATACACCTTGTATAGCCAAAATACACAGATTTTCAAAGATGTTCATGCCGAGTACCATAGATGTTTAGGGTGCTAATACCTTCCCTTTGCATAACCAATCCCCGTAGCTAGATTCTCTCCCCCTCTTTTAGGGTTTATTCGCTCTTTTCCCATTCCTCTGGAAACAATAAATTCTGTTGATAATTTTTATTTGACCTGTATGAGTTAAGTCAATTCAATAGCTTAGTCTCAACATTTCTATCGCTACAGAAAACAGGCGACTTCATAGGGGACATATCGACCAAATGCTGGTTCATCTCTAAGTGGGTTGAGCCTATCTTTGTTTATATTGTGTATGTGCTATTATTTGTTATATGATATGTGTTGTATATATGTTTGTCTGGATTTTCCTGGTTTTTAGGGTGCTTGGTGATTTCTCATAAGTGCTCTACCCGGACTTGGGCAAACTTCAGATAGGACGAGCGATATAGTCATGTTAACTTTGAGGCAGGAATCCAAAAAAAGGAGACATGAGATCCCCCACTCAGTGGAGGCACCTTTGATTGTAGCATTTTTTTACCAAGAGATCAGGAAGACGTGATACTTTCGATCTGGGAGCCTGCTGAAGCTTAGCACCATAGAACCTTTTAACCAATCTTGGCCTTTTAGTTGTAGAGCGAAAACTACAATGGAGAAATCCATAAGTGGTTATCACGCGATGCTACACTCAGACGAGTTTTTTCTGAGAATATTTTTGATTATCGGGTTAATATGGAGACTGGAAATATCCGAATGAAGGATGTAGATTCTGCGAACCTTTTAGAACCTTATTCGGCAAGTGATAAACTATCAATCTGTACCTTGTGGATAGTATCTTTGACTTCATACTCTTGATATCGAAATTATGAACCCCCCGTGTTTGTGATCTTGTGTGTGATTGTTGCATCATGCATTCATGCACCCATGAGCATTGTTTAAAACAGGTGACTCAAGGAACTTAAAGTTGACTTTTGCAAATATATCAGGTACTTTTTTTACCATGGATTTTGGAATAAAAAAGACTCGGAAGTACAGTTTCAAGGATCCTAAGATAGAGGAACTTATAAGTTTGATTCCCGAGATTGAGAGCTCTACAGATTTCCGGAAGAAGTATGGAGCCATCATGCCTCTTATGAAGCTCAAGATGAAGGAATGTATTCTTTCTACATTGGTCCAATTATATGATCCATTGTTCTAGTGTTTTACTTTCCCTAATTATCAGTTAATCCCCACATTGGAGGAGTATTCTTAATTACTTGGTTTATCTATTACTGATTATGTTCCTTTCACCGGCTTAGAAGGAGAGCCTAAGTCTCATGAGATTGCTGCCATGACTCTTTTGAAGAAGTCTGAGATTGAGGCTACTATGACTATCAAATGAGGAATCAAGAGTTTACCTGCTCAGTTTCTATTGGAGAAAGCTCGCTACTTCCCAAGATGAAGAGTGAAACTGCTCTCGAGGCTATCTTTGCTTTGCTTGCGTATGATTTGTTCTTGTTTCCTAACATCGAAAAATTTGTGGATGTCAATTCCATTAGGATATTTCTGATTGGGAATCTAGTCTCTACACTGCTAGGAGATGCTTATTATTCCATCCATATTCGAAATTTCTATCATGGATGGATAGTCATCTGTTGCACGCCATTGTTATATCAATGGTTTATCTCTCACTTACCCTAGTCTGTTTCTTTTTGGAATATCAAGAAGGAACCGCATTAGGCCCCGAAGATTATGGCTCTCACTCATTCTGACATTGATTGGTATCATCAAGCTTATTATGATGTGGATATTATTGATAGTTGTGGTAGTGTCCCCAATGTACCTCTTCTTGGTACAAAGGGAGGAATTAACTACAATCATGTTTTTGCATGTTGTCGACTTGGATATCCGATGAGACACAAGCAAAACGACATTCATCTGAGTGGTTTCTTTCTCAAAGAAGGATAAGATCACAAGGTAGCTAAAGAAGAGATTGAAAATGCTTGATGTCATATTTATAGAAAGGGTAGAAAGGATTTAGGACCAAGAGGAGTTGTTTCCTTAGAGCCTCATCTTTGTTGGGTACAAGAAAGGGAAATTCAGTTGAAGATGCCTTATTCTCGTGAAGGGCCTATTCCTGATATGTTTAGGAGGATTACTCCTCCTCTCTTAGATGACGTGGAAGAACTTATGCTTGCCCTGGTTAGGATGCATCGAGAGAAGGAAGCATGGAAGAACAAGTACCAGACTTGGAGGTGTCCTACTCAAAAGAATTGAAATAGAAGGATGACTTGATCGAGATTCTTGAGAGTCATGTTATGGAACTGATGGAGAAGAAAGAGGAATTATTTTCCTCTAGATTTCATCTTGGTATCGGTCACCCATTTTCTAATTCTGGTTGATGGAAAGAAGTCGTCGACAAGTATACAAAAGAGAAAAAGCAGTTGAAGGCTCAGATTTCAAGACTCGGGGGAAAGCGTCAGTGTGTAGAGAGATCTTCATCAGCTTTGGCTCCTTACGGTTTTTATATTCTATATTTATTCTCTTGTACTTAGGATTATTGAAACTTGTACTAAAAGTTGTAATCCATTCTAAAATTACGATTAAAATGATATTTTTTAGTATTTCCAAATGTGATAATACTTCAATATTTGCAATTGTTTATGATTCTTTGAGTTCCTTGAATAAACATAATAAATCATATGCATTTCATATCATGCATCATTTTGCACATATTTTTGCATCCTTGACCGTGATCAGCTGAGAGAAATGGCTCATAAAGATAAGGAGCCATTTAAAGAGTATGAGCAGCATTGTCGCAAGGTTGCTGCCCAAGTGGTACCCCTATGGGAGAGAAAGAAATGACCAAGGTCTTCCTGAAAACCCTTGGTTCGTTTTATTATGAAAGGATGGTTGCAAGTGCACCGAGTGATTTCACTGAAATGATAAGTATGGGTGTTCGTCTAGAAGAATCTGTTAGGGAAGGACGCTTGACAAAAGATGAAGGATATAGTAGGACAAGGAAATCATCATATGGGTTTTCTAAGAATAAATAAAGTGAAACAAATGTTGTCGTTGAGGAAAGAAATATTAAACCTCTGAGAAGACATCATCAATACCAACAAAAAGTTTCTTCTATGACTTCATTCGTCAATGTAGCTCCGGCTGTTCTTGCCTATCAGAGAGCACCTCCTAATCAAGGGCAGGTCATAAGAGAGAAATGTTTGATCCTATTTCGATGAGTTATGTAGAGTTGGTTCCCGCTTTGATTCAAAAGAAATTAGTGCAAACTAGGGCTCCCCCTGTTATACCTTCACCTTTACCATGGTATTACAAGGCGGATCATACTTGTGCTTTTCATCAAGGAGCCGCAGGGTACAAAATTGAAAATGATATCCATCAAAGTTTGAATGCAGAAGATGGTAAGATTTGGTCTCCTGTCTTTTAAAGATGTTGGTCCCAATATGAAGGATAATCCACTACCCAAACATGGAGGTGGAAGTGATGTAAATATGATTGTTGGTTGTCCTAGAGATTTCCGTATTTTGATATCAACCTGGTCAAAGGAGATTTAGTGAAGATGCATGTTAATCTCGGTGAATCAGCTATTATACACATGACCATATTGGTTGTAGTATTTGAAGTTCAGGTATCCATGGATGTGATAAAGTGAGATCTGGTCTTCAAGAGATGACGGATGAAGGTCTCATCCATATAATCATACCAAGGGATGAATATGAAGAAGAGGTGAATATGGTTTATAGATGTCTCGATGAATTCTGGATTTTTGATGTAAATTACATGAATGATGATCTGGTACAGCTGGATGCCATATTTCGTCACATGGATGGCCAAGAGGTACATCATTATGGGTCTTGTCAGATCTTCTATAGGGATTCCCATGGTTGTTATGTTGTAAGAAGAGGTGTTCAATTGGTGTTAGATAATGGTACTATAAGAGTCATAGGAAACAAAGGTGATTATAATGGAGTGAATGTGATTCAAGACTACTATGTTGAGGCCATGTCTGATGATGAATATGTTTCTGCTGATGAGTTCTTTTCTTCTGATGAAGGTATATTTTCTGATAATGATTCTACCATTCTTGAGTATTATGAAGAAGCAGGGGTGAAGGTTATTGTGCCATATTTTGGTGTTCCCACTCCTGTAGAAATCGCGTACCACAACAAGCTTGTTGTTACTCCCGTAATTATTTGTCTGTCTGGTCCTATCCCATATGAATCAGACAAAGTTATGCCTTATAAGTACAATGAAACTATCCTGGAAGATGGTGTAGAAATTCCTATCCAACCTTTGTCCCGTGTTTAGAATACTGGTGAAGCTAGTCGGGTAACTCGCAGTGGTCGTGTCTTCTCCCCTACCTTTTGAGGAGATGTTAATTCTGGTAAGAAGGTTGTTGAGAATGCTGAACCTAAGAAAGTGGTAGGAGAGTCTAGTGGCGCCACCTTGGAAAAGGATGTTGATGATCTGTTAAAAATTATCAAGATAAGTGATTACAAGATTATGGATCAGTTGTTTCAAACTCCATCTAAGATTTCCATTTTATCCTTGTTGATGAACTCCTCTGCTCATTGGGAATCTCTGATGAGGGTGTTGGATCAAGCTTTTGTTGAAAGTGACATGTCTCTATATCAGTTCAATAGTATTGTGGGGAATATCACATCTTGTAACAATCTGAGCTTTTGTGATGACGAGTTTACCGATGAAGGGAGAAACCATAATCTGGCTCTGTGTATATCTATGAATTGTAATAATGATTCTTTGTCCAATGTGTTGATAGACAATGGATCTACTATGAAGTTCATACCGAGAAGTACTCTCATGAATCTTAAGTACCAAGGAACTCATATGCGCCCTAGTGGCATTATAGTAAAATCTTTTGATGGTTCGAGAAAATTCGTATTGAAGAGGTAGATTTACCTATTCACATAGGTCCACACTTATTCCAAATCACCTTTCAGATTATGGATATTTTCCCAGCTTATACTTGTTTATTGGAACAACCCTAGATCTATGAAGAAGGAGTTTCTACTTCCACCTTTCATCAGAAGATGAAATTTGTCCGTGAAGGAAAGGTGGTTATTTTGAACGGTGAACAAACATTGTTGATATCTCATTTGTCTTTCTTTAGCATTGAACAAGCTAATGAAGCCATTGTTGGAACTCAATTCTAATCTTTGTCTATTGATAATATTAGGAAGAATGAAAATTCTATCACCTCATTTAAGGATGTGCAATAGGTAGTGCAGAAGGGCCCTAGCAAGGTGTAGGGGCAGGTTATTAATCATCCTATGAATAAGAATGGGACTGGTATAGGTTTATCCATGAAGAAGGAAGTTGTGAAGCCAAAGTCTGCTTTGAGTAAATATCAAGACATCTTTCATAGTGTAGAATATCTCCATCCGACTACTCCAAGGATCAACGCTATTCTCAAAGATGAGCCAGAGCAAGAGATGTTGAACTTTATGACACATGGAGTCAGAATCGAAAATTGGACCACTATTGATGTTACTTCTTGCATTCACATTTCAAACCACCCGCCAAGGTGATTTCGCCTCTCTCAACTAGGTCTTAATCCACTAATCAATCTTGATTACAAATATACATTGATAAATGTTAAAGTCTTCTTGAGTATAAACCACAAACCGGTTTTCTCAAGGAATTTTTCTAAACAATATTTGAATAAATGTGTACAAGAGTGTTTTCTAATAAAACAATATCACAAGGATGTCTTACACAGTTGAATTTTGTATGTTTCAGGAAGATAGTGATAGCACCGTTACTGTACGTTTGAAAATTCATAAATGATTTATCCTCAAAGCTTTGTTTAAATAGGCGACGCATGTAGGAGCATTTGTAAAGTTGATTAATGACAATTAAGGTGCTTTCCAAAAATAACGATCCTTGTTCCCTTCAAACTGTTACTATTAAAATGGAAATATTTGATTTGTAACTCTTCAGAAAATGCTTGCTTCAGAAGATGGAAGTACCTATTGTTGCTTGTTTCAGAACATTGTATATCAGAAACAGAGTCCTGATTGCAGCATTAGAACTTCTTTCAGAGATGTTTATAATCAGAGTTGAAACAGCATTTTAGTGCATCTTCTGATCTTCTTCTGTCAGAACTTCTCTGCAAAACAGAATATAATTTTAGGGACAATAATTATTCTTTGCGTTTGTTATCAACAAAACTCTTAGAAGGGTTTCAGAATCAAACTATGTTCTAACAATATCCCCCTTTTTTATGATGACAAAAATTAGGATATTTCAATAGAAACAGAAATAACATAAAGCATTTGAAGGTCTCCCCCTTAGTTGAATACTCAGATAGAGATGAAATACTTCCCTGAAGTTTATTATGATCAGAGTTTTTGATGCATCTACTTCTTTCTTCACCATAGTTTTGTTCCTATTTTTCTTTCAGAAAAAAATGAGAAGTTATGATATTCAAAATGTTTGAGACTCTGTCTCGATACTGTTATTAGAAATATCTTACGTTCTCCCCCTTTTTGTCAAGAATCAAAAAGCAATATAAACATGTTTAAGCAATAAAAGTAGAGTTGTATTAAAAAGGATTGTAATAACACATCCAGAAGGAAACAACACAAAAAAGTTGGACACAATAAAGAAAACAATTTTCAAAACTAAGATTGAGGTGAAGGAAGTCGTGTGAACTGGGCTTCCAACATGTTCTTAATTTGAGTGTTTGATTCTTCTTGTTTTCCCAGCATCCCTTTGATTTCCTTGCATGTGTCATCTTGCTTGTCTAGTCTCTCCTATATCATTGCATTTTCTTTCTTCAATTCCTCTAGAGTTTGCAGAACCGGAGATGAAGAAGGTATATGAGCAGAAGGTGCCACCTTTTTAGAGCAGGGTGCAGAAGATTCTGGCTCATTATCTTCTTCAATTTCTTTCCATTTGTCTTGAACAATAACCAGAGGAAGAGTATCAGAACATGGTTCATCAACTTCTGAAGATTGGTGATCTTCCTAGGGGGGCATTATCTAGAAGAAGAAGAGGTTTCTTTTCCAAGTGGCTCATAAATTGATCCTTGAAAACATCCAGCTGATCACAGAAGTTGTGTTGGGCCACATTATAGTCGCTATTTTTAAGGATATTTAAGATTTCATTCATTTCCTTATTGGAAGCCTCTGGAATGGATTCTGAATGCGCCTTCGTCTGGACAGGCTCAACCAATATGTCTTTGCCACAAGTCTTGATCAACTCGGTGGCAGGGGTGGCAACAGGAGTAATCACAGGAGTTATAGTTGTAGTGTTAGCAGGAATAGCAGTAGGAATGATCACAAGAATTGTGACGGCTTTAAGAGAAGAAATCTCGAGTGAGAACACTCTTCCGTTTCTTGTTATTTTACTGGTCCCATCAATATTGTCAATGTCGAGATCAGTATTTCTAAAAACTTCATCTTCGGCAGCCAATAGGTCTTGCTTGATGCCATGGTAATAGACGTCAACCCCATAATTCCAGGGAACAACTTTGATCGAGGAATATGGTATTGGCCCTGGCATAGTGTTGATCAGGGGAGCCAACTTTGGAGCAGATGTAACCCTGACGGGTCCTTTGGTGGAGACCCTGGGAGGATTGGAGGAAATGGTTATAATCGAAACATCTTTACAGGAAACAGTTGTGACGGGAGTCTTCTCAAATAAAATCTCTTTATCATCCATCAGGCACTGAACACCTGCTTTCAACAAATAGCAACCAGTCGGTAGAGATAAACATAAGTGGCAATCTTCATCACAACCCAGAAATAAACCGGCATGCAACAGATTCCACATAATAGTCATGAGAGGAGTAACAAGTTCCTCAATAGAAGTAACAAATGTATCATCGTCAACATCATTAACACCACGATCGTGCTTGGGCATGGGAGAAGTTATAACATTGGGAATCTCAGGAGCATCAAATTCAATCTCCTTTGCCTCGATCATATCCTGCACCTTATTCTTTAAAGCCCAACAGTCATTTGTATCATGCCTGGACTTTCTGAACGGTAGGCACTTCGAGCATTTGGGTTGTAGCAAGCAGATGCGGTGTTGGGATTCTTGGGAGCTTCCCTCAAAGTTACCAGATTGGATTTCAATAAGTGTGGTAAGACTTGAGACAAAGTCATATTGATCCGGGTAAATTGTCTCGTAGGCCTTTCTGCTCTAGGTTGGTTGTTTCGCTGTTGAGTAGCTGCAGGCTTGGATATCATTACAGCCACTACCTTTGGACGGCGTTCGGTTTTGCCCTGATTTCTTTGACTATAAACAGCACTGACTTCTTTCTTTCCCACAAAAGGTCTCTTTCTTGCGCTTGAAGAGGCCTTCTTTTGAATCTTGCCACTTCTAATACCAGCTTCCACTCTTTCTCAAGTAAGGATCAACTCAATAAAACCAGCTGAGGAGCTTCCAATCAAATGGTTGAAAAATGGACCAAATAGAGTACCCAAGAACATATCCACCAACTCCCTATCAGACAGAAGGGGTTAGACTCTTCCTGCTAGTTCTCTCCACTTCTGGGCATAGTCTTTAAAACCATCGCTCGAACCCATAGACATACTTTGGAGTTGTGTACAGGTGGGAGCAAGGTCTGCATTATATTGATACTGCTTGTAGAAGGTTACAACCAGGTTTTCCCAGTTACGAATCTTGGTCCCCTCTAGCTAATAGAACCACTCTAGCTGAGTCCCGGATAGACTGTCTTGGAACACTATGCCAAAATTTAATTTTGGCATCACCAAAAAGACAACGCTTTTATGAGAAAACACTATTGTAGGTCTTTTAAAAAAATCGCTAAAAAAAGCACTGCTACAGACAACCTTTGGAAATCACTTTTAAAAAGCGTTGCTAAATGCCCTACCTTAGAAAGTTCTTTAATGAGAAAACGTTGTTGTAGGTCTTTTAAAAACTTCACAAAAAAAAGCGCTGCTACAGCCAGCCTTTAGAAAGCGCTTTTACAAAGCGCTGCTAAAGGCTATAAAATTTTCCCACTTAAGAAAGCGCTTTCTCGTGAAACCGCTACTATATCTTGTATTATAGAAAGCGCTTTTAAAAAGTGCTGTCTTAGGTCAAATTATAAAATTAAAATATAAAATTTTCAGAATCCTATTCATTCATTTCTAATCGTTGTAATCGTTTCTTCTGTGCGACTGTTTCTTCTCCTCTCCGACCGATTCTTCTTTGTCCGTTCATAGTCGTTTCTTCTCCGACCACCGTAGAACGCCGTAGTTCAGGTACGTCATTCTTGTTGTTGTATGTGTTCAGTGGTTCTTGCTGTTGTATGTGTTCAGTGTTCAATGTTCAGTCTTAGATGGAGTAGAAAAGAACATGGTTCACGTAGGAAGGTGAAATGATGAAATTATTAACTACTGCATAAACTGTTCATGGATGAGGATGATGTATTGCATAGTTTGATCGGTGTTAGCCCCATATATTTATCATTTCATTTTTATTTTTTTTCTTTATTACAGGTTAATGGCTAGTAATCAAGAAAACTCACAAGATACAAATGCTCCAGATAAGACATCAGAGGGAGAAATTACACGAGGCATCACTATTATGAGAAAAATCATTCTTGATAGCGATAAAGGAGTCAAATATGATATACATTAGAATCATGATAACCAACTAATCGATCCTAATGGTGCAAAGTTGACAAGATACATTGGTACACTTGCTCGTATGCACGTTCTAATCACCTTTGATAAATGGACTAATAAAGATTTGGATTCCTACAAAGACAAAATTTGGACCGATATACAGGTACCATATAATTTAACTTTAAAGTATAATGTTTTTGTTATTTTAGTCCCTAACTAAGTAAGGCTTGGGAATGTATTATATGTATGCTTAATATTTGTTCCCTTAATGAAGATCACATGGTAATGTCATTAAGTTACTTATACTAACACACTATAATGCGTATGTTTTTTCGTAGAGGTCTTTTAAAATTGAAGACAACCGAAAAAAGTATTGTCTTCAAGTGGCCGGAAAAATACACCGAGGGTGGTGAACTTTTTTAACAAACAAATTTCTTAAGGATGAGCAAGGAAATCTTGTTAAAGAGGATCGTCCAATGAAGTATAGAAACTTCATAGGACCTGAAGAATGGGATGAATTTGTATCCAAACGAATAGAAAATGAGAAAATCAAGAAAGTGAGTGACACAAATCACGAGAGAGCATCAACACCCACGTATCCATATAGATAAGGGCGTTTGGGATATGCACGCTTACAGCAAAAAATTGTAAGTATATATAAATGCTACGATATTATTAATTGTCTCAATGTGTTATAATTGACGATCTTATGATTTGTGTCAATGCGTAGTTAGAGGAGACGAAAAGTGACAAAACATCACTTCGGACGCATGTTTTGTGGAAGGAAGCTCGTGTGGGAAAGGATGGAGTTGTTAGGGAAGATGTTCAACATATTTATGATGAATGTGTAATTATAACATTGTGTCTTTAAGTAAATCAAAAGTTTATTAGTATATACTTAATTTTTTATCTCCACTAATAATTTTCGATATATATGTAAATGAAATTCAGGAGACTCTATCTCAATCGGTAACCACAGATGAGGACCAGGATAACAGGAGCGTACTTAGTCCTGCACTAAATGTTGCTGAGTATCTCGGTCAGGTGAGGGGTAAAGGACATGGTGGGACTCCATCTTCCTTGTATAAGCATCCAAGGAAAAGAAATCCTAGCAATCAAGAAGTGATGCAAACGTTGGAGGAATTAAAGGCGCAAGTCCGCGAATTACAACAGGATAAAGAGAGATATATGGCGCAAAAGTGCATTTCAGAGGCGAATGAAACTAGTGACAAAGCTAGTATCAATTGTCAAAATAAATTTCCAGAGGTAATTATATATGTTATTATGAAATTAAACTAGCACATTTATTTTAATTGACATATATATACATTAACAGTAACATATTTATTATTGGTTTAGGGCATTTCATCTTGTCAGCTATACTTATCATCACCGACTTATCACATGGTTGGCAAGGGAAAAGTGCATAACACTTCGGGAGATTTACTTCACCATAGACCGCTCCCTGATGGACATCTGAAAGTATCGGTTGATGTTGCATTAGATCTGGATGCGTTGCTACCGGTACTTGACATTATTTCAGAGACAACATTTCTACGTGATGCAATAGGATCATTTGTTGCATGGCCGTCAGACCTCATTTTCATAGATGATGAGGTATGTTGAAAACCATTATGAATCTTTTAGTATTCAAGTTTCAATTCTAAAACATTACGTACATTTTTATTACATGTTAATTTCAGACTCCTACAAAACCCGCATCTAAGGATAAAGAGATTTTGCGTCATAGCGAGTCTATTGCATCACAGAAAGAGGTACATTTAAAGTGTTAATTATATGATCCAAATTCAAAACCGGCATGATTTTATAATTTACCTAAGTTATATGATTTTTAGGTACCTGCTCAACAGCCACAACAAGTGAGCCATGAATTTAGTAGCGTACCCAACAAGAAAAATGATCTTTCAAGATCCGGGGCAAGAAAACATTTTGTACCTCGATTCCCGATGTGTCTTGAAACACTTGTGGGAACATCAGATTTGATGAATGGTGTTATTCGTCAAATGGATATGGAGGAAGGTATATTTAGTTTTTCTTACTTCAAAACAATTGCAAAAGAGGAAATGGAACAAATTTTTCAGCATAGAGAATTAGGCATCGGTGTTGTACACTCATACATCCGGTAATGCGATCAATCTATTATTTAATTAGTCGAACAATTTATTTACACATTTCAATGAAAATAGTCTAATGTTTATTATGTTTTTATTTAAGGTTCTTGTATGAAACATTGATGCGCGGGAATCAATTTTCAAACAGATTCCATTTCATGTCTGCCTCTCGTGTCAACAGAGCGTCAATTGTTCAAGATCCAGATTCAATAAGAAATCACTTAGTTGGGAGATTCATGGCCAGCAGTACAAAAAGCTTGTATCTTTTACCGTATAATATGATTCCTGTGGGGTTAGTACTTCATTCTAAGTTCATTCTAATCTTTGTATCTTTTGTGTTGAATATTTTCATCTAAACTTTTGTTTTAATTTATAGACATCACTGGTTGTTGGTTGCTATTGATCCTTTCAAAGAAGTGGTGTATTATCTGAATTTTGTAGATGGTGAATGGATAAATTATCCAGATATGAAGTTAATGTTTAATAGGTAAGTGAGATTGTTCTAAATATTCGTGTGTATTTGTATATTTAATTATTTTTGTGAGATTGTTCTAAATATATGTTATTATTTTGTTAGATCAATATAAGTATTCCGCTCTCAAAGAGAAGCCCGAGTATCACGGTGTAGATCAAGCAACATTACATGAATCAAAGTGGAAGGGCATTAATTTTCACAATTTTGCTTATAATAGTGATTCTACTTGATAAAACAAGACAACTATACATTGTTATTTGTTTTTCTATGAAGTGTGCTCAACAGCGTAACAGTATAGATTACAGATACTTTGTTTTGAGGTTTATGAAAGAAATCCTTCTTTTTAATCAAATAGAGATTCCAATCACGGTATGAATTTATAACTTAGTATTTATTTTAACATTTATCGGATATTTCATATAATTTATTACTTTTAACTAAATTATGCATATTATGTTTTGTTATGTAGTACTTTGATGAATACAAGTGTGCTCATTACACAAAAAATCAATTGGAAGAAATCAAGGAGGAATTGTGTGAATACTTTATTCATAAAAGAATCATATAAGGCATTGGAAGTTAAAAAGTGTTATCAAAATTTTTAATTGTGTTGGACCCAAGTTAGTTTAATTGATCGTGTTGTTCTGTTCATATATAAGCAGATTCGAATAGAAGGTTTTGTTGTACTTGAGTATTGAATTATAATGGTATTTATATTTTGGTATATAATAGTATATAATGCCTTTTGTATGTAATAGTGTTTAAATTTTGTATGTAACGGCTTCTTTGTTGAAATAAAGGGTCATTGAAATGTAAGGCTTGAAGTACAGGTTTATGGGATTATTCCCAAAAATATGCCTTCTAAAAAAGAAAGAATACAGAGTTTTTACATAAAAAATGCTTAAATTTACGTGAAGCAACAAAAGCGCTTTTTAGGAAAAAGCGCTGCTAAACGTCTACTTTAGAAAGCGCTTTTCATAGAAAAGCGCTGCCCAAAGATGGCTTAAAAATACATTAGACAACGCTTTTGAAAGCGTTGTCTAAAGGGGGTCAATAGAAAGCATTTTTTCAGGAAAACTGTTGCTAGAAGCCTACCTTAGAAAGCGTTTTTACAAGGATAAGCGCTGCTAATGAATACATATGTCAGCGCTTTTGTGTAAAAAAAAGCGCTGTTTATACCTACGACAGCGCCACCATATGCAACACTTTTAAGCACTGCTAAAGGGCAAAAAAGCGCTTTCTTAGGTCTTTTTTGGCGTAGTGGAATAAATGGACCCATAAGTCCTTGTCAGCAGTGTGGGGCTGAGTCTTTCTCACATAATATCGGAGATGCATCTTGGGACATGAGACCTTATCATATTTAGAAAACACCAGAACCTTGAACTTTTGCGGGATGACAACCCCAGAAACCAATCCCGGCTCCTCAAAATCCAGCCCAGGTACTTTCTGGATTTCTATTGCATTCAAACGATCCTCTATCTTTTTTGTATTTATCATCATCAGGAGGACACTGCTCCTCATCATAATATGATTCATCATCGAATTCCTCCGGGATGAGGTATTCCTCACTCGCCTCCCCTTCCTAATTGTATCTTTCTTTTGATGAAGTTACTAGTTTTGACGCTCGCTGCACTGGTCCTCTGATCCTTCTTCCTAGATTCACTAACCCAGTTGGCTTCTTCTTTTTGTCCTTCAGTATGAGAGCTTTCAGATCTTCTTTCCCTTTAGCTAGAGCCATGGTCATTTGCTGGAACTGGGCGTTTTGTGCCTGGAGATCCTTGATGTTTTGTTCAAAATCCATTTCTTTACTTGCTGAAAAACGAAGATGATGAGAAACCTGCTTTGAAACCTGGTTATGCAATGATATGTATGATATAAGTATGCAATAATTTCAAGGATTTCTAAGACCTAAATTTGCTTAAATAGAAAGAGAACAAACTTTAATTGCATTAAGAAGTTTTAACGATCACAATGATGCCTCTTGGGCTTACAAAGGAAGTAACAAAGCAAAAATAAACTCTCTAAGCAAAGAAAGACTCAAGCTTCCCACAGGCGCATCTTCTTTGGTGCAATATAAGCATTTATACTATTCTCTTCGTGAAGTAACCTGGTGAGCTCTAAAACATTCTTCTCGCTGGCATAGAATTGGGTTTTAAAGGTATCTCGTTCTTCTTTGAGTTGGATCCAGGATTTCTGTAGCTCCTCGAAATCAATTGGCATGTCAGGATGAAGAGAAATGTAAGGAGTGTCTCCCTCAGCAATTGGCTCCATAATTACAGGTAAGATGGCGGGGTAATGCATCATAAGACATTGAGCACGAGCTCACACCCATCTGAGATAAGGCTTAAGAGGGATGGAATTCTTGTTCCCCAGTGTCTTGATATCAACTCTATTTACCATGCCCCAAGCTCGAATGAACCTCTTACGATAACCCTGAGCATCATTCTCATAGTTAAAGATGATTCCATGGATGAGTGCATCATGAGGACCATCCCTTCTAGCATAACCAAACTGTCGTGATTCCAAACAGGGATTATAAGTGATTCCCCCCTAATGCCTAAGAGAGGGACATTAGGGAATTACCCACAATGATCAATGATGGTGACATTCTCCAAGGATCGACAACACCAATGAATATCCGAATGTGTGAGGGACATCAACCTATGAGACCATCTCATACCCTGCTCAATCTTCAAAATAGTCCGAGGTAGGTGCGAAATAAACCACCTAGCCAATAGAGGAGTGCAACATATAAGGGTCCCTCTTCTCTTTAGAGTGCGAGTATGTAGAGAGTGTAGAATATCTGCATGTAAAGTAGGCACCGGATTATGAGACAGAAAAACCTTGACTGCATTCACATCTATGAGTTGGTCCGGATTAGGAAATAGCACCATCCCATAGATGAGAAGAGCCAACACTTCTTCAAAAGCTTGTAAATCCAGGGTATCACAAAAATGGTGAGCTTTCTCAAACAGAAACTTAGCTATAAACCCCTTGATGCCTCTTCTAGTTTCCCAATTTGCCACTACATCAGACTGTTGTAAAGACAGAGCTTGAGCAATCTCTTCAGGATTTGGGTCTCTTTCCATACCGTTGAATGGTAACTGATTAAGGATAGGTACCCCCAATAAATGACAAAACTCTTCCATAGTAGGCACTAACTGGTAATCAGGAAAAGTGAAGCAGTGATGTAACGGGTCGAAGAACTGAAAGATCACCTTTATCATTTCTTCATAATAGTTTGAGGTGACCAAGTTGAGAAGTCAACCCTGTATTTCAGTGAATGGAGAGCTTTCAGGGACCCTTGATTCCAATTCCTTGAGTTGAGGAGGTACCCTTACGAGGTTGACTTGTATAGTATTCTTGCGAGTGGATGCCATATTCTACAAGACAAGACAAAGATAAAGCCCTAGAAAATCCTTGAAATGGTTAGTATGATATTCCATGTTATGATGTTATGATTATGCTAAGAAATCACAGATATATCAAGCACAAGTAAATCACAAAAAGACCTTAGGTTTAAGGCTCGCATGGGTTTTAAGGTAATATCCTCTTGAAGTTTGATTGGTTCAACCTGTCTTATAAATAGTAACCAGGTTCTAAGGATCTCAATATCACCGATCCTCCCCACAAGTTTCGTTCCGATAGACAACTGACTTGCCACCAAACAAAACTCGGGAGTCAGATCTCAATGAGTGTAGTATCGAGTATCAACCGACTTTGGAGATACACCTAATACGGCTATCTTACTACGTCCTAATAGCCATGTTGTTCAATTAAAGGTTCTAAGGTCATTTGATGCTTTATGCCACCACACAGCGGCCACGTGTTCTCCTTTATTACTCAAGGGATACCGGTACCAACCAAAGTGCCACATCAACGTAGCTATTGCTTCAACCGTGTCGGTATACCACGCACAATTTCCATGATTTATTTCTACTTAATTAAAAGGTTCCCCAGATTCGGGTGTAGGATCTATAGTAACAACCCAAAACAATCATCCAAGGATAAAGCATACAAATCATACAAAAGTAACTTAAAGTGATGAACTAAACTCTAATGTAACCCCACTTTTATTATTTTTCCCCAGCAGAGTCGCCAGTTCTGTGATATGGTGGCAGAACCGACTATTTAATACTGGTTTTGTGTTTGTGATTGCAAATGTTGCGTTAAGCAAGAGTCGCCACCGACTTTTCTTTTATCCAACAAAGGAAATGGTGAAAAGAACAGAAAAAGACCTTTTCGAGAGTTTTCTGAGTAAGGGGGTAGATTATGGAAAGGGAAGGTGCTAGCACCCTTTCCATCCGTGGTTTTCCATGGGCTCTTAGAGGTTTGCTCATTTTTTAAATACCTTTTTTCTTTGTGTTTGAAAATGTTTTGAAAATGCCTTAGTACGACGAACTTTGTAATGTTTCTCGGGATAGTGGAGAAAGTATACATAGTGTTTTTAAATGTCTTTTGAAAAGTAGTTTTTTGTGTAAGTGCAAAATGTTTAAGCAAACTTCTAACAGCTATCTACTTTTATACTCGAAAAGGGTCTTTCTTTTCCTCTTTTCCTCTAGACAGTGCTATCCTACTATTAGTGAGTAGGTAGCCTTATCGTTGGATGTTTGAGGGACAATCAAAGGGGCATTTTAGAGTCATGAAGGAAACTTTTGGAGACGTTTTAGAAACTTTCTTTTAGGTACTAGATCATTTACCAAAAGGCAACTCTAGGGTTATCGAGGGACTATGATCCTTTTTGATTTATGGGTCTTTGCTAAAACATTCATGCCTCATGACTGTTTTATTTTTTAAAGGAAACCAAAGTGGGATACCCTTGAGGTGATCATGTGCAATTGTGTTTGATTCAATTATTTTTTTTATTTTTTTTAATTTTGCTAAGGTTTGATTATTAGTCTTTCCATACACGCCTAGTTACTAACAGTTAAAATGTACAGAAAATAAAGTGCAGAAAGCATAAAGCTAGATTGTTACATGGCTTTCGGGGATGGGGTATTTACAATGTACAAAACTGGGGGAAAAGAAAAATAAAGAAAGCGATAAAGAGCCCTACTTAATCTATTACATGCCACTATACAATTACATTATTATAAAAATGCGACAGTAAAGTAAATGCGCGTAAGATAAAACAATGCGTCTAAGAATCTAAGAAAATTTCTACATAAAGAAAAGTCTTTTTTTTTGTTGTTTTTAATTTAAGAAAATAACTAAATTAATTATTCTAAAGTCTATTTATAAAATTAACTTAAGAAAAATAAACTAAACTCTTTTTGTGGTTTTTTATATTTATGAAAAGAAAAATTAAATCTAAATTAAGTCCTAAATTCTAGTCCATTTTAAATTAAGAAAATAGTTAAAATTTAATTAATTAATTAATTAAAGAAATTAATTGTTTAATTAAAAAAATATAGCCTAATAGATTTTGTGAGCTTTTACTATTATGTTAATTAAACAAAATAAATAGAAAAATACAAGCAAATTAAATGCCCAAATGGCCTGGAATGCTAAAGTAAATAAGGGGTGTAAGTCTTTCGATTCAAGGGGGAAATGATATGGGTAGACTTCGATTGGACTTTCCTGGCCTCCTTCGATTGTGTTGGGAAGTAGTATGAGGATCCTTCATTTGGAATCTTTTCCACCTCCTTCGATTGAGGTCTGGAAGTCAGCATGAGGGTCCTTCATTTATCCCTTCTGGCTCCTTCATTTGGACTGTAAAGGGACGTGGACCTGGAAAACAACATGAAGGTGCCTTTTTCGTTTGGGGTAGGAAGGAAATGAGGGGCGAAGCCTAAAGCTTCATTTCACACTGATCCTTTTCTTTTCGCTTGAGTCTGTACAAGGGTTAGTTCTAACATGTATATTTAGACAAGAAAAAAAATGCAATCGAACAGGACAGAAATAAACAGTGAATATATGTTATATACATGCCATGTTGAAACGAAAGGTGCAAGGTCAAGGGGACTTACCTTGCTGGAAAATTGAACTTGTGTGAGGACTAGAGTTATTTGGATACTCCTGTATTCAAAAGGAGAGAGGCAAGTGTGGTGTGATCTTGTTGAGTTTTTAGAGTTTTTTGATGTGCTTCTCCCTTTCGTATAATCCTTCTGTGTAAGTGTTCAGTCTCTTTTAGCTTGCAAGCATGCTGCTTATATAGTGAAGAAGGGAGGGGACAAGAAGACAATAGTTTAAACTTCCATAAATAAATGTTTTCAAGGCCTTGAATGAAGTTTTATAACTGTGGCCAAAACCATGGGATCTTGTCTTCTTTTGAAATTTTCATGTATGTGGACATTTTGGGCTCTCTCGAATGCCTTCAGTTTTCATCCTTCGATTGGACCTTAAATTCCCTTTTTCGAATGTACCTCATGTTGCCTTTTTTCGAATGGACCTCATGTTATCTATTTTCGACTGGGCCCCTTGTGTAGCTTTCGAATGGGCCTTCTGCATTCTCCTTAAAAGGGCCTTGATTCAGCCCCTTCGAATGGCCAAAAATATGTGTCCTTCGAATGGACTTTTGGAATGCCATAGTGTAGAAGTTGGGCTGTCATAACTTAGCATGAGGGAAGTTTCTGCCTTGTATAGGCAGGCATGTAGAAGGTGTTTTCTTTATAGGCGTGAAGAAAATTTCTGCCTTGTGCACGCAGGCATGCAGACCATTTGTCCCAATAGGCTTGTGTGGAAGAAACCAAAGGTGCTTAAAACGAAGGAGGCCCAAAGATGCTCCAAACGAAAGAAGCCAGAGGTGCTTCAAACGAAGGAATCCAAAAGGAGCCCCCCTTCTTTCTGAATCAAAGGGATCCATTTCAAAGGAAAACAAAGTAAATTGAATACTTGCGGACCAAAGCTTGATTGAAGGGTGTTAAATGACCAGTCAAAGACTAGTGAGTCAAGCTTGTATCGAAGGTTTTTAAGGGATCAGTCGAAACTTGCTGTTATGACAATCGAAGGGCACTATTTAACTGCCAATCAAAAGGCACTTTGCTAAATATCCAAAAAAAATCCTCTTTATTTAACCAAGTGTTTGTAACCACCATGTGACGGAAAAATCTTGGGAAAATATGGGAGGGTAAATTTTAGGATACAACAACTCCAAATAAACAAAGTTCGAAGATCTGGAGATAAAGTTTCTACTGAAGTCCAGATGCTGAAAGCTTTTATTTTTATTAATGAAGTTCTAAAGATAAGGGTTCTTAAGACAAAGTGTTAAAGACTCTAAAAGACAGAAGGTATAAAGACTCTAAAGACTTGAAGTTCTAAAGACCCAAGTTTACAAGAAAAGGTTCTCATGACCAAGTGTTGAAGACTCTGGAGACACAGTTTTGAAGACTCTGAAGACTGGATGTTCTGAAGCCCTAATGTTATGTTATCGCTTCTAAACTCATGCTGGCAGAAGCCTCTGAAGTGTAGAAGAAATGAAGATAACGTTAACATGGTATAAATAATACATTGTACAATCAACGTTCCGTTCCACTACCATGAAAGGACGGATGCGTCGCACGATCTTGTCCCCCACATTACTGTTCAAGCTGCCATTTTTTTTGGAAATTCCAAGAGTATACCTCAACAAATACATTATGCTAATAACTATATATAAAGGCTTGAATACTAAAAAAAAAGCTAACCAACGAAATATTCACGCGTAAACGTTGTTCATTTCTTTCACCTTCATAAGCCAATATTCATAAAATAGTTTACATACTCAGCTTTTTAGAAGCAACATTCTTGTAAACGAAACTTGTATTCAAATTGTTGTTTGATATTCCTTAAGGGACCCAGTAGGTTTGAATCCTTAAGAATTCTAGAGCTTGCAAGTTTTATAAGTTTTTAGTCACTTGCGGGTAGCTTGTACATTGCAATAATCAGGTTGATTATTAGTTGATATTCCTTAAGGGACCGGGTAGGTCTGTATATTTAAGAATTCTAGGGCTTGCGGGTCTAGAGGTTGTTAGTAAATTGCGGGTAGCTTGTGCAAATTGTAATCAATTTGGTTATTTTGAATTAATTCCTCGGTTGAGTGAGGCGAAATCACCTTGGCGGATGGACTAGACTAGCTTGATAATTTTCAAGTGAACTAGTATAAACATACATTGCTCTTTACTTCATGTTCTTACTTATTGTTATTATCATGAGTGAAGGAAAAAGCATTTTAACTTAATAGGGGAATATTTTTAAGAGAATAATTTTGTTTTTAAAAACCCAATTCAAACTCCCTCTCTCATGTGTTTTTCACACTTTGAATTGTTATCAGAGCTCCGGTTCTGAGAAGATAAAAAGTTTGAATTTTTATCAACACTTAACAGTGTCCAGTACCGATCCAGTGTATGTGAAAAACCAAAGGCTACATCTACTTCCACTATTTATAATAGGTATAATGATAGAGATCAATATAGTTTAAAACCTCATATGTTTGATGGGGAGTGTAATACGGTGATAGAACTGACTTGTTTTTGCGATTTATCGCAAATGTTGCAGATAGCAAGAGTCGCCATCGACTTTTCTTATATCCAATAAGGAAAGGGTGAAAAGAACAGGAAATACCATGATATATTTTGAGTTTGGGGGTAGGTTATGAAAAGGGAAGGTGTTAGTACCCTTTTCATCTGTAGTTATCTACGGGCTCTTAATCTCTTAACTCACTTTGAAACTTTGCTTTTTCTGTGTGTTTGAAAATATTATGAAGTTTGAACTTTGTAACGATTCTTGTATCGGCCCTCAAGAATGGGTGCAAAGTGTTTTGAAAATATCTTTAAAAGTGTTTGTGTAAAATGTTTTATTTTGTTGCGAGCAAGCGATTAAAAGTTCTACCCACTCAAGGTCGTTCTTGTAATTTTCCTTCTCTTATAGATAGTGATATCTGTACCATTAGTTAGTAGGAATCCCTATCATTGGATGTGTAGGGAAAGGCGAAGGGTCATCGTACGGTCATCAAAGGCAACTTGTAAAGACACTTTCGCAATTTTTGTAAAGGACTAGATTATTTATCAAAAGGCAACGTCGAAAGGGTCATCGGGGGACTATGATCTTTTATTCGAGGGACTTTTCTAAAGCGTCCCCACTTTCTAGGGACATGATTGTTTTATTCCTAAGGCAACAAGGGAGGTTACCTTAGAGGTTCGAGTGTGCAAGCGATTTGTTTTTCAATTATTTATCTTGAGATTTAGGGTTTCCTATTGTTTGTTTTTAGTCTTTCAATACAAACCCTAATTACTAAGCAATAAGCATAAAATAATAGTAGGAGATAAAAGCAGAAATGTAAACCCAAAACTATTACAACGCTTTGGGGCATATACATAATAGATAGTGCGGAAAATAATCCTAAACTATTAAATCCAGGAGCAGTTACATAATCATGAAAAAAATAAAATGACAAATAAAGATTACATTCGCGAAACCTATAAAGTCGATCTAAAATGTAAAAATGAAAAATGGAAATGAAATCATTTTTGGTAATTTTTATGAAAAGAAAGATTTATGATAATTAATTAATTAAACCTAAAAACCTAGTTAATTTTAATTAATAATAAAAAAGGGTAATTAATGAAATTAAAAAATGTTAATAAAAACCTAAAACCTAATTATTTTTAGGGTTTTTGAAAAAATGTTTTATTGGTTAATTGAAAAAAAGGTTAAGTTTTCCAAAAGAATTAGGGTTTACGGGAAGAAATTAAGGAAGAAAAACAACTTGGAAATAAAACCAAGCAAAATGTTAGGGGTGGGTGTTGAAACCACGCCCTTAGCCTTTCCCACAACACGCTTCGCCACTGCACCATGCGCGCGTATGTGCTAGAAGAATGGAAACCATACGCTTACATGTTAAAACTTGTAAAATATGGAAAAAAAATATAAAAACATCAAAAGGAAGGGATCGGACCCACGCGCTTGTACATCAAATCCTTATCATACGCGCACTTGCCACTGGGCGATGCTTCTCATCTGGTACATAAGAGAAAATAACTAATTATATAATAAAGCAAAATTACTGGGCTAGAGAAACGACATAGCCCTAGCTCTGATCGTCTTCTTTTGTAAGGGCGTTTTCTTATCCTGCAAAATAGAGAGAGTTTGTGACCAAGGAGTACCCTAACCACCTAAATCGAGGGCCCTGAATCCAAATATGGGCTTAGTTTTGGCTAAAAATGCCTGAATTGTTAGCTTCAAAGGAAAAGTCATAGTTTGGTTCATCAATGGCAATTCGTGATTTGGACGTTATAAATCCCATGTAATGGTTGTAACATGTTCTAAACATCATTAAAGCACACATGAACACACAAGATTAGGGTTATGTCGTTTGTCATTGACTGAGCAAACTTGTGATGCAAGGCTTGAAATTTGGCATGAGAATTCCTTGAGACAAATGAGGAACCATGAAATCCAATTGAGGCATTATAAACTCAAATTTCCTTGAGAAGAGAAAAACCCTAGTTGTAGGCCAATTGCTTAGGAGGAGAATTTGTCTGATCAATTCTTGAGTAGCCTTGAGCAATTGAGAGTTCTAGAAGCATGTATTGAATAAAAAATAAGAGGGAAAGGTACAACAGCTACCCCTATTCAATCTTCTTAAACCTGAAGAGTTAGATTGGCATGTCCGCTATTCGTGATCTGAAGGTGGAAGAGGATTGAACACTTAAGTGCCCAGAAATTTGCACTCGCCGGTGCATGAAGTAACACGATTGGTTGATAGTATTGCTTAAATGGTCTTAAAGATGCCATTCGGGGAGATGATAGAGTTATTTCAGAGATGGGCTTATATATGCCATCCAGAGTAACTGTTGATAGGAGTATCGTGATGAGTCTATGCTCGACTTGATCCGATGGAATGAAAATTTCCGATGAAAATTGATTTTCAAAACGAAGGCCCTGAAGGAGATGCTTTTGAGAATTAAATCTCTGAGGGAACTCACTTTGTCATGCAGATAGTCACCCTGTCTTGTTTGGGGAATTGATCTGCAGTCTGTTCTTTATTGGTAAACTTGTCCTATTTCGAAGAATGTTGTATGCGTTTTGTATGCATATGCTATGAATTTTTTGTAAATGGTGTATGGGTGTAAGATGTTGCTGAAGTCAATGGTAGCCTTTCCTAACATCTTTGGTCGTGGAAAATAAATCGTCGACTGTTGTTAGGAATGAAGAATATGAATCTTCTATCTTGTCGGGAATGTCTTGGATGGGGATTCATGCTTTCTGTTTGAGGATATTTTCATGGGGATGCTCAAATTCAGCTTGGGGATAGAAGAATTCAGAAAAATTGGTTCACCATTCTCTTGGAGGATTTAGTTCTTATATACCCTGACTGGGGATAAAAGAGATGGATAACCTTCTAAGGTGATGTCTGACCATATTTTAGATATGGACGTTAACTCTTCTGGGGAGGAAAGAGTTGAATGACATCTGGTCTGGGAAGAGAATCATGTTGGGGAACTGCAAGAATCAGAGAAATAACCTTGGTTTGGGAAATAAACCATGTTGGGGAAATAAACCTTGTTGGAGAAATAAACCCTGCCAGGGAAATAAACTCTGCTAGAGAAGAGAATTCTGCCGGGAATTTTACAGTGTTGGAGAAATAAACTCCGCTAGAGAATTAAATTCCTATAAATTATGCTGAGGGAATAATTTCTTATGGGAAATGGAATTTTATAGGCTGCACTGAGAAAGTCTCTATTGTATGTTAGGAAAATGATCAAAGATCCTTATCCTCTAGGGGACCTATTGGGGATGATGATCAGGTCAAGCTATCCATTAGGGATATGGAGGTGAACTGCTGGAAGATGCCCCAATTTCCGCTTGAGGGCATATTAGACTGGCCGGCGAATATATCTCTGTCGTGGATGAGCTTGTAAAGGTAGCTCTGTGGGGATTCTTATGTGGGGATTTGTGGATGACTTGAACGTTATCCCAACTCCTAGAGTCTTTAGTAAATGCTAACCCTATTTTTATTCACATATTTGTGAATAGTAATCATATTCATATGCATGCGTTCACTCAATTTAGTCATTGGACGTTTTTGCAAACATAACAGAGAAAGTAAATTTGAATCTTGAATTATATTTGTATTGATAGTTTTCTTATAAATAGACAGTTTTGTACAAGGAGACATAGATCCTAGTAAGAAGAAATCATCGTAAAAATGAAGAAAGTAAAACAAAATAAAGAAAGATAGCTATATGGAAACAATCCCATAGGGTTTCAACTCTGCTATTGCCCCTATGTCTTCAAGCATATCATCCCTTACTTCCGAAAGAAGTTGACTAAATTTATATGTACATTTAAACTTGATGTTGATACCAAAGCTTGATCTGTAAATTTGATAGTCGTACGCTTTAATACCTAACTTTTGAGTGGATCTCCCTTTCTGGTTTTTAGTCCACCGGGATACCCTTTTTTGCCCAAGCGTTCTTTTCAGGTTTTCTACTTGTCGGGTGTACAATCTTTATATATATATATATATATATATATATATATATATATATATATATATATATATATATATATATATATATATATATATATATATATATATATATATATATATATATATATATATATATATATATATATATATATATATATATATATATATATATATATATATATATATATATATATATATATATATATATATATATATATATATCCCTAATTTTTTCCCGAACCCTTTCGGTTCGCTGGGATGCCCTTATTGTTTCCTAGGCCAGTCAACCTAGCGGGTCTCTTTCATGCGTAGTATTTTTTTACTATATCATCATTCACAGGGTGCGGGAAATCTTCACCATCCATGGTGGTTAATATCATAACATCGCTAGAAAATATCCTCTTAATCACAAATGGCCCTACGTATGTGGGATCCTACTTTCCCCTGGGATCACGTTGCAGTACGATGATGCACTTTATTACCAAGTCGCCAACCTGGTATACCTGATGTTTGACTTTCTTGTTGAAGGCATTGATCATGTGCTTCTAATACATCTAACCATGATAGACAGCCGTAAGCCTTTTCTTGTCAATCAAATTTATCAGGTCCAACCTAGTCTGAATCCACTTGTCTTAGTCTAAAATTGCATCTTTCATGATCCTTAAGGAAGGAATCTGGACTTCGATAGGTAAGACATCCTCCATATCATATACTAGAGAGAATGGGGTTGCCCCAATTGATGTCCGTACTGAAGTGTGATACCCATGAAGAGAAAATGGTAACATCTCATGCCAATCTTTGTATGTGACTGTCATCTTCTGCAAAATCTTCTTGATGTTCTTGTTGGCGGCTTCCACTACGCCATTCATCTTCAGTCGATATGAAGAAGAATTATGGTGTTTAATCTTGAACTGGGTGCAGAGTTCTGTGATCATAATGTGATTAAGATTGGTACCATTATCTATGATAAACCTTTCATTGATGCCATACCGACAGATGAAGTTATGCTTAATGAATCAGGCTACAACATTCTTTGTAATGGAGGAAAATGAGGCTACTTCATCCCACTTGGTGAAATAATCAATGGCGAAGAGGATGAAATGACGCCCATTGGAAGTAGTAGGTTTGATCTCTCCAATCATGCCAATTCCCCACATCACGAACGGCCAAGGAGCAATCAAAACGTTCAAAGGAACCAGAGGCACATGGACTTTGTCAGAATAAATCTAGCATTTGTGACGAGTTCTTAAATGACAATGGCAATTAGTTTCCATAGTAGACCAATAATAACCCGTCCTCAAAATCTTCTTAGCCATCGTATGACCACTGGAGTGAGTACCAAAGACTCCTTCATGCATATCCTCTATAATTTTCTAAACTTCCTTCTTGTCTACACAATGAAGCAAATTAGAATCGTGGTTGCACTTGTACAAGACTCTGCTACTCTGAATGAACTTGGCAAAGAACCTCCTTAGAAATTTCTTGTCATTTATAGATGCCCCCTCGGGTAATCTTAAGCCTCCAGGTATCTTTTTACTTCGTGAAACCAAGGCTTTTCGTCTGCTTCATCAGTATTAACTTCATAGCAATGTTCATGTTCGTCTAGTCTCTCAATAGTAATCCGAGGAGCTTCATTATCCCATCTGACTTTGAACATGGACGACATCGTAGCTAATGCGTCTGCCAATTGATTCTCTTCTCGTTGGATGTGCTCAAAAGTGATTTCCTTGAAGTACGAAATCAATGTCAATACATGCCCCTGATAAGGAATGAGATTTGGATTTTTTGTATCTCATTCTCCCTTAATCTGACTGATCACTAGTGCTGAGTCCCCATATACATCCAAGAATCTGATTCTCATATCAATAGCAGCCTTAATACCCATGATGCATGCTTCGTACTCTACCTTGTTGTTGGTACAATCAAAACATAATTTGGCGGTGAAGATCATATGGAAACCCTTAGGAGAGACAATTACATCACCAATTCCATTATCAAGTGCGTTAGAAACTTCGTCAAAAACCATAGTCCATCGAGATCCCGCTCGAGTCCTTCATACGGTCCAGGTTTTTCATAATTAGTAATTAGCATAATATTCTCATCTGGGAACTCGAAATTCATAGATTGGTAGTCGTCTATAGCTTGATGAGCCAAATGATCTGTTAGTACACTTCCTTTGATTGCCTTCTAAGTGGTGTACTGAATTTCATATTCTATTAAGACCATTTTCCATCTGGCTATCCTTTCGGAGAGAGCGGGCTTCCTGAATATGTATTTTTTGGGATCCATTTTAGAGATCAACAAGGTAGTAGGAGTTAACATATACTGTCTTAGTCGGCGAGCAGCCCATGCCAAAGCGCAGCATGTTTTCTCGAGCAATGAGTATCTTGTTTCACAGTCGGTAAACTTTTTGCTAAGGTAGTATATTGCATTCTCTTTTCGACCAAACTCGTCATGTTGCCCAAGTACACACCCCATCGAGTTCTCTAAAACTATTTGGTACATGATCAGAGGTCTTCCTTCAACTGGTGGGATCAGAATTGGAGGTTCCTAGAGATACTCCTTGATTTTGTCAAAAGCTATCTGAAAGTCTTCGTTCCACTTTACTACTTGATCTTTCTTCACCGAATTTAAGATCAGCTCACATGTAGCAGTCAAATGGGAAATAAATATGGGAATGTAGTTCAATCGTCCTAAGAAGCCTTTGACTTCCTTCTCAGTATGAGGAGCTGGAATTTCTTAAATGGATTTGACCTTACCGGGATCAACCTCAATACCTTTCCAACTGACGACAAAGCCTAGGATTTTACCGGATCTTACCCAAAGGTACACTCGTTTGGATTCAATCTCAGCTTGTACTTATTCAATCTCTCAAACAGTTTATGTTGGTGGTTGAGGTGTTCTTCTTCAGTCTGTGATATGGCTATCATGTTGTCAACGTAACCTCTATCTTTTGATGTATCATGTCATGGAATAAGGCTACCATAACGCGTTGATAAGTTGCACCGGCGTTCTTTAACCCAAAAGGCATAACCTTGTAGCAGAAAGTGCCCCACTGTGTGACAGAAGTAGTCTTTTCCATGTCTTCAGGTGCCATCTTGATATGATTATAACCCAAGAAACCATCCATGAAGGAAAATACTTTATGCTGAGCGGTGTTGTCAACCAGAACATCAATATGTGGAAGCGGAAAATCATCTTTTGGGCTTGCCCTAATCAGATCCTTGTGGTATACACACATACGTACCTTACCATCCTTCTTCGGTACTAGAACCACATTTTCAACCCATTGAGGATAAGACGTAACAGCCAAGAAACCTGCATTGAACTGCTTCATAACCTTAACTTTGATCTTTTCAGACATCTCGGGACGCATACGATGAACTTTCTACTTTATTGGAGAACAACCTTCTTTCATCGGTAGATGGTGAACCACAATATCAATATCAAGCCCTGGCATGTCTTCGTATGACCAAGCAAAGATCTCAAAATAGTCGCACAACATCTGGATTAATCTGTTCTTGACATTGTCTTCTAGATTGGCACCTATCTTGACTTCTTTCTTGTCTTCTTTAGTACCCAAGTTCACAACCTCGACTTCCTCTTCGTGTCGTTGTATGGCTCTTTCTTCTTGCATTACCAGCCTAGCAAGCTCTCCAGGTACTTCACAATCTTCCTCACCTTTGTCCTCGGCTTGGTAGATCGTATTTTTGAAGTCATAATTGGTAATAACAAAATTATTATCGACGAGATCCAGAGTGAATATGGATCTGAAATTTATTGTCTGGGTGTGTGTAAAAAGACATAGATATTTTGAAAGTAATAAAGTAAAAGAAATACATAGAGCGTAAAATTTGAATGCAAACGTCCAATGTTTTATTGAATGAAAATATGCGAATGAAATGTCAACCCTAACAAATGGACCGTAGTTCTCTGGGTAAGGCACAAGGCTTAAAGTTATTGTTTTAAAAATTACATAGCCAAAAATTGAAAGCAAAAAGAAACTAAAAATAACATTTACTCTTGACTAACGGAGATCGGTATAACGTCTTTAGTCTTCCAATTGCTGAGTCCATTGCTGGTGGGGGAAAAAATCTAATTGTCTAGGTCGTAGTCATTATCCGCATCTTCTAGCGTGTTGACTTCATTGTTATTGGTGTGTAATAGTGTTCTTCTAGCACGATCACGACGAACAGGCCTTTGAGCCTCTCGAGTGAAACCCAAACCAAATTTATCAGACTTGTAAGGGATTTTATAAAGTTGACCCCAAGTAGTAAACCACCTTCTTCTACCACAACTCTTGTATCCTTCAGAGAATCCATCCTGGGCAGAACCCTGGTAACCTTAGGAATAGCAGAAATGTCCTCAGTAGCAATAGTTGTCCGAGGAACAAATTCAAAATTCTGACAGGGAGTCTCGATGAATTTTTCGTCTATCTCAACATACTTGAATGAGTTCAAGTGACTTACCATGTACTCTTCGTCACCATAAACCGTGACAACCTTTCCTTTCACATGATATTTCAGCTTTTGATGTAGAGTGGAGGTGACAACGCCTTCCCCATAAATCCAGGGGCGTCCATGTAAACAAGAATAAGGCGGATGAATGTCCATCATATAGAAGGTAGAGTCGAAGACCTTTGAACCTACTTTGATCGAGAGATCCACCTCTCCATACACCATCCTTTTCGAACCATCAAAGGCTCTGACCATAATGTCATTGGGTTTCAGCACAACCCCTTCACAGTTAAGCCTGTCTAAAGCACCCTTCGGTAAAACATTTAATGAGGAACCCGTATCAACCAACAAATGAGATAAGGTAGTTCCCCTGCATTCAAGATAGACATACATGGCCTTGTTATGGTTCCTTCCTTTGGGAGTCAAGTTAGCATCAGAAAAGCCAAGTCCATTATTAATGGTTAGGCTAGCAACATAATTTTCAAATTGATCAGTAGATATTTCTTGCGGTACATATGCATATTTTAAGAACTTCACTAAATCCTGAGCATGGGCTTCTTATCACAACAATAGGGATAACATGGATATCTTGGAGGGAGTCTTCCCCAGCTGTTCAACAATCTTGTAGTCACTTTTTCGGATGATTTTCAGTACCTCCTCCATTTCTTTCTTTGAGGTATCTTCAGCAGTAACCTCTTTTGGTGCCTCCGTCTAGGAAGGCTCATTCATTTGTCCTTTGCCTCGAGTCTCGGGAGTTGGCTCAATAGTATTAACATGAACTGGTCTAGAAACAGTCTTCGGAGAGATTTCTGGAGAGAAAACCCTTCCACTCCTAGTAACCTTACTGGTCCTAGAAATATTGTCAACATTCAAATCAGTAACTTCAATACATTCATTTTCAACAGTCAATTGTTATTTCTTGACACCATGGTAGTAGACGAAGGCCCCGTTATTCCAAGGGACAACCTTGTTAGAGGAGTATGGGATTGGTCTAGGTGCGGTGATTATCAGAGGAGCAACTCTAGGTTCAACCTTAATCTTCATAGGGCCTTTGGTAGTGATCCTTATAGGAGTACCGGAAATTATAGATACCTCTTTTAGCTCCAAGTCTTGAAACAGATTCTCAATAGAAGGAGTCTTCTCAATTAGAATTATGTGGTTATCCATCAGACGCTGAATAATTTCTTTCAGTAGTTTGCAACCATTGGGTTAGGCTGCACAACAATAGCATCCTTCAATGCAACCCGAAATACACCAACTGGCAACAAATTCTTCTTAATAATCAGGAGGGGAGTAGTCAAATCACTTATAGTTGAAACATACAAAACATTATCAATAGCACTAACGCCTTTGTCGTGCTTAGGCATAGGAGCGGTAATCACATTGGGGGTCTCAGGAGGATCAAATTCAATCTCTTTATTGTCAATCATATCTTTAATTTTATTTTTCAAAGCCCAACAACTATTTGTGTCGTGTTCGAGACAATTGGAATGATAGGCGCATCTTACATTAGGATTGTACTTAGGGGAGGAACTGTTAGGATTCTGAGGCAAATCTCTTAACATTATCAACTCTGCCTTCAATAGATGTTGTAATTCCTGAGACAATGTCATGTTGATCTCAGTAAATTTTCTCCTGGGTGAATATGTCCTACGCTAATTACCTTGTTGATGTTGTTGTACTAGCGTAGGATTAGAAATCATCACAACTCCCACATACTGGTTGCGGTCATTTCTAGCATGACCCTTTTATCCATACATAACATTAGTTTTTCTTTTACCATTGAACTTCTTCTTCACAGTTCTTGAAGATGAATCCACTTGAATTTTTCCAGTGCTGATTCCACTTTCAACCCGTTCCCTTGTTAATATCAGCTGGATGAATCCGACTGAAGAGCTTCCAATCAGATGATTAAATAAAGGACCTGTCAAAGTTCCCATAAACATATCAACCAAATCCCTGTCAGATAAAGAAAGTTGAACTCTCCCAGCTAGATCCCTCCATTTATGGGAATACTCTTTGAAGCCTTCTTTTGAGCTTATAGTCATGCTTTGTAATTGCACGCAAGTTGGTGCAAGATAACCATTATACTGGTATTGTTTATAAAAAGCAGTAGGCAAGTCTTCCAAAGTACGGATATTGGTCCTTCCAGCAGATAGAACCACTCCAATTGTATCCCAAATAGGCTCTCTTAAAACAAATGCACCTATAACTTCCTATCAGCAGTGCGGGGTTGAATCTTTCGGACATAAGACCTTAAATGGAGCTTAGGACAAGAAACACTCGCATACTTCCCAAAAGTATGAGCCTTGAATTTGTGAGGAATAACAACTCCTAAGACTAAGCCCAACTCTTCAAAATCCAACCCTGGAACTCTTTAGATCTCCATAGCATTGAGACGATTTTCCAGCTATTTGTATTTGTCATCAGCCAGAGGATATTGTTCATCTGAATAGTCTGCTTCCTCTTCATCAGAACCCTGGTTGTTATTCTCCCCAGCTTTCACACTCTTATCATCTTCCTCTTGGTTATCATCTTCATTTGATGGGACCTCAAAATATAGAGCCCTCCTGACCAGACCTTTGAATCTTCTACCTATATTAAGGATGACGACTGGTTTCTTAGTTTTTTTCTTCCTCTCTTTGGTGATGAGGGTCTTCATCTCTTCTTTCCCTTTGGCTAAGTCCAAGAACATTTATTGAAATTGGGTGTTCTGAGCTTGAAGATCTTTGACGGCTTGTTCGAGAGCCATCTTTTACTGAAATAAATAGCAATAAGATAGGGAAACCTGTCTTGGGAAAACCTATTATGCGATGATATGTATGGTATGTGGATGAATATGCAATATTTTCAAGGATCTCGCGGGATAAACAAAAAAGAGATGAAATAGTAGAAGTTCAATTTGCAGCTTTGTCTGAAGAGCTTTGGGTCTTCGTCTTTGAACGTTCCTCTATAAGAATCAAGCTCACCATGTCAAGTGGGTCCTAGATTTTGACTCACGAGGACATAATTTAATTTTGACGGAATCTGGCTAGAGGAAAATAAATCCTCTTGCCCCTTTCTAGAAGTCTGGTTCATGATAAACCTGCACTACAGGTCCCTAATATCCTTGAAAAGGGTTAGTGAAAAATGCCATGGTATGATGTTATGATGTCATGTTTGAACAAGATAGCAAACACAAAAAAATGAGACAAAGTCCTTAGGTTTAAAGGCTTGCATGAGGTCTGTAGGTAAGTACCATTTTCTACTGAACTTCAGTTGGCTTAACCTGTCCTAAAAATAGTAACCGGTTTCTAGGGATCTCATATGATGGATCTTTCTCGAAGGTTTTATTTTAGTACAACAACTGATTTGCCACAAAAACATCACGTGAGTCAAATCTCAATGAGTGTAGCATCGAGTATCAACCAACTCTGGACTGCACCAAAGTCAACTATCTCACTACTTTCTAATGGTCAAGATGGGTTAATTAAGGTTCTAAAAGTCAGTTAGTGCTTATGACACCACGTGGCAGCACAATGTTATCCTCGACTGACTCAAGGAACATTGGTGTAAACCAAATTGTCACACTAACGTAGCCATCACTTCAACCATATCGATCTACCATGTACAATTTGCATGATCTATTACTATTTACCTAGGGTACCCTAGATACAGGTGCAGGGTCTTTGCAAGAAATTAAACCCAAGAAGCCCTCAATTTTAAAGAAATCAAAGAAGACAAGTAAAAGCAAGTAAAAGTGATCTAAGACTCTAAGGTAACCCCTCTTTTTTAAGTAGTCCCCAGCGGAGTCGCCAGTTCTGTAATACAGGGGTAGAACTGAATTTTTTTGCGTTTTATCGCAAATGTCAAGGATAGCAAGAGTCGCCACCAACTTCTCTTTTATCCAATAAGGAAAGTGTTAAAAGAACGGGAAAGATCTTGATAGATTTTGAGTTCGGGGGATAGGTTATGAAAAGGGAAGGTGTTAGCACCCTTTCCATTCGTAGTTATCTATGGGCTCTTAATCGTTTAGCTCACTTTGAAAATTTTCTTTTTGTGTGTTTTTGAAAATATTTTGAAGTTTGAACTTTGTAACGATTCTTGTATCGGTCCTCAAAAATGCATACAAAGTGTTTGTGTATAATGTTTTATTTTTTTGCGAGCAAGCGGTTAAAAGTTCTACCCACTCAAGGTTGTTCTTGTACTTTTCCTTCTCCTATAGATAGTGCTATCCATACCATTAGTTAGTATGAAGCCCTATCATTGGATGTGAAGGGACAAACGAAGGATCATCGTACGGTCATCGAAGGCAACTTGTAAAGATGCTTTAGCAATTTTTGTAAGGGACTAGATCATTTATCGAAAGGCAATGTCAAAAGGGTCATCAGGGGACTATGATCTTTTATTCGAGGGACCTTACTAAAGTGTCCCGACTTTCGAGGGGCATGACCATTTTATTTCGAATGAAACAAGGGAGGTTACCCTAGAGGTGTGAGTATGCAAGTGATTTATTTTTCAGTTATTTATCTTGAGATTTAGGGATTTCTATTGTTTGTTTTTTGTCTTTCCATACAAACCCTAATTACTAAGCAATAAGCATAAAATAATAGCAGGAGATAAAAGTAGAAATGTAAACCATAAACTATTACAACACTTTGGGGCATATACGTAATAGACAAGGCGGAAAAGAAATCCTAAGTTATTACATCCAGGAGCAGTTACATAATAATGAAAAAAAGAAAACGACAAATAAAGATTACATTCGCGAAACCTATACAGTCGATCTAAAATGTAAAAATGAAAAATAGAGAAGAAAACATTTTTGGTAACTTTTATGAAAAGAAAGATTTATGATAATTAATTAATTAAACCTAAAAACCTAGTTAATTTTAATTAATAATAAAAAAGGGTAATTAATGACATTAAAAAATGTTAATAAAACCCTGAAACCTAATTATTTTTAGGGTTTTTGAATAAAAAACTTTATTGGTTAATTGAAAAAAAGGTTAAGTTTGCCAAAAGAATTAGGGTTTATGGGAAGAAATTAAGGAAGAAAAACAAGTCAGAAACAAAACCAAGCAAAATGTCAGGGGTTGGTGTTGAACCCACGCCCTTAGCCTTTTCCATAACACGCTTCGCCACTGCACCAGGCGTACGCCTATGTTAGAAGAATGGAAACTATGCACTTACATGTTAAAACCTGCAAAAATATGGAAAAAATCATAAAAATGTCAAAAAACAGGGATCATACCCACGCCCTTGTACATCAAATTCTTATCATGCACGCGCTTGCCACTGGGTGATGCTTCTCATCTGGTACATAAGCAAAAACAAATAATTATATAAGAAAACAAAATTATTGGGTTGGAGAAGCGCCAGAGCCCTAGCTCCGGTCATCTTCTCCAGTGAGGGCATTTTCTTATCCAAAAAAACAGAGAGAGTTTGTGATTAAGGAGTACCCTAACCCCCTAAATCGACGGCCTTGAATCCAAATATGGGTTAGTTTTGTCTAAAAACACCTGAATTGTGAGTTTCAAAGGAAAAGTCCTAGTTTGGTTCATCAATGAAAACTCAAGATTTGGATGTTATGAATCCCATGTAATGGTTATAACGTGTTCTAAACATCATTATAAGCACATATGAAGATACAAGGTCAGTTAACAATTCGAAAAATAAAAATTCAAGGTTTTAAAAAACTACCCAACCGGTGATCTTGAGGGAGCGCATTTTGGGATGCCTCATACTTCTAGGATCTTCAGAAGTATGTTTGAATCCTTGATTTCAATTGAAGGAGGCTTCCAATAGGGTTTTGTGTTTGCCCTAATTTTTGATAATTTTTGGAATTTTGGAATGGTGATCTTGCAAGGTTTTTTTCGTGTGGTCTCTTGTCTGAAATAATGTGAATATGTAGAGATGAAAGCCTTTTGTTTTACACTTTTAATGTTGACTTTAAATATAAAAAAATAAATAGAATAAAAAACCAAGGTGTGTATGAAAATTTTTAGAGATTCATATTGAGGTTTATAACACACATGGACCTTGAAAAATCAGCCCATTAGCCCAAAAACTCAAGTTTGATCACTTCTGGTTTCATGTATTTTCTCAAAATTTCCCAACTTAAACCAATCATAACCCTCTAAATTTTTATCATATAAAGGTGATCTTAGAGTTTTTGCAAAGCTCGAGATGTCCACTACAATCTCTATGTTGATCAATTTTACATTTGAAGACTTTATCTTAAAGTAAATTGCCTTGACAAAAAGTGTCTTTTTGGTGACTTTTGAAATGAACTATAATGTTTTGGCCCATATCTCTCAAATGAAGCATTTTTTGGCTTGAGCTTAGATAGACCAAGATGTAGAGAATTGATATTCCTTTAAAGTGAGCTTTGGTTGAGAAAAAAATGATGAAGCATGTGAAAGTTGTGCTTGGTCAAAGTTCAGTTGACTTCTCCTTAAGAAACCCCTAATTTGGCAACTTTGACTTTTGATGAATTAGGAGTTTTCTTGATGAATCATGATCAAACCTTGATCAAATGATGAATGTGACTTAAAGATCTTGATGTTGACCAAAAATCTTGAACTTTGACTGTATGTTGACCATAATTGACTTTTTATCCAACATAGTTGATTTTCAGTCATCTGAGCATTTGACTGAGATAACTTGTGATGCAAGGCTTGAAATTTGGCATGAGCATTCCTTGAGACATGTGAGGAACCATGAAATCCACTTGATTCATTATAAACTCAAATTTCCTTTAGAAGAGCAAAACCCTAGTTGTAGGCTAATTTCTTAAGAGGAGAATTTGTCTGATCAATTATTGAGTAGCCTTGAGCAATTGAGAACCCTAGGAGCATGTCTTAAACAAAAAATAAGAGGGAAAATTTTGGAGTAAAACAGGGAGAAATTTTATATTGGAAGGATAGAATAGAAATTTACTTTTTAACATATGACTTGGATCTATGGGACTTGCTAGTTGATGGATACACTCATCAAGTAATTGATAAAGGTCATAAGATTGCAAGTGTAATGAATGAAGCACAAAAGAAAGTATACAAAAATGACTACAAAGCAAGAACCATTATTCTAAGTGCTTTATCATATAATGAATATGAGAAAATCACAGATAGAGAGACTGCAAATTCTATTTTTGATTCTCTTCATATGACACATAATGGCAACATGCAGGTAAAAGAAAAAAAGGCTCTAGCCTTAATTCAAAAGTATGAAGCCTTCAAGATGGAAGACAACGAATTTGTGGAAATAATGTTTTCAAGATTTCAGACTCTTATTGAAGGACTTAAGGTTCTGAACAATGGTTACCCTACCGCATACCACGTTAAAAATATGATCATAAGTCTTCCTGTTAAATGGAGACCAATGGTAACTGACTTAAAATTGGCAAAGGATCTGAACAACACCTCTCTCGAGGAGCTGATAAGCTCTTTAAAAAGTCATGAAATAGAGATGGAACAAGATGAACCTCAGAAGAAGGTAAAATCAGTTGCTCTAAAATCTACTTCGGGGAAAACCAAGGCTTACCAAACTAAGGAAGAATATGAAGAATCTGAAGAAGATTCAGATGATGATGAAATATCCTTAATATCTAGAAGAATAAGTCAAATATGGAAGGAGAGATAAAGAAAGTTCAGAGGTCAAAGAAGGACATATGGAAGAGCTGAATCCACTTCTGGTCAGAGAAATGCTCTTGGAAAAGAAGTCACATGTTTTGAATGCAACGAGCCTGGACATTACAAAAATGATTGTCCAAAGCATAAGAAAGACAAAAAGCCTAAAAAGGCTTGAAAAGCCAAGAAGGGTCTCATGGAAACATGGGATGATTCAGAATTAGAAGATGAAGATTCTGATGAAGAACAGGAAAACATGGCATTCATGGCCAGGACCAATAGAGGAGAAACAACATCAGAAGACCAACTGACAATAAATTATGAGTCAGACTCTGATGACGACAAAGAGGTACTTTCTTCTTTATCTCATTCTGAACTTGAAATTGGTTTAACTGAATTAATGAAAAGGTATCAATCTTTTCTAAGAAAACATAAAATCTTGAAAAAGAGTGTTGTGGCTACTCTAGAGCACACGACTATAGATGAGCAAAGTATTTTTGTTTTAAATGAAAAACTATTTGTTTTACAAAAATCAAACATTGCTCTGAAAAATAAAGTGTCTAGATTAGAAGAAGAGATTCTCTCTAACACATCTTTTACTGACGAAGTAATCAGATATGATAGAGCTTTTCAACACTTTCTTGCTAAAAGCGTAGATTGAAGCAAAATGGCTTCAATGATATATGGTGTTATTAGAAATGGAAGTAGAGGCTTGGGGTACTCAAGACCATCAAAGAAATTTGATAAGACTCTGAATGTCAAACCAAAACCACTTTCTGAACATTTCATGCCTGCTGGAACTTATTTGAAATGTCCAAAACAAGAAGTTTCTGATACTTCTGTAGCATGAACACAGACACAAAATAAAAATTTTAAACCAAAGTATAATGCACAAATTTCACATGATTATTATGTTGCACGAAAATCCAAAGGGGCCAGAACCTATAGAACTTCTAACAAAAGATGACCCATAAAGTAAGGTACCTAAGGATAAGATAATCTACATTATAGATCTCCTTAATGGCTCCATTAAAACACCATTCATGGTACTTCGACAATGGATGCTCGCGACACATGACGGGTGAAAGGCATATGTCCAAGATTTGGAACTTAAGTCTGGAGGCGTCGTTGGCTTCGAAGGCAGTCAGAAGGGAAATATTATCAGTTCTGGAACGATTGGTAATGGTAAATTTCCTTCATTTAATAATGTTCTTTTAGTTGAGGGTGTGATGCATAAGTTATTGTCAATCAATTAACTTAGTAAGAATGGTTATGACATAATCTTTAATCAAACATCCTCTAAAACTGTTAGTCAGAAGGATGGCTTAGTTTTGTTCAACGACAAGAGGAAGAACAATATTTAAAAAATATGATTATCATATTTTAAAAATCAAAATGTAAAATTTCTTATGATTGTTCAAGAAGAGTAGTGGTTCTGGCTTCGTCATTTGAGTCATGTTAGCTTGAGAAAGATTTCTCAACTAAATAAAATTATATTAGTCAGAGGTTTTCCCAATTTGAAGTACTCTTCAGATGCCGTTTGTGAGGCCTGTCAGAAAGGAAAATTTTCAAAAACCTCTTTCAAAGATAAAAGATTTTTTCTACTTCTAGGCCATTAGAACTTCTTCATATTAACTTATTTGGACCAGAGAAAACTTCTTCTGTCAATGGTAAGAAATATGGACTTGTCATCATTGATGATTACAACAGGTAAACATGGGTAAAATTCTTGAAATACAAGGATGATTTATTCTCTATATTTGCTTCCTTCTGTTCCCAAGTGCAAAATGAAAAGGGTTACACTATAGTCAGAGTTCGTAGTGATCATGGTAGAGAATTTGAAAATAAAGATTTTGAAAACCTTTTTGATTCAAATGGCATAGTACATGATTTTTATTTCCCAAGAACACCACAACAAAATGGGGTTGTAGAAAAGTAAAATAGAACCTTGCAAGAAGTGGCTCGCACCATGATCTAAGAAATTCAGATGGCTAAGCACTTATGGGAAGAAGCAGTAAATACAACAAGCTATATTCAAAATAGAATCTCCATAAGACCTATTTTGTGTAATACTCCTTATGAACTGTGAAACAATATAAAGCCCAACATTTCCTATTTCCATCCATTTGGATGTATTTGTTATATGTTAAACACTAAAGAGAATCTGGGTAAGTTTGATTCTAAAGTAAAAAAGTGTTTGCTATTAGGATACTCTAAATGTTCTAAAGGCTTCAAAATCTATAACACAGAATCACAGATTATGAAGGAATCAATTCATGTCATATTTGATGATAAGCTTGACTATGAAAAGTCAAATCTATGGGAAAAGCTTGTAGATGTGACCATAATATTCACTAAACCAAATGAGAAGATTCAAGAAAATAAATAATCAGAAGCTCCTACCTATAATAATGTTGATAGTCTTTCTAATTAAACTCAACCAAAGAAGAACAATATCACATCCTCTCATCCTGAAGATCTTATTCTTGGAAGTAAAAATACTCCAGTCAGAACAAGATCGGCACTCAAACCCTTTGATAAAGTGCTTCTGGGTTTAGTATTTTTAAAAGAAACTACATCAATTGAGGAAGCTCTTATAAATAAGGATTGGATTCTAGTTATGGAAGAGGAACATAACTAATTCTCAAAGAATGATGTATGGGATCTTGTTCAGAAACCTAAAGGTGTTCACGTTATTGGAACCAGATTGTTGTTCGGAAACAAGCTCAATGAAAAGGGTGAAGTTGTCAGAAATAAAGCTCGATTGGTTGCATAATGTTATAGTCCACAAGAAGGTATAGACTATACAAAAATCTTTGCACCAACCGCCAGGTTAGAAGCCATTCAGTTGTTAGTTTCCTTTTTTGTAAATCATAATATAATTCTTTATCAGATGGATGTTAAGATTGCATTTTTGAATGGTTATATTTCAGAAGAAGTATATGTCAAAAAAACTCCTGGCTTTAAAAAATAGGAGAAATTAGACTTTGTTTTTAAACTAAAGAATACTCTTTATGGCTTGAAACAAGCTCTCAAAGCTTGGTATGATAGATTGAGCAATTTTCTGTTAGAAAATAAGTTTACCAGATGAAAGGTTGACACTACACTCTTCTGAAAAACACTTAAAAATGATATTTTAATTGTTCAAATCTATGTCGATGATATTATTTTTGCTTATACTAATCCATCTATCTACGAGGAATTCTCTAAGCTAATGCAGGATGAGTTTGAAATGAGCATGATGGGGGAACTGAAGTTCTTTATGGGAATACAGATTGATAAAAAGCCAGAGCCTGCTTACATACATCAAAGTAAGTACACAAAAGAACTTCTGAATTAATTCAACATGATAGACTTCACTGTAGCAAATACTCCAATGCATCCTACATGTATCTTGGAAAAAGAAGAAGTAAATGGAAAGGTTTGTCAGAAGCTCTATCGTGATATGATAAGCTCTCATCTAGATCTAACAACATCTAGACATGATATTTTATTCAGTGAACATCTTTGCGCAAGATTCCAATCAGATCCTAGGGAATCTCACTTAACTGCTGTTAAAATAATTCTAAGGTATCTAAAAGGAAACCCTAACCTCGGGTTGATGTATGAGAAAACATCAGAGTATTCTCTTTATGGCTTTTGTGATGCAGACTATGATGGAGATCGACTAGAAAGGAAAAGCACTTCTCGAAATTATCATTTTCTAGGAAAGAATCTAATCTCATGTTCAACCAAGAGGCAATCAACAATTCCTCTTTGAAGAGCAGAAGTAGAGTACTTATCAGCAACACTCAGATGATATGGATGAAAAATTAGTTGTAAGATTATCATATATATAAAAGTAACATTCCTATCTTCTACGATAACATTGTCGCCATCTGCTTGAGTAAAAATCCTATTCTACACTCTAGCTCTAAACACATAGAAATCAAACATCATTTTATTAGCGATTATGTTCAGAAAGGGATTCTATCTTTAAAATTTATAGATACAGACCACCAATGGGATGATATTTTTTCAAAACCCTTAACTGAAGATAGATTTTAGTTAATTCTAAAGATTCTGAAAATGGATTTCTGTCCAGAGTAAGTTGTCATTAGAATCAACTATGTTCCAGTCATAGTATGAAGGAATACGATTCTGACTTATCGAAAGACTTCTAATATGTTTATATCAAGTCATCAGAAGATGTTTCTATAAAAAATGTCCCTAATCCAATGGAAACCTTTTTGGTTCTCTAGACTTTGAAAATATCAAACGTATTACCTAAATAGACTTAGTGTCTATTACACTCTACCTAGGTCATGCACGAGCAGTTATTTTTCTTGAAATTGATTAATCATGATTACATTTATTTAAATACTCGTTGGGAACATTTTTTTTCATGTCATACCTCTATGTCTATGTATGACATTCCATGTCATGATTAAATGTTGTCGTGCTCTCTCATCTTGATGTTTGATCTAATTTTATTTTCATTTCCTTATTTTAGTAGTCTGAGACGTCACTTGGGTGTTTCAATTGTTTTAATTCGTGAAATAATTGACTGACTATTTATATATCCTTTCATATATAGTCATTCATAAAGTCATTATCCTGGTATCATCTTCTATCGTATCTTCTTTTCAAAACATGTCTACATATCATGGCTATTATAACTTTTCAAGGAGATGAAAATCTTCTCGAAGTAATCAAAGAAAATAGACCCAACTTTTTGGCTGATGATGGTTTCATTAACAAGGTCATTGAAAATTAAGAATGGTTTGGGTATACAATAATGCTGAGAGGTCCTGTTTATCCTAACCTCTTAAAGAACTTTTGGCTCCATGCTTTTGTTAGTCCTGATGGAAACACCATTCATTCTCACATCTTCGGTGTTTCAATTACCATCACTCGCTCCTCCATTGTTGGAGCCATCCAAAGTACACCTTTACCCAACTCCTGCATGAATGATGACATATTTCCAATTGTTCCAAACTCTTCATTTAGATTTGAACCCCTTAGTGCAAATCACTGGAAACCACTTTCAAAAGTCTGGTTTCTGTTTATGTTGAAAGATCTTCATCCAAGAGGAGAAGATCTTGATATAGTCTTTCCTAGGGATATGTATCTTCTTTATTGCCTTCGTAAGAATATTCCAATTCATCTTTCGGCAAGAATATTATCGTTTGAAGTTATCAATCCGAGCATCCAGGAACTCTAAAAAATCATCCATTCCATATAGACGTGTGTTGTCTGAACTATTTGAGTTAGCAGGTATAATTGAAACTGTTTTACGAAATCTATTCATCAAAGGAAATGCTCTATTTGATAAGAGTTGTGACATGTTTGAAGTTTAGATAAGCTTTCAATGTCTATGATCACTCTATTGTAATATTCTTCGAATATAAATGAAATTTATTTTATTTTCTTATGTTTTTTATGTTTTTCACACATAATTACCATTTTGATTATGACAAAAAGGGGGAGTAATTTAAATGAACTTAATTTTGATTTCAATAATCAAGTTCTGGAAAATGTTCTCTGAAAAAATTGCTTACATTCTTACCCAGTTAAAATCTTGTTTCTGTTAGAATTGTTTTTTTTCTTTTTCAGCAAATTAGAACTCTGATTAAAAGATAAAGATCTAAAAGCACTATCAAAAGCTTATGCCTAACTTGTTGGCTTCAAACTCTGAAGATGTTCTTCAATTTATAATCAGACGTCAAGAAGTAAAACCTTGAATCAAACTGCAAAATTGAGAATCTATTGAGACTCTGGAAGATGTATTAATCACACTAAAGTTTTAATGATTCAATAAAGAAGTTGTGTGTATTAAGATTTCAATTTGTCTATTGGCACCAAAGTCAAGACTCTCAAGACCTCGATATATGACCTATTGGAACCAGGGGAGTTTTTACTCAAATGGGTCAGAGTCAAGATATTAGATCTTCATCAAGTCATTGACCCATGGCGAGTATCAGAAAAGGGATAGTATTTCTCACTTTTCTAATTTCACTAATTATGATTATATGTACAAAATTGTGTCATCAAAATACATAGTTTTGTCATCATAAAAAAGGGGGAGTATGTAAGAACAAGATTTGGTTCTACAATATTATCTTTGAGTATTGATGATAACAAATTAGTATGATAGAATGAACAATTTTCTTGTTGAGTACTTAACAAACAGGTTCTGCTTTTGATGAATGGCGTGGCCAAGACATTAGAAGAGAATTGATTCGGCTTCTATGTTACACAAGTTTTGTAGAACAGTAGCAAGACACTCAAGAAGGATCTGAATTGTAAACTCTGATATTTGTCTGAAGAAACAAGTCAAAATATATGAAGACAGAAGTTGTTACTTATGTTCAGATGCTGAAGACTCAAGCTTCTTAAGACAACATGTTCCAAAGAAACAAAGTTAGAAGATCTTAAGACAAAGTTTCTACTGAAGTCTAGATGTTGAAAGCTTGTGTTTCTATTAATGAAGTTATAAAGATAAGGGTTCTGAAGACTGAGTGATGAAGACTCTAAAAGACAGTAGGGCTAAATACTCTAAAGACTTGAAGTTCTAAATACCCAAGGTTCTAAGAAAATGTTCTCACGACCAAGTGCTTAAGACTCTGAGACGCAGTTCTGAAGACTCTGGATACTTGAAGTTCTAAAGACCCGATGTTATGTTTTAGCTTATAAACTCATTCTTGCAGAAGCCTATGAAGTGAAGAAAGAAAGAAGATAACGTTAACATGGTACGAATAGTACATGGTACAATCAATGTTTCATTCCACTACCATGAAAATATGGACGCATTGCACGAGCTTATCCCCCATGTTACTGTTCAAGCTGCCAATGTTTTTGGAAATTCCAAGAGTATCCCTCAACGAATACATTATACTAATGGCTATATATAAAGGCTTGAAAACTAAAAAAAAATCTAACCAACGAAATATTCACGTGCAAAAAATGTTCATTGCTTTCACATTCTTAAGTCAGTATTCATAAAATAGTTTACATACTCTGCTTTTTAGAAGCAACATTCTTGTAAACAAAACTTGTATTCAAACTATTGTTTGACATTCCTTAAGAGACCAGATAAGTTTGAATCCTTAAGATGTCTAGAGCTTGCGAGTTTTATAATTTGTTAGTCACTTGCGGGTAGCTTGTGCATTGTAATAATCAGAATGATTATTAGTTGATATTCCTTAAGGGATGAGGTAGGTCTGAATCCTTAAGAAGTCTAGGGCTTGCGAGTCTAGAGGTTGTTAGTCACTTGTGGGTAGCTTGTGTAAATTGTATCAGTTTGATTATAGTGAATTAAGTCCTCGGTTGAGTGAGGGGAAATCACCTTGGCGGGTGGACTAGACTAGCTTGATAATTTTCAAATGAACTAGTATAAACAGACATTGTTCTTTACTTTCTGTTGTTACTTATTGTTATTATCAAGAGTGACGAAAAAAACATTTTAACTTAAAAGGAGAATATTTTTAAAAGAATCATTTTGTTTTTAAAAACCCAATTCATACCCCCTTTTCTTGTGTTTTTCACACCTTCAAAGGGTGCCTAACACCTTCCCTTTGTCTAAAGTGAGTCAAGAACTTAGAATCTCGATATCATCAATTATGGTTATTCTGTTATATTTTAGTTTTAGGATAAAAATTAATGGTGGCGGCTCTATAGTTTTTTCCAGTTATAATAGCTGGCAACTCTACTGAGGACTCCAACCTTAGGGTTTAGAAGTCTCTCATTTTTAGGTTTAGGTTATTGGTTAGGGTTTTGTTTTTTTTACTTTCCATATTTGTTTTATTTATTATTTTTTCTATTTATTTAGTGTTATTTTCATTATATTATTATCTTATTGTGGCGGGATTTTATTTGAAAAAAAAAATATTTTCAAAAACCTTAGAAAGAAGGTTTGTCTATTGGACAAGGGAATATATCATCCTTATGAGTTTTTGTGATTACTCCGCCTAGAGTCGATCGAATTCCAAAAAAGGAAAATGTCTAAAGAGGTATCCTCTTGGGGTATAGGACTTTGGAATGAAACCAATTGCTTTTTTTGTAACCCTAAACCAAAATCTCATGGTGAGACCTTTTACCATCTTAGAGACAAAAGTTTCAGTCTACAAAGAGGATCCTCTTAAGGGAGGCCCTTGTGCCTTTCCCTCTAGTATAATCCATGACACCCTTAAGGAAGCCACCTTTTAGGGAGGGCATAATATTCGTAGGCCGAATCTAGGAACCTACCAACTAAGGATACTTTTAATAAATCTCGTTACTATGTTGCATCATCAGCATTCATACATATTGCATTTCAAATATTCATTATTTTTCATTTTTTGTTGTCTTATTCACAGGATTAAAAAAAAATAATCAAAGGTTTTTGGTGAGTATGCTAAAAATGGATGCCAAAGGGAAACAACTTGTCTGTGTGAACATCGTTAAGCAAGATATGATGAATATAAAAATCATCAAGGGGAAATTGTATGAAAGAGCTATGAAGATGATTGTTCACCATTATGGGGATACCCTTGAGTTGACAAAAATTGATGTACAAATGGATGATATCTCTTCCTTAGTTCAGTTCTACGATCCTCCGTTAATGTGTTTCACATTTCAAAATTTTAAACTTGCACCGACTTTGAAATAATGTGATAGGTTCTTGAATTTTTCTAAAGTAAATGTTTATGTGGGAATTAGACAGACTATTGATGTTAAAGATTTAGAAAGAGGTTTATGTATACCCTTTTCTGATTTGTCACCTAATTACAGAAGAGATGGTGATGTACAAGGGATTAAAAAGCAATATTTGGAAGCTAAAGCCCTTTCTTTTGTCAATAAGAAAGAATTGGACTATTGTGTTGATTGTTTGGGACTGCTTGTATTTGGTGTAATTCTATTTCCTTGGACTTTGGACTATATTGACCCTGCATCTATTAGTGTATTTTGGGGCGCGAAAGCTTTATACTTGGATCCAACTCCTTCTCTACTTGTCGATGTTTACTATGCTCTTCACACTCGTTATGAAAAGGAGAGGGGCATGTTGAACTGTTGTATCTCGCTCTTATATTCTTGGTCTACGTCTCATTTTTATAAGGAAGACTACATGATCAAAACATTGACATGATTTGAGAGGCATCAAAAATTAAGGTCTCTTATTGATGATTATATGTTGTGGTATGTCAGGATGCTAAACATTGGAGATATCATTTACACTTGTGGAGATTTTCTGAATGTTCTGTTGATTGGGTCACGTGGTTGCATCAATTATAACCCTACTTTGGATTTGCGACAACTTGGGTGCCCTTTGGAGGATAAACCCTTCGATGAACAACTTCAATAATTGATCATTCACGACATGGACAAAAACGACCATGAGTTTCTCAACAAGATAATCCGAGCTTGGGATAGGGTCAACAAAAGTAAGGCCGAAAGGAATAATGTTGTGGAAAGACAACCCTACACTCAATGGGTTTTAGATAGGGTCCAATTTGTTAACCTACCATTCAAAATTAATCATGAGTATAAGACAGATGTCCAAGATCCTCTTACTATATTCTTAGAAGAGATAGACAATTTGAAGAAAGTTTTGACTCAAGCTCAAAAGGAGAAAGAGGAATTGGAGCTTAGCCTTTATAACCTTGCTAAAGAGAAAAGAAAGATGCAACAAGACTTGAGTCAAAAGACCAACAAATTTAGAAAGACCGTGAAGCATTTGAAAAGGAGAGCCTAAAGCAGAAGCATTAGACCGAAGGACTATTGAGTGCTACTCTAAACTTGGATTCTCACAACCAAAAACTAGATAATACTGCGAGGGAAACTAGAAGATTGAATAGGTGGTACGAAAAAGTCTTACAAGATAAAAAGGAGATGGAAGAAAATATGCGAGCCCAAATCCAAGGTTTAGCACAAAGAGCTCTAGATTCTGAAGATCAACTCCAGTTCCTTACTACCAATCTCCAAGAAAGTCAGAAATTTGAGGTAAGAGAATGCCTTAGAAAGATGGAAGTAGATATTATTCTCTCTCAAAGGTTATAAAAATATGAGCAAGTATGTCATGAGTTAGAAGACCTCCGAAAGAATTTCCTCATATATATGAGACTCTATACAAAGATGAGGGTTGAAAAGTTATATTGGAAAGGGAAATATGCAAATATCGCCAAAGCTGGAAAGGGTAACCATAACTAGTTCTGGACCTCTATAAGGAATATCGGTTCTACAAAGACAAGCATGCAAGGCTCATATTCTTAGCCAACAATCTCATTGGTGACACCAAAGAAGTTTAAAAGATGTAGAAAGTGTGATGGTCCCTCTCCCGAAAGATGTTGAATACTTCCTCAAGCTCTGTAGAATATTTTTCAATATCTGAATTCTATTCTCTTTTGAGGACTGTTGTTATTTCAATAAAATTATTTTGTTTCCATATCTCGATTGTGTATTTATTTTTAGATGCTCACCAATAAAAAGAAAAACCTAAGAAATAATAGATAAATAAAATATGAAAGAAAAATCCAAGTGAATAAGACATTCAAAAATAAACTTAGCATATTCATATGAATCCATGCATCCACAAGCATTGCATTTCACATTTCATAACCAAAAATTCACTATTTTTCAAAAATCATCTCCAGTTGAATCATTGGTAAAAAAGCACCGCATCTCCGACCACCATATCAAACAAGATCCCATCAAAAGAAAGTGATGGAACAGATCTAAGAGAATCAAGCTGCTTTCAAAGAATATTTGGAGCAACTGAAGGGTAATATCGACTCAATAAAATGATACATGAGCCAAGTTCTTCTTGCCTTGAAGAACATCATTGAGAGGCAAGAACAAAATCCTAGGGAAGCCTTTGAAGAAGTAGCCCAGACTATTGGTGCATCGAGCATTCACCAAACAAGAAGAGAACCAGAGTCAGGACCTTTAAAGTCAATTGTTGCTCAACAAGAGGTCAAGAAAGCTGATACTGAAGGATTTGTCCCACCTCCACCGAAGATAGGGACATCTCATACCTTGTATATTCCAATCAATAATCCACACAACATGGATAATTACATAGACTTGGAATATGGAGACCATGAATTAGAAGACATCAACCAAGTACTTCAAAGGACAACCCATAGCCATATCATTGAAAATACCTTGGCGCTCAGTCAGTATAAAGCTCTTGAAGAAAGATTGAAAGTTATGAAGGGCTATGATGCTCTCTAAATGGGCCTAGTTCCAGATGTGGTGATCCCTCTAAAATTCAAAGTACCCAACTTTGGAAAATATAAAGGACTCACATGCCAAAGGAACCATCTACGCATATATTGCAGAAAAATGCATGGTTATGCTCAAAATCGGAAGTTGATGAAGAATGGATAAACACAAGAAGGGGGGATTTAATTGGGGTTTTTAAATCTTAAAAACAAAAGACACGTTGATTATCTTGGTTCAATTAAACTCAAACTACTCCAGTCCACCCGCCAAGGTGATTTCGCCTCTCTCAATAAGGTCTTAATCTACTAATCATACTTAATTACAAAGGTACAATGACAACTGCCAAAGTATTCCTGATTTTAAACCATAACCCAGTTTTCTCAAGGTATTACACAGTACTATATTTGAAAGCGTGTACAAAATATGTTATCTAACAAAAACAGTATCACAAAAGTGATATATTACATAAATGAAAATCAATGGATTGAAGATAGTGATATTTCTCGTTTGTAGTGCACTGTAAAATCGTAAATGAATTCTTCATCAAGTTTTATTTATATAGGCAATGTGTAATACGGTGGGATAACTGACTTGGTTGTTTTGCGTTTGATCGCAATTGTTACAGATAGCAAGAGTCGCCACCGAATTTTCTTTTATCCAATAAAGGAAAGGGTGAAAAGAACAGGAAAGACCTTTGAGATATTTTCTTGAGTTCGAGGGGTAGGTTATGAAAAGGGAAGGTGTTAGAACCATTTTTATCCGTAGTTATCTACGGGATCTTAGTTGCTTGCTAGATCACTTTTGAAATTACTTTGTTTGAAATGTGCTTGTGGTGAGTTTTGAAAGTATTTTTGAAAAACGCCTTTGTTTAGGAAAACATTGTAATAATTCTCGTCACTATAAGAAAGCATACAAAGTGTTGGAATTTTTAAAATATTTCATGTTTTTGAAAGGGTTTAGTGTGTTTGAAAAGATGTTTGTTTTTGAAGATGGATTGTGAGAAAGCAACTAAGAACGTTCTACCTACTCAAAAGTCTTTTGTTCATTTCTTCCTTCCTTTGATATTGCTATCTTATCATTGATTGGTAAGAAGCCTTATCTTTGGATATGAAGGGATGAGTGTGGGTCATCGTATAGTCATAAAATGCAATGTTGTGAGATACCTTAGCATTTTTCTTGAGGGACTAAGATCATTTGTAAGGCAATATTCATAGTGTCATCGAGGGACTATGATCTTGTATTTTTTTATTTGTTTTGGCTAAGGTATCTCATATTCATATCATGACCATCTTCTCAAGAAAACAAGTGGAGTTAACCCTAGAAGTGCAAAGTGTGCAAGTGCTTGTATTTCATGTTTGGTTTATCTTGGATTAGGGTTTTCTAAGCATTGATTTTATCTTTCCATACAAACCCTAAATTACTAGCATTTATATGAAAGCGATAAATTGCGGAAAGTAAATATCCTACACTATTATATCATTTGGGGATGGGGTGTACAAATTTACAAATGGGGATTGCAAGAAATTAAACCTAATTATCTATTACAACCATATTGACTTTGAATAATGTACAAAAATTGAAATGTATATAAAGTACAAGAAATGGAATGAATATAATACATAAAAATAAAAATGGGAAAAAGAAATGGAATTTCTTTTGGATTTTAATTAAGAAAAGGGGTTTTTGAACTAATTAATTAAAGGAAAATAATTAACTAAAATAAGAAAAAATTAAGATTGAGTTAATAAACAAAGAAACTAGTTTTATTTGAAGAAAGCAAGTTTTTAAGGTTTTATAGAAGAATGTTGATTAAATTAATATACAAAGTTAATTAATTGAGAAATCCTAAATTCTAAAGAAAATGAACTAAATCTAAGTTTAATATTAAGTTAAAGAAAAGAAGTTAAATAGGAAAATGCTTTTGGTCTTTTTATTTTAAGAAGTTAAATAAAAATAAACTAAATAAACTAAATATTTAATATAATATATTTTTGGTGTTTCTGATTAATAAAAATAATAATAATGATACTAAAACTAATAAAGGAAAGAAAATAAAATAAAAATATAAATTAAAGTGAGGGCGGTTTAGAAAGTGGAAAGGATGTTTGTAAGTAAAACTGATTTCTATTTGGTTTAGGCCCAAATGTATTTTTGTGACCATAATCAGAAAGAAAATAAAAAGAAGGTTATGTTGGGTTGCGTGATGAAAAAAATGGATTGGGGGGTGTTGCGAGAAGCAAAATGAGAAAGCCCATAGGTTATGTGCCCAGGCGCGCTGTAACAAGTAAGTGGGGGTGATACTGGAACAAAAAATGAGAAAACCCAGAAGTTTTGACCCAGGCGTGCTGTTAACAAGTAAATGGGGGGTGATGCTGGAAGCAAAAATGAGAAAACCCAGAAGTTCTGACCCAGGCGTGCTGTTATCAAGGAAATGGATGAGGGGTGATGCCGGAAGAAAAAATGAGAAAGCCTAGAAGTTCTGGCCTAGGCGTGCTGTTAATAAGTAAATGTGTGTGTGTGTGGGGGGGGGGGGTGATGCTGGAAAAAAAAAGAGAAAGTCCAGATGTTCTGGCCCAGGCGTGCTGTTAACAAGTAAATGGGGGGTGATGCTGGAAACAAAAATGAGAAAGCCTAAAAGTTCTGGCCAAGGCGTTCTGTTAACAAGTAAATGGGGGGTGATGCTGGAAGAAAAAATGAGAAATCCCAGAAGTTCTGGCCCAGGCGTGCTGTTAACAAATAAATGGGGTAAAATGTTAAGAAATAAAAACAAAAGGTGTTCCTGGAGCTAGAACCCAAGACCTTTAACGCTAGTGCCTTATGCGCGGGGTGGCTATAAATCTGGTATTATAAACAAAACCATAAATATATATTACAAAATCAATTCTAATGATGAACTTCATCATCTTCCTCGCGCCAGACAAAGCATCTGCAACTCATTCATTTCCCAACCAAAATGGAAAGTTTAAACATGAAAGTTATGGAAAATTCCATCATGGTTCCAGAACTTTAAAGCATTAAAACTATAAACCAAAAACAAACATGAATTTTTCTAGCCCTAATTTTTCCAGGAAGTTCTGATCCAAAATTCTCTCTACTCGGGCCATATAAATGAAATCTATGGATATGTACAGTTTCAGGACAATGATATCTACATTTTGTCTTTAAAAATGCAATCCTAATAATTCCTAAATAATGAGATAAAAATCAGAAATAACTCACCTTGCAGCTCGAGATCGTGTTTTAAGTTAAAGGCTGATTCAAGTTGCTGTGATGATCTGATTAGCTTGCTCAAGTTCCCAGGAAGCTAATGCACTGATTAGCTTGAGCTATGGATGGTTGGAATGTTCTGGAGAAGTCAAAATGTAATGCTCTGTTTTTGAAAATGAAGGTTGATGAAAGTGATGTTAAATTTTTAAAATAGAGGTTGAGATAGCTTTTATATGTGTATTAGATGCTTTGTGGATGGTTTGGCAAAGAAACTCACGAGGGGAGTTGGAGATTGGATTCAAAATTCAGAAAATGACAAGTTTTTATGCTTGTGCTTCAACTTTTGGTTCTAGGGAGTTTTAGTGATTTTCAGGGATTCTCCCATCCTCTTTTAGCTTGCAAATAAAAGTTTAATTTATAAGCAAAGGGTTTGGAAGCTTGGAGAAGGAAGAAGTACAAAATCACATGTTGTGGATTTTTTACTTGTTTTTGAAGCAAGCTTAGACAAACATGGTTTCAAGCGAAGTATATTGGCTAGCAACTTTAAACATGCATGTTCTGAGTTTGTAGGGGATGCTTGTGTAAAAAGTGTAAACACAAAGCTCAAGGAGAGTGGACTTTGTGACTAAAGTCACTTTACCAAAATGGAATTGTGAACTTTCTTCCTTAAATGGCATGGTGTTTTAGACAAAGCTTAAATCAAGTGGTTCATAGCTCAAAAGCTTGTGTAATCTTCTGATTAAGGATAAATACACAAGTTAGAGGGCCTGGAAAGTGGGATTATGCAGCATTGCTTGGAATTGGATTTGATGTTCATCATGAAAATGACTTATAATTTAAGAATGAATGTCCAATTTATGATCTTCGATTCTCCCTGCTCCAGCATGATCTGAAGGAATTCTTAGACTTTTTAGAAATCTTGAAAAATGATCTACAATCCCTCTTTGAATCACTTTTGCAAACTCCAATTGTAACTGTGTGAAACTTGGCCCAGAAGTTCTATCAAAATCCTGACTTAAAAGGCTCAGAATTTTATTAAGTATTTTAGTTTCATGGACATGTCTTCATGGATTTATAACTTAAGATCCAAGCATTTCTGGAAAAAGTTCCGCCCTACAATGTTTTAGATATCATTGAGATCTATAACTTCTATGTTGGAAGTTTTTCTTGAATCATCTTGCATCATGGTGAAAACTTGGCACAAAGTTATGAAATTATCATATTTTCCTTAACACATAGAAAAATTTCTAAGTGTTTAGAACATTGAATTTTTTTCAAAGTAATCTTGACTTTTGATTTCTTGATTAAAAATCTTCATACTTTGACATGTCTTGATAAAATATGATTTTTGAAACTTGATTTTGATCTAAAAGTCAAAGTTTGACTATTTAGTGTACAATTGACTTTTTCATCAGTTGACCAATTTTCAACTATCAATCATTTGATCTTGAGAAATGTTTTGAACCATGCCATTAGGTTAAAATGATTCATTTTGATTCTTTATATCATGTCCCAAACTAACAAGTCATGTATTTGGGTTGAAAGTCAAAACTCAAGCCTTCTCAGTCAAAACCCTAATTTTGACCATTTTACCCTTTTGTGATTTGATCAAGTTTCTTGAGGAATTGTGATCTAAACTTGACCAACTGACATATATGAGTTCAACATGTTGATATGAATCAAAATTTATAAAGTTTAACTGTGAATTGACCATATTTGACATTTTTCCCAATACAGTTGATTTTAGGTCCATTGATCAATTGCTTGAGCAAAAAATGTGATCCAAAGCCTGAAACTTGACATGAGCAATATTGGGAGTCCAAAATGATCCATGAAAATCATATGAAGCATTAAAGGTCCAATTACCCTTATACAAACTCAAACCCTAATTTTGAGTCTTCGGTATTTAGGGAGGTATCTTGAGCTGATCAATCCTGGTGCAGTCTTGAATCCATGGAGATCTTATGAGAGAATATTTGAGAAATTGAGAGGGAAAATTTTGGGGTACAACAACTGCCCCTGTTCAATCTTCTTGAACCTGAACAGTGAGATTGGTAGATCCACCATTCGTGAGTTGAAAGTGAAAGATTATTGAACACTAAAGTGCCACGAAATTTGCACTCGATGATGTATTAATTTGGGAATGGGCTTATAGATTCAATTTGGAGAGATGATGGTAGAAGCTGGGAGAAACATCAGTTTAAATCTTTGGTCGATTTGTGTTGAAAACTAGGTGTCTTGTCTGTTTTTCACTGGAAAAAATAATTCTAATCCAGAAGAGGTCTTTCGATTAGTGATTTTTTTGCAAGGAAACAAATGGGTTAGTTGTATATGAATGTATGCATGGTGTAATGATGTTCTAAAAAAATGAGATTATGTTGTGTTATGTATGTTATATGATGTATGAATGTGCCGTGTTTTCGAAGCGTATCCTTGACAGACATTGGGGAATTTAAATGTCGGACTGCTGTTGGAGATGAAAAGTATGTGTATCTTCAGAATTTGTTAAAGATGCTTCTGTTTAGGATTCTAGATTTGTTTGAGAAGAAATCCACTGGGGAATATTAACTTCTTCTTGGGGAAAAGAGCTTAGGATTTTTAGTTTTCCGCTGCTCTAGTGGAAAATTATCTCTTGAAAGTTAGTTGTTATCTGGTCAGGCCTAGACTTTGCAATAATATATTGGGGATAATGACAAACTCTCTTGGGAAGAGGAGTTTTGTTAGTAATTGAAGAAGTTAAACTATTATCTAGTCAGGTCTAGGTTTCATAGCAACTTAGCCTTGAGGTTAACTGTTATCTGGTCGGGTTCAAGTTTCAGCAATTGGAACTGTTATTTGGTCGGGTCCAGGTTTCATCAACTTGAACTATTGATTGGTCGGGTCCAGGTTTCAGCAACTCAGACTGTTTTCTTGTCAGATCTAGGTTTTACAATAATTTGAACTTGAGGTTAACTGGTATCCGTTCGGGTCCCAGCTTCAGTAACTTGAACTGTTTAATGGTCGAGTCTAGGTTTAAGCAATTTGAACTTGGGTCAACTGGTATCTTGTCGGGTCCAGGCTTCAATAACTTGAGTTATTTTCTGGTCGGGTCCAGGTTTAAGCAATTTGAGGGTATGATGGAATTAAACTAGTATCTGGTCGGGTCTAGGCTTCAGTAAATTGCTTGAAAGGATGAAGTTGATTGTTATCTGGTCGGTTTCCAGGCTTGACAGCAACTTTCAAAGATGACAATGACTTTGTTGGGGAATTCACTGGGGATTAGGGGTTGCGGTCCCTTGATTTATAATAGTCTGAGAGGCAAACTCAAGTTGGGGAATCTGTAGTTTGTTGGGGAAATAAACCCTGTTGAAGAGGATATTTGACGAACTGCTGAGGAAGTGACTTCTTTTTTAGGAAGAAACTCCACATGGCTTCTTTCTTGAGACCAACTCAGCTGGGGAGAGGATTTTAAAGAGATTGAAACTCTGGGTGGGGATTTCATGAATCCAAGTCTAAGGGAATAATGTTAATGAAATAACTTTGTGTGGATATCTCAAATGCATTTAAGGAGATGCTTGTCACTATTTTTAAAGCATATATTTTGTTAAAAGTTTAATCATGTTCATATGCATATGTTCATTCAATTTTAGTCATTGGACACTTTTACACTCAAAATAGAAAAATAGAAAGTTTGCACTTCAAAGTATATTTGTATTGATGTTTTGCCCATGAATAGGCGTTTTTGTACAAAGAGACTGAGATCCTAGTAAGAGGAAATCGTCGAAATAATGGAAAGAATACAAAGTGAAAACAAAATAATAGCCATGTGAAAGTGATCTCATCATGTTCCAACCCCATTATTTCCCCTATGTCTTCAAACATTATCCCTTGTTGTTGAATAGAAGTTGATTGGATTGATCTTGGACCATTTGAACTTGTACTTTGGTAATAAAGCTGGCTGTAGAGACTTTATGGGACATATTCATACGCTTTTAATCCTTAATTTTTGCATGGACTACCCTTTCGGGTTTTCAGCTCACCAGGATACACATTTTTGCCCAAGTTTCCCTTTCAGGTTTTTGACTCGCCGTGTGTACAATCTTTTGCATATATCCCTAATTTTTTCCCGAACATCTTTGGTTTGCCGAGATGTCCTTATTTTTGCCTAGGTATGTCAACCTAGCGGGTCATCTTATGCGTAGTATTTTTTAACTATGTCCGCGTTCATGGATTGTGGGAAATCTTCACCATCCATAGTAGTCAGCATCATGGCACCACCGGAGAAAACTTTCTTTACAACAAATGGTCCTTCGTAAGTGGGAGTCCATTTTCCCTTGGGGTCGCCTTGTGGAAGAATCATGCGCTTTATTACCAAGTCGCCAGTCTGATATACTTGAGGCTTGATCTTTTTGTTGAAATCATTGATCATATGTTTTTGGTACATCTGACCCTGACAAACATTAGCTAGTCTCTTCTCGTCAATCAAGTTGAATTTATCCAACCTAGTCTTAATTCATTTGTCTTCACCTAAATTTGCTTCCTTCATTATCCTTAGAGAGGGAATTTGAACTTCGATAGGTAGGATAACTTCCATAACATAGTCCAAGGAGAAAGGGGTCGCCCTAGTTGATGTTTGAGCTGAAGTACGGTAGCCAAGGAGAGAAAATGGCAACATCTCATGCCAGTCTTTGTAGGTTACCACCATCTTTTGCACAATCTTCTTGATATTTTTATTGGCAGCTTCCACTGCGCCATTCATCTTGGGTCTATATGGAGAAGAATTGTGATGCTTGATTTTGAACTGAGTACAAAGTTCCGTAATCATGGAATTGTTGAGGTTGGTTCTATTGTCAGTGATGATCCTTTTGGGGATACCGTAACGACATATGAGGTTATGCTTGATAAACCTGGCTAAAACATTTTTGGTAACTGAGGCATATGAGATAGCTTCGACCCACTTGGTAAAGTAATCAATGGAAACAAGGATTACATGATGTCCATTGAAGGCAGTAGGTTTGATTTCCCCAATCATGTCAATGCCCCATATTGCAAATGTCCACGGAGCAGTCATGGAATTTAGAGGAATAAGAGGTACATGGACCTTGTCAGCATAGATTTGAAACTTGTGGCAAGTCTTTGAGTGATGATGACAATCAGTTTCCATTGTGGACAAATAGTAACCAGCCCTCAGGATTTTCTTGGCCATAGTGTGTCCACTAGAGTGGGTCCCAAAAAGTCCATCAAGCATGTCTTCCATAATTCTCTCTGCCTCCTTCTTGTACACACATGGGAGTAGAGTAGAATAATGGTTGTGCTTGTACAGTATTCCATTACTTAGAAAGAATTTGGCTGAAAATCTTTGCAAGAATTTCTTATCATTGATGGAAGCCTCTTTAGGATATTCTTGTGTCTCAAGATATCTCCTCACCTCATGGTACCATGGTTTCTCTTCGTCGGTGTCAAGCTCATAGAAGTTCACAGGTTCGTCAAATATCTCAATTGTAATCATAAGAGCTTCGTTTTCGCATTTAACCTTGAACATGGAAGACATTGTTGCCAAGGCGTCAACCAACTAATTTTCTTCTCTAGGAAAATGTTCAAAGGTGATCTCCTTGAGTATGGGATTAGGGTTAACACAAGCTCCTTGTAAGGAATCAAGTTAGGATGCTTAGTGTCCCATTCTCCTTTGACTTGACTGATCACTAGATCGAAATCTCTGAATACATCTAAATGCTTGATCCTTAAGTTAATAGCAGCCTTCAAACCTAATATGCATGCTTCGTACTCAACCATGTTATTCATACAATCAATGCACATTATAGCAGTGTGACAACCTTCGGGAGAAATTATCATAGCGCCAATTCCATTACCCAGAGCATTGGAAGCTCCATCAAAAACCATAATCCATCGGGATCCTTGTTCAGATTCGTCATGCGGTCTAGGTTTTGCATAGTCTGTTACTAACATTATATTCTATTCCGGGAAGTCAAAGTTCATAGATTGATAATTATCAACAACTTGATGGGCCAAATGATCTGCCAATACACTTTCTTTGATGGCCTTTTGTGTTGTATATTGAATATCGTATTCATTCAGAATCATTTTCCATCTAGCTATTCGTCCGGAGAGAGCGAGCTTCTCGAAGATATACTTGATAGGGTCCATCTTAGAAATCAATAAAGTGGTGTGTGTCAACATATATTGTCTTAGCCGACAAGCATCCCACGCCAGAGTGCAACAAGTTTTCTCAAGAAGTGAATATCTGATTTCACAGTCGGTAAAATTTTTGCTCAGGTTTTATATTGCATGCTCTTTTAAGCCAGACTTGTCATGTTGGCAAAACACACACCCCATAGAATTCTCTAGCACAGTGAAGTACATGATCAATGGTCTTCCTTCCACTAGAGGCATAATAATAGGAGGTTCTTACAAATATTCTTTGATCTTGTCAAAGGCAGCTTGACAATCGTCGTTCCATTTGACTACTTGATCTATCTTCAGGAGTTTGAAGATTGGCTCACAAGTAGAAGTTAAGTGAGATATGAAGCAATCAATGTAGTTATGTTGACCCAAGAAACCTATGACTTCCTTTTCGGAATGGGGAACTGGCATTTCTTGAATGGCTTTTACCTTTGCAGGATCAACTTTAATGTCTTTACCACTGACGACAAAACCTAGAAGCTTTTCATACCTTACTCCGAATGTGCACTTATTAGGGTTCAATCTCAATTTGTACTTCTTCAACCTCTCATATAGCTTGTGTAGGTGATCAAGATGATCTTCTTAGGTTTGCATCCATGCAATCATATCATACACATAGACTTCTATTTCATGATGAATCATATCATAAAATAAATCTACCATAGCTCTTTGATATGTCGCCCCTACATTCTTTAATCTGAACGGCATGACTTTATAGCGAAAGGTTCCCCATTGCGTAACAAAAGTGGTATTTTCCATGTCTTCGGGAGCCATCTTGATTTGGTTGTAGCCAGAAAATCCAACCATGAAGGAGAAGACTTTATGTTGAGTTGTGTTTTCAAACAAGACGTCAATATGTGGTAGAGGGAAATCATCTTTGGGGCTTTCCCTATTTAGATCCCTATAATATACATTGTTGTACCCCAAAATTTTCCCTCCCATATTCTTCAAGATTTGCCAAGTCAAAGGTTCAAAAAGCTCCCAAGGGTTGCACAGTTCAAGGGCCTCCTAACAGTCAAAAACTAGGGTTTTGGTTCTGAAAAAGAAAATGAAGTTTCCAAGGGTCCAATCAAGTCCCACATGCCTATAAACATGGTCAAGCATCCTCATACCAAGTTTCAAGACTTACAGCACAAAATTGCACAGTCAAAAACCCTAATTGCACCACAGTCAACTGTAGGGGCAAAATGGTCATTTGACAGTCAAAAGTTCAAATTTTTGGTCAACATCTTATTTTGAAGCCACAAACATCATTTGGTCAATGCTTGATCATGATTCTCAAAGTATGGCTCAAAAAGTCTCAAGATGCAAAAGTTTCCATATTTGGACAGTTGAAAAAGTCAACTGTAACTTGACCAAGGCATAACTTCCACATGGATTATCAGAAAAATTCCATCCAAAGCTCATTTTTAAGAGAATCACATTTCCTATAACTCCTCTTCACACTTCAAGTCCAAGAAATGCTCCCACAAAAAGTTATCAATTTCAACATTATAGGTCATTTTCAAAAGTCAACAAAAAGGGACTTTAAGTCAAAGGCCATAACTTGAGATTGGTAAATCAAAATGACATGGGACCAAAGGAATTCGTTAGAGGACTTCAAGACCTTTCCAAAATGTCCAATAACATGAGCAAAGCTTAAAAATTGAGCAAGATATGGCTTGTGGAAGTTGGAAAATTTTTGGGTATTTTGAAAAGTCAACATTGCTTCAAATGTCTTAAAAATGCTAATGGGCCACATTTTCTTCCAAGATTCATCATCCAAAGCATGTGCACGACCATTTGGCCCAAAGGGAAGTTATTCATCATTTTTATTTATTTATTTGAATTTTTAATTGCTAATAATTCATTTAATTAATTACAATATATGAAAAATACCAAAACAAGGTTTTCAAATCTTTTTGTGCAAGACAATCATTCATTACTCATTTAAGATCACGTGCATGCCCAAAGAAGGAAGATTTCATGCAAATTGGCTAGGTTTCATGATAAAAAGATTTAAAAAGATTATGCAAAATCACAAAATCAAAAGCATTGATTCCATGGATATTTGGCTTATTTTGTTGACCTAAAACACTCACACATATATATACATGATAACCCTAATGCCAAGAACCTCTAAGCTGCGCCAGAAAAGAAGAACAAAGTTTGAGTTTTTATCAAAAAAATCCAAAACTGAAAGTGGCCTTAGAGGACGATTCAGAGGAAAAGATTGATCCCATTAGCTTGCCAAGATATTACTGAAGCTAACTGAACACCTTTCCATATCCCTAACGCCCAGAATTGGTATACAGAACTCGAGATTTTTCACATTTTATTCATATTCGTATTTCAATTTTCAAGCATTCTCCTTGCATTTTATTTATGGATTTATACTAATTGGATCATTCTAAAGCTAACCATGTAGTTTGATTGAGTTTTTATACACCATACGCGAAATTGCCATTGTTGTCTTTTAGGGTTACAGAGGTCACGAATTGGGGTTTCCTTATTCTGGAACAATTGAGACTTGAGACCTACACCATTGAAATCAGCATGCTTGGACGATCTGAACACATACCTCGCGCCTAATTTATGAGCCAGCATCTCCTATTCGCTATTTTCATGCTTGCTATTTAGTAGGGGTTTAAAACCCCCGCTATTCACTTTATTTTTTGTTTCAGATACAGCGCACAGATGGAGAAGACGGTGATGTGTAAGGCAACGAGTGGTTCATTCAAATTTCGCGCGAAAATGTCCACTAACTCATGATTTATGTTATATTATTTGTTCTCTATATAATATTCAAAGCGCGTTAAGAGCTCCAGTGGCAAGGCATCAGTATGGTAATCTCTGGGACCTGGGTTCGAATCCCAGGTCCCCCTCCCTTTCAATAATATTTTTCATAATGACATCCTGTGCAGTTTCTTCCCTGAAGACCATCATACAACCCATAGTCCCAGCATGCCACGCGCCCCATGATCCCAATTCAAGGGTCCAGATGTGAAGGCCACCATAGGCGTTAGTCAATGCAAACACACGCTGGCATGAAAAGTCAAATAAGGCCTTAAACATTGGGCCAACAATACTAAAGTATACCTCCAATTGGGGACAGAACCCCCTAAGGTTTTGCAATTCAATTCTTTTTTTTATTTTATTTGTTTCAATTATTTCTTTGTTCAATTCTTTAATTTAATTTATTTTCATAAAATATAAAAATAGTAAAAAAAACAGAAAAGACAAAAAAATAAATATATTTGATTTAATGTTACTTTGTAAATAAATTATATAATTTAATTTAGATCTAGGCTTAATTTCAAACATTTTTCTTAATAAACTTAAAAATTGGTAGAATTAGGGTTTTAGGCATTTTTTATCTTTTTTTCCTTTTTTCACCATATTAATTATTAATTACTAAGTATTATTTTCTTGTAAATAAAATTGCATTAACTAATTAGGTTTAATTTTAGGTTAAATTTTAATGCTTTTCTTAATAAATTAAAAAAGAAACTAGAATTTGGGTTAATTAATATTTTAATTTCATTTAATTCTCATAAAAATTCATAAATACAAAAAATAATTTCTTTTCATTTTAATTTAATTAATTTGTCAATATAATTTAATTTCATTAAAAAGGGTCCAACGCCCTCGCTTTCAATTTTAATTCAATTCGCGCAATTGTTTTATTTCTTATAATATTAATGTAATTCTCCCAAAGCCGTGTAAAGTTAATATTTATATTTCTCGCATCTTTATTTTATGTCAAATCGGGTCCTGGATTTTAATTTGGCGATGTGGACCCGCGCCTTTGTAATAGCTTAGGAACTTTATATTTCTCGCAACTTTTTAACTGTTAATAATAGCATGCAAGAATGAATGACTAAAATAAAAACAAAAGCGTAGATCACCCATGACATGACAAGACAAAAATAAATGAATCTGACACACAAATCACACACCACCCCTAGGGTACGCCTCACTGTTGCCTTGCCTCGAAAGGTGATCGTCGAGTAGAGGATGTCTTAGTAAGTCCTCATGATCCGGGAACCTGGCATGGGGGTAGCTTCTAAGGTGTCTTCCCATTGCTCCGGTGATCACCATGTCCCGAACCTCGAATTGACCCGAATACCTCCAACGGTGGTGCTACCTATCTCTCAATGGTGGGATGGCACTACTTTAAAGGACATCTACACAAACGAATTCCTTAGGGTAGGTAGACGACTCTAGATACTTGCTCTAATTTCAAAACAAATCAAAAATACCTTTCTCACCGACACCTTTTCAAAAAGCTTTCGAAAGCAACTTTTCAAACACTCTTGAGGACCGATACAAGAGTCGAACTGAAATTTTCAAAGAAACTTTTTAAAACCCACAGTTGAAAAGCAAACAAACCATTTTTGAAAACACAAGTGAGCAAGTATCTAAGAGCCCATGGATAACCATGGATAGAAAGGGTGCTAACACCTTCCCTTTCTATAATCTACCTCCCGAACCGAGAGCAATCTCTTTAAGGAATTTTTCTGTGCTTCTGTCCTTTCCATTTGGAGAAAATAAAATACGGTGGCGACTCTTGCTTCCGCGACATTTCGCGAACCAGCGTTAAACAGTCAGTTCCAGATCCACCGATCACAGAACTGGCGACTCTGCTGGGGACTTAAACTTAAAGTGAGGTGTACCTTAGGGTTAGTTCATAACTGTGTTTTCAATTGTATTGACTTGTCTGCTTTAAATTTGTGGGTTGCATGGGAGTTACATAGATCCTAACCCGGATCTGGTGATACCCTGTTTAGGTAGCATAAGCTGTGAGGGACCTGTCCGGCGTAGACCGACACGGGTGAAACAGTGGCTACGTTGGTGTGGCACCTTGGTCTGTACCGATATCCCTTGTGTCACAACGAGGAGAATATGGGTCTTCTGAGGAGTCATTAAGCACCAACAACCTTAGAACCTTAAATGACACAACTTGGTCATTAGAACAGTAGCAGTATGCTACGCCCATTGAGGCTAAACTCTCGTGATGGTTCTGGCCGCAAGAAAAGATTGCGATGCTGGAGTTATGACCGATTGAGGGTAGTCAATGATATTGGAATCCTCTAAGAACCCGGTTACTTTGATAGGACATGTATGAACCCACCAACTTCAAGAGGGTAATACCCAGACCCCATGCTGGCCTAAACTCTAAGGGCTTTCTCTTGTGTGACTTATGTGCCTTCGTACTTGACTACTTGCATGCTTTATCTGACACATGAACTACTTGCAGGTTGTTTATAGTCCTTAATTATGGCTTATAACCGAGTGTGCTGAGTTTCTTGCAGACTAGTTTCTTGCAGGTTTTGTTCATAGTCCTTAATTGGGACTCATAACAGGGTTACTTACATTACCCCATGCATAACATAACATCATACCATTGCATACATCCTAACCCATTTCAAGGATCTCAAGTGCTTGTGATGAAGGTCATGGTGAATCAACTATCCCAGCAAGGGGCAAAGAGGATTTATTTTCCTCTAGCCAAGGTTGTCAGGGGCTATGACCCACTAGATATGGTGAGCTTTGACCTTTGAAGAAGGATTCTCAGCACATGGGGTTCCTTCAATCAAGCTACTGGACCCAAATTCTAACAAATTTTCTTGTTTATCCCGCGAGGTCCTTGAAAACATTGCACGCATATCATACATATCATTGCATTACAGGTACCCTTTTGACAGGTCTCTTACCTTCTTCGCTGTTTATTTCAGCCGATCATCATGAATCCTGAATCATCCACTGAGCAGACTATCAAGGCCCTCCAGGCTCAGAACGCCCAGTTCCAAGAGCTGATCATGAATTTGGCCCAGGGGCAACAAGATCTGAAGACCCTGCTCTTGAAAAAGAAGAAGAAGAGGACTGTGCTGTTCAACCCTAGGCGCAGATCTGGGAATACACTGCAGAATGAAACTGAGAGGACTACTCCATCTGTTGGGGAAGGCAGTCATCAAGAGGAAAGGGTTCCCAGCCCAGTGGTCTCCGACAACGAGACAGATTTCAATGATGAGCAATACCCTCCTGCTGAAGACAAGTACAAGCAGTTGGAAGACAGGCTAAATGCAATGGAAATTCAACAAGTGCCTGGTTTAGATTTCGGAGACTTGGGTCTAACTTCTGGTGTGGTGATCCTACACAAATTCAAAGCACCCTCTTTTGCTAAGTACGATGGGGCATCCTGTCCCAGGCTACATCTCAGGTCTTATATGCAGAAGATTCAACCGTATACTGTGGACAAGAACTTGTGGATCCACTTCTTCTAGGAAAGTATTTCAGGGACTCATCTCGAATGGTTCTATCAGCTGGATGGAACCAAGGTTCATAACTGGGAGGAGTTGGCTACTGCTTTTTAAAAGCAGTATCAGTACAATGCCGACCTCGCTCCTACGCGTACCCAACTCTAGGGTATGTCGCTAGGATCGGGAGAAGGTTTTAAAGAGTATGCGCAGAAATGGAGAGACCTGGCCGGTAGGGTACAACCACCGCTGACTGACCGTGAACTTGTGGACATGTTCTTGGGGACCCTGTCTGGTCCATTCTACAACCACCTGATTGGGAATTCGTCAGCTGGATTCACAGATCTTATCTTGACTGGAGAGCGAATAGAAGCTGGCATCAGGTCTGGGAAGATTCAAGAGGCTGCACCTTCTGATAAAAAGCCTCATCATGGAAAGAAAGAGTCCAATGCTGTGCACGGTAAAAAGAGCCGTCATGAGGTAGGGGCAACCCAGATCTCCAATCTTAGACCTGCTCAACAAGGACAGGGGCAGCAGCGCAAGGAGGTCGCACCCAAACGACAGTTCACCAAGATCAACATGTCGCTGGATCAAGCACTATAACAAATGTTGAAGGCATGGCTGATCACCTTAAGGGCTCCTCTTCGGATTCCGAACACTTCGGCTTCGAACTACCATCCTAATGAGAGGTGTGCCTACCACTCTGATAGCCCGGGGCATACTACGGACAACTGCTGGCCTCTCAAGAACAAGATTCAAGACATGATCGACGCCGGGGAGATTCAGTTTGAAGTACCTGAGACTCCGAACATAATCACTGCTCCGTTGCCAATCATTGAAGACCTTTTGTTTATTTGAATTTACGAGTTGTATTTTTCTTTGCTCATACAAACAATTAATGTCATAGCAAACTCTTTTATTCTATTAAAGCATCACATATGTCTGTTTTGGGAATTAATACAATTGTTTTAATTATATTCAAAATTGTTTTCATTTTTTCTGTGATGATCAACTCTCGATTAATAATTCTAAGCCTCTTGAGGGAGGATGACGAAAACGATACCGCGATCATTACAGTATGCTTTTGAACACACCCCGCTGATGAGGTACAGGCATTGTTTCAATCCCTAAACACTGGAGTTATAAGGAAGATAATCCCTCGTTAACCCCTCTGAGCCAAAGAAGTAGGAGTTTTTCTGTTCGAAATTTAAAACCCTTAATCATAACCTGGGGCAGGGTAGTCTCTCAGTTGATCCAAGTGCATAACAAATGGCACCAAAGAGGTCCTTACAGAAAAAAAGAAGACGGTGATGGTTCCGAATGATCATAAAGACAGGCAGTCATTACCAAAATCAAAAACCCATAAAGTCAAAACCAATGAAGGAGACTTACAAAACTGGGGCATCCCGCTGACTGTAATCACAAAAGAACAGTTCAGGAAAAAAAATAGGGATAATAAAATCAAGGAAAAAAGAGGTCCTACAAACCCTCAACACAAAAAGAAATGACCGCCTATTCGAAATAAATTGTCAGTATCTGAACCATCATTGGAATATCAGGACAAAGACTCAAACAAGGTCTAATGCACGATCAACTGAGTTTAGGTTTGAAGAACATCACAAAGAGCGGGTGGGTACAAATAAAATTTGAGCCTTTATCCTTTGTTTCTTAAACCGTGAACCAGGCCACGTTATAACCCTCAAAAGTCCTAGCTGAAGCATGGGTTAGTTCGAAAGCATACTGTTACGAAAGGTATCCTGACTCTTTAAGGCTCGCGGTGAAATCTTGAGTTGACATCACAGTTTAGAAAAAAGGTTTCATTTGTTTTACAAAAAATGTATTTTTAAAATTCAAGACAGACATAGGCTTTTGCATTCTTAAAATAATATTGTTTGCACATGATCATTTGTTTGAACAGCAGAGAAATTCACATGACGAAATTCTAATGAACAAGAGTATCTCCAATCAAGGGGCATGGCATGATTATTGTCCATCATCTGGGGCAATCAAGTCAAGATTCGGAGAATCTCTCAAAGGCCAAATAGCCTGGGGCAAATTGCCGCCTGAGTCACTTGGGGCACCCCAGCAACGAATCTTGCTTGGTCAAACACCTTCTGGTGGCATGACAAAACACTTCTAACAGGGGCAACTCCCTACATTCTGAGGGCGTGGACATAGTCAAAAAAATACTACGCAAAATCAAAGACCCGCTAGGTTGACACACCTAGGCAAAAATAAGGGCTTCCCGGCGAACCAAAAGGGTTCGGGAAAAAATAAGGGATGAAATGAATAGAGTCTGTACACCCGGCAAGTCGAAAACCTGAAAAGGCGGCTTGGGCAAAAATGGGTATCCCGATGGACTGAAAACCCGAAAGGGCGGTCCAGGCAAAAGTTAGGGATTAAAGCGTACAACTATGTCCTGCCATCCTGTCACCTGCCTACCAGAAGAAGGTTTGTCTATCAACAACTATCAGCACCTCACAGGTCTTCCTCTCCCACTTTAGAGACAGGGGCAATAAAGAGTTGTCTGGCAATCTAATTGTCCTGTCCTCTAAGGTACCAAGGTAGGTTCGGCTGAAGAACATGACCAGTACATCCCAATTCCCCAGAGAGTGCGTTAGCAAGTCAGTACACTCTCCTTAAGCGAAGCTATTATCAACCTTAAGGAAGTTGGGTATCCTCCAGCAGATCCCAACATTCCCCAGCAGTATGCGTGCATTCTTAACAAGCATCCCCGACAGTCTTGGTCTAAAGATTGTTCCCCGGCGGTATACCAAAAATTCAATGGAGTCACTTCCCCGGTACAGCTCAAAACTTCCCCAAGAGAGTCCAATCCAGGTTCCCCAAGAAAGTTGGAATTCATCTCCCCAAGAAGTAAGCTTATCCCCAGTAGATTCTGGAGGCTTACCCCCATAGAGCACGAACGCGTCTCCCGGCTTTATTCAAGAGTTATTTCCCTAACAGGATATAACTGGGATATCCTCAGCCAAAAGCCACAGAAAGATCGTTCTCGGCAAAGCCTTCTTATCCCCAGCGAAGTCTATTAGCACTCCCAACAACAACGGTATCCCTAGTGAAGTTACCATCAACATTCCAGCAAAGTATCTCTCTTCCCACAGAGTATTTTCCCCAGCAAGATCGCTATAGTAATCTCCCCCGCAGAGTAATCTCCAAACATATTCCCCAACGGAGTCATCTTCTCCTACCGGTTCATTCTTGCAGAGCGAAAAGCTCTCTCTTCAACACCAGCCCAGGAGTTAACTTCCTGGCACCTGTCAAGGATTTATTTTCTTAGACAAAAATACATTCATGAACATTACATCTTCATACATTATAGCATGCATATGCATCATACTACACGAATCTCATCAATTTTGAGGACATCCTGAAATCATGCAGTTCATGCATCATGATCTTGCATACAACTGATGCTTTACCTTTTCAGGAAAGGTCAATACAAAGATGATTACTATCAACTATCGCGACTCCTTCTAGATATAGTTCAGATGTGACCCAGATATGGCGACGTTCTGATACTTCTTCCAGATTTCATTCTAGAGATAGTTCGGATGTGAACCAGGCATGGCGACGTTCTGATACTTCTTCCAGATTTCCTTCCAGAGATAGCTTAGAAATGCTCCCAATATGGATGCTGTTCTGTTGCTTATTCAACACTCCTTCTAGATATAGTTCAGATGTGAACCAGATATGGCGACGTTTTGATACTTCTTCCAGATTTCCTTCTAGATATAGTTCAGATGTGAACCATATATGGCAACATTCTGATACTTCTTCCAGATTTCCTTCTAGATATAGTTCAGATGTGAACCGGATATGGCGACGTTCTGATACTTCTTCCAGATTTCCTTCTAGATATAGTTCAGATGTGAACCAGATATGGCGACGTTCTGATACTTCTTCCAGATTTCCTTCTAGATATAGTTCAGATGTGAACCGGATATGGCGACGTTCTGATACTTCTTCCAGATTTCCTTCTAGATATAGTTCAGATGTGAACCAGATATGGCGACATTCTGATACTTCTTCCAGATTTCTTTCTAGATATGGTTCAGATGTGACCCAGGCATGGCGACGTTCTGATACTTCTTCCAGATTTCCTTCTAGATATAGTTCATATGTGAACCAGATATGGCGACGTTCTGATACTTCTTCCAGATTTCTTTCTAGATATGGTTCAGATGTGACCCAGGCATGGCGACGTTCTGATACTTCTTCCAGATTTCCTTCTAGATATAGTTCAGATGTGACCCAGGCATGGCGACGTTCTGATACTTCTTCCAGATTTCCTTCTAGATACAGTTCAGATGTGAACCAGATATGGCGACGTTCTGATACTTCTTCCAGATTTCCTTCTAGATATAGTTTAGATGTGAACTAGATATGGATACCTTCTGATACTTGTTCCAAAGTCATTCAGATATAGATTGGAAATGCTCCAGATATGGATGTTGTTCTTCGGCTTGTTCAAGTTTCTTCTCAAAGATGGCTCAGATATACTCCAGAACCGGATGCTATTTTATCACTTATTCACAGTTTCTTCTCAAACAACTTAGAGATGCTCCAGACCCGGAGACTATTCTATTGTCTAATCCAGATTCATTTGAAATACTATTCCAGATTCGGTTTCTTATCCAGTCAAAGGCCTTCTCTGGTTCAGTCAGATCGACCCTAAGATCTCCCTGTTTCTTATCCAGTTGAAGATTTCAAAACCTAGACCGGTTCAGTTAAATCGACCCTAAGATTTTTCTGTTTCTTATCCAGTCAAAGGCCTTCTCTAGTCCAGCTAAATCGACCCCTAAAAGATTTTCCTGATGAAGACTCAGTAGAAGATATCCAAGATTCTCTCAGCGTTACTGTCGAGGTTGAAGTCGTCCAAGATTCTCTCAATGATTACTGTTGAGGTTGAAGTCGCCTATGGTTCTCTCCCCGTTACTGCGGAGGTAGTAATCGTCCCCAGATTCTCGCAGCGTTACTGTTGAGGTTGAAGTCGCCCAAGATTCTCTTAGCGTTCCTGTTGAGGTAGTAATCGTCCAAGGTTCTCTCACCGTTCCTGTTGAGGTAGTAACCATCCCTGGTTCATTCATCACCTTTTGAAGATCCAGATCCAGCTCCTGTAACCAGTCAGGACACATCTATACAAAGAATCTGAAGATCAGCTCCTATAACAAGTCAGGTAATCATTTTCTTTTGCAGGTACGCAAGTTCTCGCTAAGGAATCTCTTACGCGATCAACACCCAGATGGCATCTATAAGCCCATCCACCCTCCATCGTCTCTTAGCATGGCATCTATAAGCCCATCATCCTATCCATCACATCTTAGCATGGCATCTATAAGCCCATCATCCTATCCATCAATCTCTGAATGGCATCTATAAGCCCATTCCTACCATCACACTGCCAACATGTGAGCGCAAATTTCTGGGCACTCTAGTGTTCAATCATCTTCCACCTTCGGATTATGAAAGGCACGTCAGCCAATCTGCATCCTCAGGTCTAAGAAGATTGAACAGGGGCAACTGTTGTACCCCAAAATTTGCCCTCCCATATTCTTCAAGATTTGCCAAGTCAAAGGTTCAAAAAGCTCCCAAGGGTTGCACAGTTCAAGGGCCTCCTAACAGTCAAAAACTAGGGTTTTGGTTCTGACAAAGAAAATGAAGTTTCCAAGGGTCCAATCAAGTCCCACATGCCTATAAACATGGTCAAGCATCCTCATACCAAGTTTCAAGACTTACAGCACAAAATTGCACAGTCAAAAACCCTAATTGCACCACAGTCAACTGTAGGGGCAAAATGGTTATTTGACAGTCAAAAGTTCAAATTTTTGGTCAACATCTTATTTTGAAGCCACAAACATCATTTGTTCAATGCTTGATCATGATTCTCAAAGTATGGCTCAAAAAGTCTCAAGATGCAAAAGTTTCCATATTTGGACAGTTGAAAAAGTCAACTGTAACTTGACCAAGGCATAACTTCCACATGGATTATTAGAAAAATTCCATCCAAAGCTCATTTTGAAGAGAATCACATTTCCTATAACTCCTCTTCACACTTCAAGTCCAAGAAATGCTCCCACAAAAAGTTATCAATTTCAACATTATAGGTCATTTTCAAAAGTCAACAAAAAGGGACTTTAAGTCAAATGCCATAACTTGAGATTGGTAAATCAAAATGACATGGGACTAAAGGCATTGGTTAGAGGACTTCAAGACCTTTCCAAAATGTCCAAGAACATGAGCAAAGCTTAAAAATTGAGCAAGATATGCCTTGTGGAAGTTGGGAAAGTTTTGGGTATTTTGAAAAGTCAACATTGCTTCAAATGTCTTAAAAATGCTAATGGGCCACATTTTCTTCCAAGATTCATCATCCAAAGCATGTGCACGACCATTTGGCCCAAAGGGAAGTTATTCATCATTTTTATTTATTTATTTGAATTTTTAATTGCTAATAATTCATTTAATTAATTAAAATATATGAAAAATACCAAAACAAGGTTTTCAAATCTTTTTGTGCAAGACAATCACTCATTACTCATTTAAGATCACGTGCATGCCCAAAGAAGGAAGATTTCATGCAAATTGGCTAGGTTTCATGATAAAAAGATTTGAAAAGATTATGCAAAATCACAAAATCAAAAGCATTGATTCCATGGATATTTGGCTTATTTTGTTGACCTAAAACACTCACACATATATATACATGATAACCCTAATGCCAAGAACCTCTAAGCTGCGCCAGAAAAGAAGAACAAAGTTTGAGTTTTTATCAAAAAAATCCAAAACTGAAAGTGGCCTTAGAGGACGATTCAGAGGAAAAGATTGATCCCATTAGCTTGCCAAGACATTACTGAAGCTAACTGAACACCTTTCCATATCCCTAACGCCCAGAATTGGTATACAGAACTCGAGATTTTTCACATTTTATTCATATTCGTATTTCAATTTTCAAGCATTCTCCTTGCATTTTATTTATGGATTTATACTAATTGGATCATTCTAAAGCTAACCATGTAGTTTGATTGAGTTTTTATACACCATACGCGAAATTGCCATTGTTGTCTTTTAGGGTTACAGAGGTCACGAATTGGGGTTTCCTTATTCTGGAACAATTGAGACTTGAGACCTACACCATTGAAATCAGCATGCTTGGACGATCTGAACACATACCTCGCGCCTAATTTATGAGCCAGCATCTCCTATTCGCTATTTTCATGCTTGCTATTTAGTAGGGGTTTAAAACCCCCACTATTCACTTTATTTTTTGTTTCAGATACAGCGCACAGATGGAGAAGACGGTGATGTGTAAGGCAACGAGTGGTTCATTCAAATTTCGCGCGAAAATGTCCACTAACTCATGATTTATGTTATATTATTTGTTCTCTATATAATATTCAAAGCGCGTTAAGAGCTCTAGTGGCAAGGCATCAGTATGGTAATCTCTGGGACCTGGGTTCGAATCCCAGGTCCCCCTCCCTTTCAATAATATTTTTCATAATGACATCCTGTGCAGTTTCTTCCCTGAAGACCATCATACAACCCATAGTCCCAGCATGCCACGCGCCCCATGATCCCAATTCAAGGGTCCAGATGTGAAGGCCACCATAGGCGTTAGTCAATGCAAACACACGCTGGCATGAAAAGTCAAATAAGGCCTTAAACATTGGGCCAACAATACTAAAGTATACCTCCAATTGGGGACAGAACCCCCTAAGGTTTTGCAATTCAATTCTTTTTTTTATTTTATTTGTTTCAATTATTTCTTTGTTCAATTCTTTAATTTAATTTATTTTCATAAAATATAAAAATAGTAAAAAAAACAGAAAAGACAAAAAAATAAATATATTTGATTTAATGTTTCTTTGTAAATAAATTATATCATTTAATTTAGATCTAGGCTTAATTTCAAACATTTTTCTTAATAAACTTAAAAATTGGTAGAATTAGGGTTTTAGGCATTTTTTATCTTTTTTTCCTTTTTTCACCATATTAATTATTAATTACTAAGTATTATTTTCTTGTAAATAAAATTGCATTAACTAATTAGGTTTAATTTTAGGTTAAATTTTAATGCTTTTCTTAATAAATTAAAAAAGAAACTAGAATTAGGGTTAATTAATATTTTAATTTCATTTAATTCTCATAAAAATTCATAAATACAAAAAATAATTTCTTTTCATTTTAATTTAATTAATTTGTCAATATAATTTAATTTCATTAAAAAGGGTCCAACGCCCTCGCTTTCAATTTTAATTCAATTCGCGCATTTGTTTTATTTCTTATAATATTAATGTAATTCTCCCAAAGCCGTGTAAAGTTAATATTTATATTTCTCGCATCTTTATTTTATGTCAAATCGGGTCCTGGATTTTAATTTGGCGATGTGGACCCGCGCCTTTGTAATAGCTTAGGAACTTTATATTTCTCGCAACTTTTTAACTGTTAATAATGGCATGCAAGAATGAATGACTAAAATAAAAACAAAAGCGTAGATCACCCATGATATGACAAGACAAAAATAAATGAATCTGACACACAAATCACACACCACCCCTAGGGTACGCCTCACTGTTGCCTTGCCTCGAAAGGTGATCGTCGAGTAGAGGATGTCTTAGTAAGTCCTCATGATCCGGGAACCTGGAATGAGGGTAGCTTCTAAGGTGTCTTCCCATTGCTTCGGTGATCACCATGTCCCGAACCTCGAATTGACCCGAATACCTCCAACGGTGGTGCTACCTATCTCTCAATGGTGGGATGGCACTACTTTAAAGGACATCTACACAAACGAATTCCTTAGGGTAGGTAGACGACTCTAGATACTTGCTCTAATTTCAAAACAAATCAAAAATACCTTTCACACCGACACCTTTTCAAAAAGCTTTCGAAAGCAACTATTCAAACACTCTTGAGGACCGATACAAGAGTCGAACTGAAATTTTCAAAGAAACTTTTTAAAACCCACAGTTGAAAAGCAAACAAACCATTTTTGAAAACACAAGTGAGAAAGTATCTAAGAGCCCATGGATAACCATGGATAGAAAGGGTGCTAACACCTTCCCTTTCTATAATCTACCTCCCGAACCGAGAGCAATCTCTTTAAGGAATTTTTCTGTGCTTTTGTCCTTTCCATTTGGAGAAAATAAAATACGGTGGCGACTCTTGCTTCCGCGACATTTCGCGAACCAGCGTTAAACAGTCAGTTCCAGATCCACCGATCACAGAACTGGCGACTCTGCTGGGGACTTAAACTTAAAGTGAGGTGTACCTTAGGGTTAGTTCATAACTGTGTTTTCAATTGTATTGACTTGTCTGCTTTAAATTTGTGGGTTGCATAGGAGTTACATAGATCCTAACCCGGATCTAGGGATACCCTGTTTAGGTAGCATAAGCTGTGAGGGACCTGTCCGGCGTAGACCGACACGGGTGAAACAGTGGCTACGTTGGTGTGGCACCTTGGTCTGTACCGATATCCCTTGTGTCACAACGAGGAGAATATGGGTCTTCTGAGGAGTCATTAAGCACCAACAACCTTAGAACCTTAAATGACACAACTTGGTCATTAGAACAGTAGCAGTATGCTACGCCCATTGAGGCTAAACTCTCGTGATGGTTCTGGCCGCAAGAAAAGATTGCGATGCTGGAGTTATGACCGATTGAGGGTAGTCAATGATATTGGGATCCTCTAAGAACCCGGTTACTTTGATATGACAGGTATGAACCCACCAACTTCAAGAGGGTAATACCCAGACCCCATGCTGGCCTAAACTCTAAGGGCTTTCTCTTGTGTGACTTGTGTGCCTTCGTAGTTGACTACTTGCATGCTTTATCTGACACATGAACTACTTGCAGGTTGTTTATAGTCCTTAATTATGGCTTATAACCGAGTGTGCTGAGTTTCTTGCAGACTAGTTTCTTGCAGGTTTTGTTCATAGTCCTTAATTGGGACTCATAACAGGGTTACTTACATTACCCCATGCATAACATAACATCATACCATTGCATACATCCTAACCCATTTCAAGGATCTCAAGGGCTTGTGATGCAGGTCATGGTGAATCAACTATCCCAGCAAGGGGCAAAGAGGATTTATTTTCCTCTAGCCAAGGTTGTCAGGGGCTATGACCCACTAGATATGGTGAGCTTTGACCTTTGAAGAAGGATTCTCAGCAACATGGGGTTCCTTCAATCAAGCTACTGGACCCAAATTCTAACAAATTTTCTTGTTTATCCCGCGAGGTCCTTGAAAACATTGCACGCATATCATACATATCATTGCATTACAAGTACCCTTTTGACAGGTCTCTTACCTTCTTCGCTGTTTATTTCAGCCGATCGTCATGAATCCTGAATCATCCACTGAGCAGACTATCAAGGCCCTCCAGGCTCAGAACGCCCAGTTCCAAGAGCTGATCATGAATTTGGCCCAGGGGCAACAAGATCTGAAGACCCTGCTCTTGAAAAAGAAGAAGAAGAGGACTGTGCTGTTCAACCCTAGGCGCAGATCTGGGAATACACTGCAGAATGAAACTGAGAGGACTACTCCATCTGTTGGGGAAGGCAGTCATCAAGAGGAAAGGGTTCCCAGCCCAGTGGTCTCCGACAACGAGACAGATTTCAATGATGAGCAATACCCTCCTGCTGAAGACAAGTACAAGCAGTTGGAAGACAGGCTAAATGCAATGGAAATTCAACAAGTGCCTGGTTTGGATTTCGGAGACTTAGGTCTAACTTCTGGTGTGGTGATCCCACACAAATTCAAAGCACCCTCTTTTGCTAAGTACGATGGGGCATCCTGTCCCAGGCTACATCTCAGGTCTTATGTGCGGAAGATTCAACCGTATACTGTGGACAAGAACTTGTGGATCCACTTCTTCCAGGAAAGTCTTTCAGGGACTCATCTCGAATGGTTCTATCAGCTGGATGGAACCAAGGTTCGTAACTGGGAGGAGTTGGCTACTGCTTTTTACAAGCAGTATCAGTACAATGCCGACCTCACTCCTACGCGTACCCAACTCCAGGGTATGTTGCTAGGATCGGGAGAAGGTTTTAAAGAGTATGCGCAGAAATGGAGAGACCTGGCCGATAGGGTACAACCACCGCTGACTGACCGTGAACTTGTGGACATGTTCTTGGGGACCCTGTCTGGTCCATTCTACAACCACCTGATTGGGAATTCGTCTGCTGGATTCACAGATCTTATCTTGACTGGAGAGCGAATAGAAGCTGGCATCAGGTCTGGGAAGATTCAAGAGGCTGCACCTTCTGATAAAAAGCCTCATCATGGAAAGAAAGAGTCCAATGCTGTGCACGGTAAAAAGAGCCGTCATGAGGTAGGGGCAACCCAGATCTCCAATCCTAGACCTTCTCAACAAGGACAGGGGCAGCAGCGCAAGGAGGTCGCACCCAAACGACAGTTCACCAAGATCAACATGTCGTTGGATCAAGCACTACAACAAATGTTGAAGGCAGGGCTGATCACCTTAAGGGCTCCTCTTGGGAATCCGAACACTTCGGCTCCGAACTACCATCCTAATAAGAGGTGTGCCTACCACTCTGATAGCCCGGGGCATACTACGAACAACTGCTGGCCTCTCAAGAACAAGATTCAAGACATGATCGACACCGGGGAGATTCAGTTTGAAGTACCTGAGACTCCGAACATAATCACTGCTCCGTTGCCCAATCATTGAAGACCTTTTGTTTATTTGAATTTCCGAGTTGTATTTTTCTTTGCTCATACAAACAATTAATGTCATAGCAAATTCTTTTATTCTATTAAAGCATCGCATATGTCTGTTTTGGGAATTAATACAATTGTTTTCATTATATTCAAAATTGTTTTCATTTTTTCTGTGATGATCAACTCTCGATTAATAATTCTAAGCCTCTTGAGGGAGGATGACGAAAACGATACCGCGATCATTACAATATGCTTTTGAACAGACCCCGCTGATGAGGTACAGGCATTGTTTCAATCCCTAAACACTGGAGTTATAAGGAAGATAATCCCTCGTTAACCCCTCTGAGCCAAAGAAGTAGGAGTTTTTCTGTTCGAAATTTAAAACCCTTAATCATAACCTGGGGCAGGGTAGTCTCTCAGTTGATCCAATTGCATAACAAATGGCACCAAAGAGGTCCTTACAGAAAAAAAGAAGACGGTGATGGTTCCGAATGATCATAAAGACAGGCAGTCATTACCAAAATCAAAAACCCATAAAGTCAAAACCAATGAAGGAGACTTACAAAACTGGGGCATCCCGCTGACTGTAATCACAAAAGAACAGTTCAGGCAAAAAAAATAGGGATAATAAAATCAAGGAAAAAAGAGGTCCTACAAACCCTCAACACAAAAAGAAATGACCGCCTATTTGAAATAAATTGTCAGTATCTGAACCATCATTGGAATATCAGGACAAAGACTCAAACAAGGTCTAATGCACGATCAACTGAGTTTAGGTTTGAAGAACATCACGAAGAGCGGGTGGGTACAAATAAAATTTGAGCCTTTATCCTTTGTTTCTTAAACCGTGAACCAGGCCACGTTATAACCCTCAAAAGTCCTAGCTGAAGCATGGGTTAGTTCGAAAGCATACTGTTACGAAAGGTATCCTGACTCCTTAAGGCTCGCGGTGAAATCTTGAGTTGACATCACAGTTTAGAAAAAAGGTTTCATTTGTTTTACAAAAAATGTATTTTTAAAATTCAAGACAGACATAGGCTTTTGCATTCTTAAAATAATATTGTTTGCACATGATCATTTGTTTGAACAACAGAGAAATTCGCATGACGAAAATCTAATGAACAAGAGTATCTCCAATCAAGGGGCATGGCATGATTATTGTCCATCATCTGGGGCAATCAAGTCAAGATTCGGAGAATCTCTCAAAGGCCAAATAGCCTGGGGCAAATTGCCGCCTGAGTCACTTGGGGCACCCCAGCAACGAATCTTGCTTGGTCAAACACCTTCTGGTGGCATGACAAAACACTTCTAACAGGGGCAACTCCCTACATTCTGAGGGCGTGGACATAGTCGAAAAAATACTACGCAAAATCAAAGACCCGCTAGGTTGACACACCTAGGCAAAAATAAGGGCTTCCCGGCGAACCAAAAGGGTTCGGGCAAAAATAAGGGATGAAATGAAAAGAGTCTGTACACCCGGCAAGTCGAAAACCTGAAAAGGCGGCTTGGGCAAAAATGGGTATCCCGATGGACTGAAAACCCGAAAGGGCGGTCCAGGCAAAAGTTAGGGATTAAAGCGTACAACTATGTCCTGCCATCCTGTCACCTGCCTACCAGAAGAAGGTTTGTCTATCAACAACTATCAGCACCTCACAGGTCTTCCTCTACCACTTTAGAGACAGGGGCAATAAAGAGTTGTCTGACAATCTAATTGTCCTATCCTCCAAGGTACCAAGGTAGGTTCGGCTGAAGAACATGACCAGTACATCCCAATTCCACAGAGAGTGCGTCAGCAAGTCAGCACACTCTCCTCAAGCGAAGCTATTATCAACCTTAAGGAAGTTGGGTATCCTCCAGCAGATCCCAACATTCCCCAGCAGTATGCGTGCATTCTTAACAAGCATCCCCGGCAGTCTTGGTCTAAAGATTGTTCCCCGGCGGTATACCAAACATTCAATGGAGTCACTTCCCCGGTACAGCTCAAAACTTCCCCAAGAGAGTCCAATCCAGGTTCCCCAAGAAAGTTGGAATTCATCTCCCCAAGAAGTAAGCTTATCCCTAGTAGATTCTGGAGGCTTACCCCCATAGAGCACGAACGCGTCTCCCGGCTTTATTCAAGAGTTATTTCCCTACCAGGATATAACTGGGTTATCCTCAGCCAAAAGCCACGGAAAGATCGTTCTCGGCAAAGCCTTCTTATCCCCAGCGAAGTCTATTAGCACTCCCAACAACAACGGTATCCCCAGCGAAGTTACCATCAACATTCCAGCAAAGTATCTCTCTTCCCACAGAGTATTTTCCCCAGCAAGATCGCTATAGTAATCTCCCCCGCAGAGTAATCTCCAAACATATTCCCCAACGGAGTCATCTTCTCCTACCGGTTCATTCTTGCAGAGCGAAAAGCTCTCTCTTCAACACCATCCCAGGAGTTAACTTCCTGGAACCTGTCAAGGATTTATTTTCTTAGACAAAAATACATTCATGAACATTACATCTTCATACATTATAGCATGCATATGCATCATACTACACGAATCTCATCAATTTTGAGGACATCCTGAAATCATGCAGTTCATGCATCATGATCTTGCATACAACTGATGCTTTACCTTTTCAGGAAAGGTCAATACAAAGATGATTACTATCAACTATCGCGACTCCTTCTAGATATAGTTCAGATGTGACCCAGATATGGCGACGTTCTGATACTTCTTCCAGATTTCATTCTAGAGATAATTCGGATGTGAACCAGGCATGGCGACGTTCTAATACTTCTTCCAGATTTCCTTCTAGAGATAGCTTAGAAATGCTCCCGATATGGATGCTGTTGTGTTGCTTATTCAACACTCCTTCTAGATATAGTTCAGATGTGAACCAGATATGGCGACGTTCTGATACTTCTTCCAGATTTCCTTCTAGATATAGTTCAGATGTGAACCAGATATGGCAACGTTCTGATACTTCTTCCAGATTTCCTTCTAGATATAGTTCAGATGTGAACCGGATATGGCGACGTTCTGATACTTCTTCCAGATTTCCTTCTAGATATAGTTCAGATGTGAACCAGATATGGCGACGTTCTGATACTTCTTCCAGATTTCCTTCTAGATATAGTTCAGATGTGAACCGGATATGGCGACGTTCTGATACTTCTTCCAGATTTCCTTCTAGATATAGTTCAGATGTGAACCAGATATGGCGATGTTCTGATACTTCTTCCAGATTTCTTTCTAGATATGGTTCAGATGTGACCCAGGCATGGCGACGTTCTGATACTTCTTCCAGATTTCCTTCTAGATATAGCTCAGATGTGAACCAGATATGGCGACGTTCTGATACTTCTTCCAGATTTCTTTCTAGATATGGTTCAGATGTGACCCAGGCATGGCGACGTTCTGATACTTCTTCCAGATTTCCTTCTAGATATAGTTCAGATGTGACCCAGGCATGGCGACGTTCTGATACTTCTTCCAGATTTCCTTCTAGATACAGTTCATATGTGAACCAGATATGGCGACGTTCTGATACTTCTTCCAGATTTCCTTCTAGATATAGTTTAGATGTGAACCAAATATGGCTACCTTCTGATACTTATTCCAAAGTCATTCAGATATAGATTGGAAATGCTCCAGATATGGATGTTGTTCTTCGGCTTGTTCAAGTTTCTTCTCAAAGATGGCTCAGATATACTCCAGAACCGAATGCTATTCTATCACTTATTCACAGTTTCTTCTCAAACAACTTAGAGATGCTCCAGACCCGGAGACTATTCTATTGTCTAGTCCAGATTCATTTGAAAGACTATTCCAGATTCGGTTTCTTATCCAGTCAAAGGCCTTCTCTGGTTCAGTCAGATCGACCCTAAGATCTCCCTGTTTCTTATCCAGTTGAAGATTTCAAAACCTAGACCGGTTCAGTTAAATCGACCCTAAGATTTTTCTGTTTCTTATCCAGTCAAAGGCCTTCTCTAGTCCAGCTAAATCGACCCCTAAAAGATTTTCCTGATGAAGACTCAGTAGAAGATATCTAAGATTCTCTCAGCGTTACTGTCGAGGTTGAAGTCGTCCAAGATTCTCTCAATGATTACTGTTGAGGTTAAAGTCGCCTATGGTTCTCTCCCCGTTACTGCGGAGGTAGTAATCGTCCCCAGATTCTCGCAACGTTACTGTTGAGGTTGAAGTCGCCCAAGATTCTCTCAGCGTTCCTGTTGAGGTAGTAATCGTCCAAGGTTCTCTCACCGTTCCTGTTGAGGTAGTAACCATCCCTGGTTCATTCATCACCTTTTGAAGATCCAGATCCAGCTCCTGTAACCAGTCAGGACACATCTATACAAAGAATCTGAAGATCAGCTCCTGTAACAGGTCAGGTAATCATTTTCTTTTGCAGGTACGCAAGTTCTCGTTAAGGAATCTCTTACGCGATCAACACCCAGATGGCATCTATAAGCCCATCCACCCTCCATCATCTCTTAGCATGGCATCTATAAGCCCATCATCCTATCCATCACATCTTAGCATGGCATCTATAAGCCCATCATCCTATCCATCAATCTCCGAATGGCATCTATAAGCCCATTCCTACCATCACACTTCCAACATGTGAGCGCAAATTTCTGGGCACTCTAGTGTTCAATCATCTTCCACCTTCGGATTACGAAAGGCACGTCAGCCAATCTGCATCCTCAGGTCTAAGAAGATTGAATAGGGGCAACTGTTGTACCCCAAAATTTGCCCTCCCATATTCTTCAAGATTTGCCAAGTCAAAGGTTCAAAAAGCTCCCAAGGGTTACACAGTTCAAGGGCCTCCTAACAGTCAAAAACTAGGGTTTTGGTTCTGACAAAGAAAATTAAGTTTCCAAGGGTCCAATCAAGTCCCACATGCCTATAAACATGGTCAAGCATCCTCATACCAAGTTTCAAGACTTACAACACAAAATTGCACAGTCAAAAACCCTAATTGCACCACAGTCAACTGTAGGGGCAAAATGGTCATTTGACAGTCAAAAGTTCAAATTTTTGGTCAACATCTTATTTTGAAGCCACAAACATCATTTGGTCAATGCTTGATCATGATTCTCAAAGTATGGCTCAAAAAGTCTCAAGATGCAAAAGTTTCCATATTTGGACAGTTGAAAAAGTCAACTGTAACTTGACCAAGGCATAACTTCCACATGGATTATCAGAAAAATTCCATCCAAAGCTCATTTTTGAAGAGAATCACATTTCCTATAACTCCTCTTCACACTTCAAGTCCAAGAAATGCTCCCACAAAAAGTTATCAATTTCAACATTATAGGTCATTTTCAAAAGTCAACAAAAAGGGACTTTAAGTCAAAGGCCATAACGTGAGATTGGTAAATCAAAATGACATGGGACCAAAGGCATTGGTTAGAGGACTTCAAGACCTTTCCAAAATGTCCAAGAACATGAGCAAAGCTTAAAAATTGAGCAAGATATGCCTTGTGGAAGTTGGGAAATTTTTGGGTATTTTGAAAAGTCAACATTGCTTCAAATGTCTTAAAAATGCTAATGGGCCACATTTTCTTCCAAGATTCATCATCCAAAGCATGTGCACGACCATTTGGCCCAAAGGGAAGTTATTCATCATTTTTATTTATTTATTTGAATTTTTAATTGCTAATAATTCATTTAATTAATTAAAATATATGAAAAATACCAAAACAAGGTTTTCAAATCTTTTTGTGCAAGACAATCACTCATTACTCATTTAAGATCACGTGCATGCCCAAAGAAGGAAGATTTCATGCAAATTGGCTAGGTTTCATGATAAAAAGATTTGAAAAGATTATGCAAAATCACAAAATCAAAAGCATTGATTCCATGGATATTTGGCTTATTTTGTTGACCTAAAACACTCACACATATATATACATGATAACCCTAATGCCAAGAACCTCTAAGCTGCGCTAGAAAAGAACAACAAAGTTTGAGTTTTTATCAAAAAAATCCAAAACTTAAAGTGGCCTTAGAGGACGATTCAGAGGAAAAGATTGATCCCATTAGCTTGCCAAGACATTACTGAAGCTAACTGAACACCTTTCCATACCCCTAACGCCCATAATTGGTATACAGAACTCGAGATTTTTCACATTTTATTCATATTCGTATTTCAATTTTCAAGCATTCTCCTTGCATTTTATTTATGGATTTATACTAATTGGATCATTCTAAAGCTAACCATGTAGTTTGATTGAGTTTTTATACACCATACACGAAATTGCCATTGTTGTCTTTTAGGGTTACAGAGGTCACGAATTGGAGTTTCCTTATTCTGGAACAATTGAGACTTGAGACCTACACCATTGAAATCAGCATGCTTGGACGATCTGAACACATACCTCGCGCCTAATTTATGAGCCAGCATCTCCTATTCGCTATTTTCATGCTTGCTATTTAGTGGGGGTTTAAAACCCCCGCTATTCACTTTATTTTTTGTTTCAGATACAACGCACAGATGGAGAAGACGGTGATGTGTAAGGCAACGAGTGGTTCATTCAAATTTCGCGCGAAAATGTCCACTAACTCATGATTTATGTTATATTATTTGTTCTCTATATAATATTCAAAGCGCGTTAAGAGCTCCAGTGGCAAGGCATCAGTATGGTAATCTCTGGGACCTGGGTTCGAATCCCAGGTCCCCCTCCCTTTCAATAATATTTTTCATAATGACATCCTGTGCAGTTTCTTCCCTGAAGACCATCATACAACCCATAGTCCCAGCATGCCACACGCCCCATGATCCCAATTCAAGGGTCCAGATGTGAAGGCCACCATAGGCGTTAGTCAATGCAAACACACGCTGGCATGAAAAGTCAAATAAGGCCTTAAACATTGGGCCAACAATACTAAAGTATACCTCCAATTGGGGACAGAACCCCCTAAGGTTTTGCAATTCAATTCTTTTTTTTATTTTATTTGTTTCAATTATTTCTTTGTTCAATTCTTTAATTTAATTTATTTTCATAAAATATAAAAATAGTAAAAAAAAACAGAAAAGACAAAAAAATAAATATATTTGATTTAACGTTTCTTTGTAAATAAATTATATCATTTAATTTAGATCTAGGCTTAGTTTCAAACATTTTTCTTAATAAACTTAAAAATTGGTAGAATTAGGGTTTTAGGCATTTTTTATCTTTTTTTCCTTTTTTCACCATATTAATTATTAATTACTAAGTATTATTTTCTTGTAAATAAAATTGCATTAACTAATTAGGTTTAATTTTAGGTTAAATTTTAATGCTTTTCTTAATAAATTAAAAAAGAAACTAGAATTAGGGTTAATTAATATTTTAATTTCATTTAATTCTCATAAAAATTCATAAATACAAAAAATAATTTCTTTTCATTTTAATTTAATTAATTTGTCAATATAATTTAATTTCATTAAAAAGGGTCCAACGCCCTCGCTTTCAATTTTAATTCAATTCGCGCATTTGTTTTATTTCTTATAATATTAATGTAATTCTCCCAAAGCCGTGTAAAGTTAATATTTATATTTCTCGCATCTTTATTTTATGTCAAATCGGGTCCTGGATTTTAATTTGGCGATGTGGACCCGCGCCTTTGTAATAGCTTAGGAACTTTATATTTCTCGCAACTTTTTAACTGTTAATAATGGCATGCAAGAATGAATGACTAAAATAAAAACAAAAGCGTAGATCACCCATGACATGACAAGACAAAAATAAATGAATCTGACACACAAATCACACACCACCCCTAGGGTACGCCTCACTGTTGCCTTGCCTCGAAAGGTGATCGTCGAGTAGAGGATGTCTTAGTAAGTCCTCATGATCCGGGAACCTGGCATGAGGGTAGCTTCTAAGGTGTCTTCCCATTGCTTCGGTGATCACCATGTCCCGAACCTCGAATTGACCCGAATACCTCCAACGGTGGTGCTACCTATCTCTCAATGGTGGGATGGCACTACTTTAAAGGACATCTACACAAACGAATTCCTTTGGGTAGGTAGACGACTCTAGATACTTGCTCTAATTTCAAAACAAATCAAAAATACCTTTCACACCGACACCTTTTCAAAAAGCTTTCAAAAGCAACTTTTCAAACACTCTTGAGGACCGATACAAGAGTCGAACTGAAATTTTCAAAGAAACTTTTTAAAACCCACAGTTGAAAAGCAAACAAACCATTTTTGAAAACACAAGTGAGCAAGTATCTAAGAGCCCATGGATAACCATGGATAGAAAGGGTGCTAACACCTTCCCTTTCTATAATCTACCTCCCGAACCGAGAGCAATCTCTTTAAGGAATTTTTCTGTGCTTTTGTCCTTTCCATTTGGAGAAAATAAAAGACGGTGGCGACTCTTGCTTCCGCGACATTTCGCGAACCAGCGTTAAACAGTCAGTTCCAGATCCACCGATCACATACATACATACTAACCTTTCCATCTTTCTTTGGCACGGGGACCACCTTCAGAACCCATTGAGGATAAGATGTGACAACCAGAAAACCTGCATCTAATTGCTTCATTACCTCAGCCTTTATCTTTTCAGACATGTTTGGCCGCATACAACGTACTTTTTGCTTAATAGGAGGGAAATCTTCCTTTATTGGAAGACGATGAACCACGATGTCAGTATCCAACCCTGTCATATCTTTATACAACCAAGCAAACACTTCAACATAGTCATGTAACATCCGAACCAATCTGCTCTTGATATTATCTTCTAGGTTGGCGTCGATCCTGACTTCCTTCTTATCTGTCTCAGTACCTAAGTTGATAACCTCGACTAGCTCTTCATGAGGTTTAATAACTTTCTCCTCTTGATTAGAAGTATGAATAATTCTCCTGGTACTCACAATCTTCTTCTTCGGATGCTTGATTATTGGCACCCCCAGCAAGGGTGCTCCTTGGCTCTTCGTCTTGATTTTCGTCCTAATCATACGACTCTTCGACTCACCCGATGAACCAGACCTTTGAACCTCTTACCCGTGTTGATGAAGGCCTTCTTTTTTGTTTTCTTATTGGCCACTAGCATAGGATCAACTCTTTTTGCCCCTTAGCCAGGGTCATTAAGGTCTCTTGGAACTAGGAATTCTACGCTTGCAAGTCCTTCACGGTTTATTCGATATCCATCTTACTTAAATAAACAGTAGAAAGATAAGGAAACCAGTTGTGGAAAACCTGTTTATGTTATGGTGCATGAAAATGCGTATGAAAATTATTTCAAGGACTTAGAAGATTTAAATTTGTTTATATAAAAGGAACAAACATCAATTGCATTAATAAGTTCAAATTGATTACAAACATGCCTCTTGGGCTTACAATGAAGGAAATAAACACAATAAACTCCTAACATAAAAAGTTCGAACGTATCCTCTTCGGTGAAATGTAGGAGTTCTGTTGTACCCCAAAATTTTCCCTCCCATATTTCTCGATACATGTCAAGTGAGGTCCTCAAATTGCTCAAGGAAGTCCAAGAATTGACCAAACAGACCCTCTCCTAAGGTAGTCTACCTCAAATTAGGGTTTCATTTTGCATCAAGATTCTTGAGACCAAAGGATCCCAAATTCTCACCATTGTCCTAATATGTTCTCAATATCATCCATGTCAAGTTTCAAGCCTTGCAGAAGAAGTTTGCTCAGTCAATTGCTTAAAGGCCTGAAAATCGACTGTGCTAGGTCAAAAGTCAATTGCGACCCACATACAGTCAAACTTCAAGATTTTTCGTAAGCATCCCCATTTTGAAGTATTATTCATCATTTTATCAAGGGTTGATCATTATTCATCAAGGATTTCTCACAATTCATCAAAGCCCAAAAGTTGCTAAATTAGGGTTTTGTAGGAAAAGTCAACTCAACTTTGACCAAGCATAACTTTCTCATAATTTATCAAAAATGACCCATCCAAATCTCATTTTTGAAGAGGATTCAATCCCCTACAATTCATCTTCATCTCCCAAGTTCTAAATATGCACTCACAAAAAGATATGAATTTGGACATTATAGGTCATTTTGAAAAGTCAATAAAAACACCTTTTGGGTCAAGGCTTCATACGTGAACATGGAAGACTCAATTAAAATTATACCAAAGGGGTTGCTTACAGGACACCCTAAGCTTTCTAAAAAGTCCAAGAAAGCCTCTATAGGGTCAAAATTGAGAAATTTATGCATTGGCCAAGTTGACATTTTTTTTTTTGCAAAATTGCCAAAAGTCAAATGCGCTCAAATTTGCATTTTTTTGCTAAATGGGCCAAATGTTTTATGCTTGCACCTCACTTATAACATGGTCCACGACCCAAATGCTCACTCACATGTTATTTGCTTCATTATTTATTTTATTTTGATTTTTTATTTATTAAAAACTGCATTAATCAAATAGTTGGTAAATAATGGCAAAGATTTGTTTTGATTGGATTTTTGGAAAGAATCACAAGCTCATAATGCTAGCATATCAGGATCAAATCACATCAATGGGAATTGGTACAATAATTGCATGATTGGCATGAAAATAAAAAGAGATCCTATGCATTGAAAATCAAATCAAATTTTGGATAAATGAAAAGATTTAATACAAGTTTGTTAACCTAGTTCATTCTAGGTTATATAAGAAAGGTTTTGCAGATCAAAGAAAAAAAAAAGAGGACGTGAAACTGCCAGAAAAGGAACTCAGAATTCTTGATAAAAAGTGAGATCCAAATTCTGGAATAGAAGGCTAATCAAGGAGTTTAAAAGCCATAAATCAATTTCTTGACGTTTGAGGAAGCATTCCTATGCAGTTGCAGGAGTCAGAACATCCAGAATCTCCTTCTATCATTCTCACGGTTTGCAAAATTATCCACCTTCAATTGCTGTAATTCTTGCATATTCAGCACGTTTTAATTGCGTATTTATATTCATAATCATCTTTGCAATGTTTCTGGGTAGTTTGATTTGAGTTACAGTGCAGGAATAAACTTTTTCCATTGTTAGGGTTCTGTGCTCCGATTTGGGGTTTTGGTTTTCAAGTGAAATGAGACAGAATAATGGGTACCATGATGATCAGAGTTTCAAATCCAGTTGATCCATGGTCCACAATTGAATTCATATTGCATATACTAGATTTTTTAATGACACAGGTTTCAGCAACAGACCTGCGTCTGTAGGTAAAAGAATCAGAACTTAAAATGACGGTTCCAGGGAAGAAGACAATCGCGTGTCACATCCTGATTGGCTGATTCAAATTCTGGTGCGCTATTCTGGCCAGAAACCTATTGTTCCAATATATATTTTTTGTTTTTATTGTATTAATAAATTAGCATCCAGCGTAGTTGGTCAGAAGAAGGAAGTCAAAAGCTCATCATTCAGGGTTCAATCCCAAGCGTGAGCTTTTGGTAATTTCTCCTTTGCTTTCATCAGATTTAGCACATGCATCTTCTGAAGCGTATCACCTTCTGGATCCATCAGCCAGAATCAGATCCAACACCTCATCTTCGGAAGAGCAGCATCTTCTGATCCATCAGCCAGAATCAGATGCAGCGCCTCATCTTCTGAAGAGCAGCATCTTCTGGATCCACCAGTCAGAATCAGATCTAGCGTACCATCATCTTCTAGATCCATCTCCAATCAGATCCGCTGACAACATGCTCTTGGGTTATTTCTATTTTTTTTTTCTTTTCTTCAATTATTTTGTTTTTTTTAATCAACACAAGAATCATTTTATTTTAAATCAACCAATCAAGATAATAAATTTTTTTTATTTTTCTTAATAAATATTTTAAATGATTAGTTTGATTAATTTAGGGCAATTTTAATTTCTTTCACAATTAAAATTCAATTAGAAAATTAGGTGAACTCTTGATTTAATTCTTTTATTTTTTTTCCAGATAAACAAAATACAAAAACAGGTTTTTAGGGTGAATTAATTAATTTATTTTTATTAATTATATTTAGGATTTTCTTTTTAATTCAATTATTTCATTATTTTCTTAAATGACAAAAAATGACAAAAACATGTTTTCTTTAATCAGTTACAATCAGATTTAGTCAAGGGTCAAAACTCTAATCGCCTCGCATTTAATTCGCCGTGCGCTCGTTAATTATTTTTTCCAATATTTTGTAATTGTTCATGGTTTGTAATAGTTTAATTTAGGGTTTTTACTTATCGCTTTTTCCTCGGGTTATTAGCTATGTAGTTAATTCCCCTCCCTGAAGCCTTGTAATAGCGTAGATTTATTTTCTCGCATGTTTTCCCGCAAATATTCAACTGTCTAGATGTATGTTAAAAGGATTGTATGACAAAAATGCATGAAAAATTATTCCAGTTAGAAAACCCTAATGTGCAAAGACTAAATAATTGAAAACAAATCAATCGCACATATCACCCTTAAGGTATACTCACACTTTGGTTTCCTTCGGTAAACGATCGCTAAGCATAGGGTGTTTTAGTGGTTGCCCTCCTTTCTAAAAAAGATCAAATGTCCCCTCGGAAATGTTGCCTCGGAAATGTTGCCTCGAATATGATCTTAAGACTCTAGGGTTATTACTAAGGCGTCCTAACATTGCTTTAGTGATCGTACGTCCCTTTCAAATTGACCCTTACAACTCCAACGATGGTGCTACCTATTTCTCAATAATAGGATAGCGCTGTCTAAAGGAAACAAGAATAGAAACAATCTTTTTTCGAGTAGGTAGATGCTAGTAGGTACTTGCTCAAATCAAAACTTTTTCACACTTACACCTTTCAAAACAATTTTCAAAAAGACAACTTTGTCACACCATTGAGGACTGATACAAGGGTTATCACGAAGTCAAAACTTTTCAATACAAAGCACACACAAGAAATTCCAAAATGAGCAAGTACCTAAGAGCCCGTAGAAAACTATGGATAGAAAGGGTTCTAACACCTTCCTTTTCTATAATCTACCCCCCGTACTCAAAATATCTCGAAAAAGGATTTTTTTCTGTACTTTTTTCCTCTCCTATTGGATGAAATAAAAGTCAGTGGCGACTCTTGCTTACTACGACATTTTGCAAACACAAAACGCAAAACGCAAACCAGCATTTCAAAACAGTCGGTTCTGCCACTGTATCACAAGTTCAAACATCGCTCTTCATGAAGTTGTCTCATAAGATCCAAAACCTTCTTTTCACTTGCGTAGAATTGGGTTTCGAAGGTTTCTCGCTCTTCCTTTAGCTGAATCCAAGCTCTTTGCAGATCTTCAAGAGAAGTAGGCATGTTAGGATAAAGGACAATATATGGAACATCTCCTTCAGGAATAGGCTCCAGGATTATAGGTAAGATGGCTTCATAAGGCATCATGAGGTTTTGGGCGTGAGTCCACACTCACTTGAGATAAGGCTCCAAAGGAATGTAGTTTTTATGCCCCAATGTCTTGCTATCAACCTTGTTAACCATGCCCCAAGCTCGTATGAATCTCTGAAGATAACTTTGGACATTGTTCTCGTAGTCAAATGCAATTCCTTGGACAAGTGCATTGTGAGAGCCATCCCTCCTAGCATACCCAAACTGTTGCAAAGCCAAACAAGGATTGTAGGTGATACCTCCCCTAATGCCAAGTAGAGGGACATTAGGGAATTCCCCACAACGGTCAATAATAGTAATGTCCTCCATAGATCGAGCACAACAATAGATATCAGAATGTGTGAGTGATATCAACCTACTAGACCATCTTAAGACTTGCTCGTTATTCACAACGGATCGGGGTAGGTGCAAAATAAACCACCTAGCCAAAATAGGAGTGCAACACATAAGAAGTCCTCTTCTCTTCATGGTGCGAGAGTGAAGAGAATGTAAGATATCTCCAAGTAAAGTAGGCACCAGATTGCGAGATAGAAATTTTTTGACTGTGTTCACATCTATAAGTTGGTCCGAATTGGGAAACGGTACAATCCCATAGATGAGAAGAGCCAATACTTCTTCAAAGGCTTGTAGATCCAGAGCATCCCAAGAATCTTGAGCCTTCTCCAATAAAAACTTGGCTAGGAACCCTTTGACACCACTAATCATTTCCCAATTGGCCATAATATTATATCCTTGCGAATGTAGAGCTCGAGCAATCTCTTAAATTCTTGGTTCTCTTTCAATACCGTTGAAAGGTAGTTGGTCAAAGATAGGGATTCCCAAGAGTTGAGAAAATTCATCCATAGTTGACACAAGTTGGTAATCAGGAAAGCTAAAGCAATGGTGCAAAGGGTCGAAGAATTGAAAGAGAACCTTCATCATGTCTTCATCAAGGCTTGAGGTAACCAGATAGAGAAGTTGACCATGTCTCTCAGTGAACGAAAAATTCTCAGGAACCCTTGACGCTAATTCTTTTAGTTGAGGAGGCACTCTTACTAGTTTGACATGGATAGTATTTATGCGAGTGGAAGTCATGTCCTACAAAACAGAATAAAAATAAATCTCTAGGTTCTTGAAATGGTTAGTGCCAAATGCCATGGTATGATGTCATGATGTTATGTACGAGTATATATACAAGCAAAGCAAACAAGTCCTTAGGTTTAGGCTTGCATGAGGTTTCATGGGTAAATACCCTCTTGAAGTTTTGTTGGCTCAACCTATTCTAGAAAGTTACTGGGTTCTAGGGAATCTCAATATCACTGATCTTTCTTCATCAGGCATTGTTTTAGTTCAAGCCTCTTTATTGGCGACCGAAATATCCCGAAATTCTGATCTCAATGAGCATAGTATCGAGTATCAACCAACTTTGGACTGCACCAAAGCCGTCTATCTCACTACTTTCTAATGGCCAAGTTGTTCAATTAAAGGTTCTAAGGTCAGTTAGTGCTTCATGAAACCATACAGCAGGCCCATAATCTCCTTGATTAGACTCAAGGGCTGCCGATACCAACAAATATGTCACACTAACATAGCCATCGCTTCACCATGTCGGTATACCCCGTACAATCCCCACGATTTTTTGCTACTTACCTAATGATGTTCCCAGATCCGGGTAGAGGATCAATACAAACCTAAACAAGTACCCATAAATGTAAAGCAAACAAATCAAACAATGAAAGAAAGTAAATGTGATCTAACTCTAAGGTAACCAAACTTTTCAATAATCTCTAGCAGAGTCGCCAGTTCTGTAATACGGTGGGAGAATTGACTTGGTTGTTTTGCGTTTGATTGCAATTGTTGTCGATAGTAAGAGTTGCCACCGACTTTTCTTTTATCCAATAAAGGAAAGGGTGAAAAGAACAGGAAATATATTTAAGATATTCTCTTGAGTTCAGGGTGTAGGTTATGAAAAGATAAGGTGTTAGCACCCTTTTCATCAGTGGTTATCTATGGGCTCTTAGTTGCTTGCTAGATCACTTTTGAAATTGCTATGTTTGTAATGTGTTTGTGGTGACTTTTGAAAGTATTTTTATAAGCGCCTTCGTTTAGGAAAACTTTGTAATGATTCTCGTCTCTATAAGAATGCATACAAAGTGTTGGACTTTTGAAAATATTTCATGTTTTTGAAAGTGTTTAGTTTGTTTGAAAATATTTTTATTTTTGAAGATGGATTATGAGCAAGCAACTAAGAGCGTCCTACCTACTAAACAGTCTTTTGTTCATTTCTTCCTTCCTTTGATATTGCTATCTTATCATTGATTGGTAAGAAGCCTTATCATTGGATATGAAGGGACGGGCATGGGTTATCGTATAGTCATAAAATGCAATGTTGTGAGATACCTTAGAATTTCTCTTGAGGGACTAAGATCATTTGTAAGGCAACATTCGTAGTGTCATCGAGGGACTATGATCTTGTATTTTTTTATTTGTTTTGGCTAAGTCATCTCACATGCATATCATGACTATCTTCTCAAGGCAACAAGTGGAGTTAACCCTAGAAGTGAAAAGTGTACAAGTGTTTGTATTTAATGCTTGGCTTATCTTGGATTAGGGTTTTCTAAGCATTGATTTTTTCTTTCTATACAAACCCTAAATTAGTAGCATTTATATGAAAGCGATAAATTGCAGAAAATAAATATCCTATGCTATTGCATCATTTGGGGATGGGGTGTACAAATTTACAAATGGGGATTGCAAGAAATTAAACCTAATTATCTATTACAATCATATTGAACTTGAATAATGTACAAGAATTGAAATGTATATAATGTACAAGAAATGGAATGAATATAATGCAAAAAATAAAAGTGGAAATAATAAATGGATTTTTTTTTGGATTTTACTTAAGAAAAGGGTTTTTTGAACTAATTAACTAAAGGAAAATAATTAACTAAAATAAGAAAAAATTAAGATTAAGTTAATAAACAAAGAAACAAATTTTATTTGAAGAAAACCAGTTTTTAGGGTTTTATAGAAGAATGTTGATTAAATTAGTATACAAAGTTAATTAATTGAGAAATCATAAATTCTAAAGAAAATGAACTAAATATAAGTTTAATTTTAAGTTAAAGAAAAGAAGTTAAATAGGAAAATATTTTTGGTCTTTTTATTTTCATAAGTTAAATAAAAATAAACTAAATACTCTAAATATTTAATATAATATATTTTTGGTGTTTCTGATTAATAAAAATAATAATAATGAAACTAAAAATAATAAAGGAAAGAAAATAAAATAAAAATATAAAATTAAAGTCAGGTGGGTTTAGAAAGTGGAAAGGATGTTTGTAAGTAAAACTGATTTCTGTTTAGTTTAGGCCCAAATGTATTTTTGTGATCAGAATCAGAAAGAAAATAAAAAAAAAGGTTATGCTGGGCAGTGTGATGAAAAAAATGGATGGGGGTGTTGCGGGAAGAAAAATGAGAAATCCCAGAAGTTTTGTTCCCAGGCACGCTGCTAACAAGTAAGTGGGGGACGATACTGGAAACAAAAATGAAAAAGCCCAGAAGTTCAGCCCCGGGCGTGCTGTTAACAAGTAAATGAAGGGTGATGTTGGAAGCAAAAATGAGAAAACCCAGAAGTTTTGGCCCAGGCGTGCTACTAACAAGGAAATAGGGGGGGGGGGGGGTGATGTTGGAAGAAAAAAATGAGAAAGCCCAGAAGTTCTGGCCCAGGCGTGCTGTTAACAAGTAAATGGGGGGGGGGGGGGTGATGCTGGAAGCAAAATTGAGAAAGCCCAGAAGTTCTGGCTCAGGTGTCCTATTAACAAGTAAATAGGGGGTGATGCTGGAAGCAAAAATGAGAAAGGCCAGAAGTTTCGGCCCAGGCATGCTGTTAACAAGTAAATTGGGGGTGATGCTTGAAGCAGAAATGAGAAAGCCCAAAAGTTTTGGCCCAGGCGTGCTATTAACAAGTAAATGGGGTAAAATATTATGAAATAAAAACATAAGGTTCTCCTGGGGCTAGAACCCAGGACCCTTAACACTAACGCCTTACGCGCGCGCTCTCTACAATTGGGGTGGCTATGCATCTGATATTATAAACAAAACCATAAATAAATATTACAAAATCAGTTCGGATGATGAACTTCATCTTCTTCCTCGCGCCATCCAGAGCATCTACAACTCATTCATTTCTGAACCAAAATGGAAAATGTAAACATGAAAGTTATGGAAAATTTCATCATGGTTCCAGAACTTTAAAGCATTAAAACTATAAACCAAAAAAAAACATGAATTTTGCTAGCCCTAATCTGAACCCTAATTTTCTAGGAATTTCTGATCCCAAATTCTCTCTACTTAGGCCATATAAATGAAATCTATGGATATGTACAGTTTCAGGACAATGATATCTACATTTTGTCTTTGAAAATGCAAGCCTAACAATGCCTAAATAATGAGATGAAAATCAGAAAGAACTCATCTTGCAGCTGGAGATTGTGTTTTAAATTAGATCTTGATTCAAGTTGATGTGGTGATCTGATTAGCTTCCTCAATTTCCCAGGAAGCTAATGCAATGATTAGCTTGAGCTATGGATGGCTGGAATTTTCTAGAGAAGTCAAAATGCACTGCTCTGTTTTTGAAAATGGAGGTTGATGAAAGTGATGTTACAGTTTGGAAACAGAGGTTGGGATAGCTTCTACATGTGTATTAAATGCTTTGTGGATGGTTTGGCCAAGAAACGCAGGAGAGGAGTTCGAGATTGGATTCAAAATCATAAAATGACAAGTTTTTGTGCTTGTGCTGCAATTTCTGGTTTTAGGGAGTTATAGGGAGTTTTAGTGAGTTTCAAGGCTTGTGCAATCCTCTTTTAGCTTGCAAATGAAGGTTTAATTTATAGGAAAAGGGTTTGGAAGCTTGGAGAAGTCAGAAGTACAAAATCACATGTTGTGGATTTTTGACTTGTTTTTGAAGCAAGTTTATACAAACATGGTTTCAAGGCAAGGTAGGGTGGCTAGCAACTTTAAACATTCTTGTTAAGAGTTTGTAGGGGATGCTTGTGCCAAAATAACAAACACAAAGCTTAAGGAGAGTGGACTTTGTCATTAAAGTCACTTTTCCAAAATTGAAGTGTGAACTTTCTTCCTTAAATGGCAAGGTGTTTTGGACAAAGCTTAAATCAAGTGGTTCATAGCTCAAAAGCTTGTGTAATCTTATGATTAAGGATAGATGCACAATTTAGAGGGCCTGAAAAGTGGGATTATGCATCATTGCTTGGAATTGGATCATATATTCATCATGAAAATGACTTATAATTTAAGAATGAATGTCCAACTTCTGATCTTCGATTCTCCTTGCTCCAGCATGATCTGAAGGAGTTCTTAGGCTTTTTAGAAAGCTTTAAACATGCTATACAATCCCTATTTGAATCACTTTTGCAAACTCCCATTGTAACTGTGTGAAACTTGGCCAAGAAGTTTTGTTAAAATCCTGACTTAAAATGCTCAGAATTTTACTAAGTGTTTTAGTTTCATGGACATGTCTTCATGGATTTATAAATTGAGATCCAAAAATTTCTAGAAAAAGTTATGCCCTACAATGTTTTAGATCTCATTTAGTTTTACAACTTCCATGTTGGAAATTTTTCTTGAATCATCATGCATCATGGTGAAAATTTGGCACAAGGTTATCAAGTTATCATATTTTCCTTAACACTTAGAAAAATTTCTAAGTGTCTAGAACTTTGAATTTTTTTCAAAGTAATTTTGAATTTTGATTTCATGATGAATAATCTTCATACTTTGACATGTCTTAATGAAATATGATTTTTGAAACTTTATTTTGATCTAAATGTCAAAGTTTGACTTTTCAGTGTACAATTGACTTTTTCATCAATTGACCAATTTTCAACTATCAATCAATTGATCTTGAGAAATGTTTTGAACCATGCCATTAGGTCAAACTGATGCATTTGGATTCTTGATATCATGTCTCAAACCAACAAGACATGTATTTGGGTTTAAAGTCAAAAATCAAGCCTTCTTAGTCAAAACCCTAATTTTGACCATTTTGCCCTTTTGTGATTTGATCAAATTTCTTGAGGAATTATGATCCAAACTTGACCAACTGACATGTATGAGTTCAACATGTTGATATGAATCAAAAGTTATGAAGTTTAACTGTGAATGGACCATAATTGACCTTTTTCCGTATACAGTTTTTGATACGGTGGGTGAACAGACTTGGTTGTTTTGCATTTTATCGCAATTGTTACAGATAGCAAGATTGGCCCCCGACTTTTCTTTTATCCAATAAATATAAGGGTGAAAATAACAGGAAAGACCATTGAGATAATTTCTTGAGTTCGGGGGGTAGGTTATGAAAAGGGAAGGTGTTAGAAACCTTTTCATCTGTAGTTATCTTCAGGCTCTTAGTTGATTGCTAGATAATTTGAGAGTTGCTTTGTTTGAAAATGTGTTTTCTGATGGGTGCAAGTTTTGAAAATATTTTGAAAACGCCTTTGTTTCGAAAAACTTTGTAATGATTCTCGTCTCTATAAGAATGTATACAAAATTTTGCTTTTGAAAATAGTTCAAAGAGATGTTTGTTTTTTGAAAATGTTTTTGAAAGTGTAAGTGTGGAAATGGTTTTTGTTTGGTGAGCAAGAAACTATGAGCGTCCTACCTACCTAAAAAGTCCATGTTCTTTACCTCCTCCTTTAGATGTTGTTATCTTACCAATTATTTGGTAAGAAACCCTATCATTGGATGTGAAGGGACGGGCGCGGGTCATCGTATAGTCATGAATGGCAATATTGTGAGATATCTTATCATTTCTCTTAAGGTACTAAGATCATTTGTAAGGAAACATTTGTAGCGTCATCGAGGGACTATGATCTTGTATTTTGATTATTTTTTCTAAGATGGCTCACATGCACATCATGACTATTTTTATCAAGACAACAAATGGAGTTAACCCTAGAGGTGTAAGTGCGCAAGTGTTTATTTTTCATGCATTGTCTTGTTTTAGATTAGGATTTTCTAAAGTTGATTTTTTTATCTTTCTATACACACCCTAATTACTAACAATTTATAAAAGCGATAAAATTGCGGAAAATAAATGTTCCATGCTATTACATCATTTGGGGGATGGGGGATACAAATGTACAAATGGGGATTGCAAGAAATTAAACCTAATTATCTATTATAACCATATTAAATAGCTATAAAGAAAATATATGAAATATGTAAAAGAAAAGCGCAAAAGAGAGAACAAACCAAATATTTCGACAGCATGTGTCGAAGCATGTGGATCGAAGCATGCTTATATGCATCGAACATGTCCTTCTTTCGACCTTGTAACTCTAAATCGAACTTAGTATGAGTCGAAGCATAATGTTATGTGTCGAATCACACACCCTTTTTACCTTCAGTTTGGGCACGTGAAGCAGTATGGGTTGAAGCCTAAGGCTTTGTGTCGAATCATGTTATAATTCTTTAACTACAACATTATTTTATGGTATGTACAGGTTAGTTCTTAACTTATAACTGACAAGAAAAGAAGACAAACAAATGGTTAGCTTCGAATGCAGTGGTTATTACATGTTATCTTCATGAATCATCAATGATGCTTGAAATAAAGGGTTTAAAGTCAAGAAGACTTACCTTAAAGCTGGAATTTGTGATTCGAACTTGAGTTGCTGCCTTGAATGTTCTTGGGTTCGAAAGAAAAGAACAAAGGTGTTGTTTTTTTTTGTTATGGGTTTAAAAGTGTTTCAAGGCTTCAGCCTTCGTGTTCTCTCCTCTCTCTTGTTTTTCTTGTCCTTTTTCCTTGTCCAAAATCCTTCTCTTTTGTGTGTTATGAAGCAGCTTATTTATAGAAGAATCTTGTTGGGGTTTTGGGGGGAAAACAAATAAAATTTGAACTGTTTGGGTATGCTCTTTTCATAGCTTTTGAGGTGCAGCTCTTATTTGCTAATTTGGTGCAAATTAGAAGTAGCATAGCAAGACTGTTTTGCAGCAGTTTTTGAGTGTTGTGGAAGCTTGGTGCAGGGCTCTTTCATAGTAGTACAACAGACTATTTTTTGACATGGTTTTAGGCTTTTATATGGACAATACATCAAGCTTGGTCTTGGAAATATATAGGAGTTTGTTCAGCAAGCATCTTGAATCTCTAAAAGATGTCGAATACTTCATCCTTTCGTTTTGATCACATAGTTCCATAACCTTCGAATAAACTCATCAACACACAAAACAATATTTGTTTCCACGAATTGTATGTTCTTCAAATGGACCATACAACCTTCGACCAAACTCATCAACTGACAAAACAATATTGTTTCCACCAATTGTATGTTCTTAGAATGGACCACATTCATCTGAATGTACAACTTTGAGTATGCAAGCTGATCTAATTGGCATAGTCGAAACGAAAGAATTTCTGGATTTCATTCCTACTAAACAAACTTCACAAAGTTTTTTTAGGCATCTCAAGACTTGGAATACTAGTAAACATATCTTGACTAATCAGTTGATTAAGTGGTCAAATGTTCAAATGTCGAAACTTCAAATGTTATAACCAATTATCCTTGTGGTCGGACAGTTTAAATTGTAATTCATAGTGTCCAAACTATGTGTTTCGAAGGGTTTAGAGGTGGATCGAAGCAGGTTGCTAGAAGGAAGCCATTTCCCAGTCGAAGCTTGTGGATCGAAGAAAGCATGAATATAGACTTTTAATTCATAGTGTCGAAACTATGTGTGTCGAAGGGTTTAAAAGTGGATCGAAGCAGGTTTCTCTAAGGAAGTCATTGCCCAGTCGAAGCTTGGGGATCGAAGCAAACTTTCTCGTCTTCGAATTGTCAAAAATTTTCCAACCAACCCTTTCGATCACTCATGTGGTTCGAACAGCCTGTACCATATTTTGAATTCTACATGGTTATCTGCATCTGCACACCTTTTTTTATCTGATTTTCCCTTTCGACAGTTTCCTCTTCCTCCTTTCAAGGATTCAGAAGTTCCATCTTTGACCTGATGCTTGAGAGTCCAATATGATCCATGGAAACTATATGGGGGCATTAAAAGTCCAATTGTACTTATGCAAACTCAAACCCTAGTTTTGAGTCATTAGTGTTGAGGAGGTGGCTTGATCTAGTCAATATTTGTGCAAACTTGAGCTTTTGAAAATCTTTGTGAGAAATTTCTTGAGAAAAGAGAGGAAAATTTTTGGGGTACAACAGTTGCCCCTGTTCAATCTTCTTAAACCTGAAAAGCGAGGATGGCACGTCACCATTCGTAGCTTGAAGGTAGAAGATGATTGAACACTAGAGTGCCTCGAAATTTGCACTCGCCCATGTATTAGTTGATTGTGTAGGGAATGGGCTTAAAGATGCCATTTGGAGAGATGTTGGATAATTGTAAGAGATGGGATTATAGATGCCATCCAAAGATGATTGTTTATAGAAATTAGACTAAGTCTAAACTTGACTGTAACTGGGTGAAATATCAGAATAAATCATTGGTCGACTTAATTATGAATGACATGCTGGAATGGACCTGCGTTAAGCCGTGTTTGGAAATGTATTAGAAGGAATTCGTGTAAGACTGCTTCAGGATGAATCTGTGTGGGACTATATCTGGAAATTCATGAGAAGGAACCCGTGTAGGGCTGCTACAGGATGAGTCAGTGTGAAAACTTTATTTGGAAATGTATGAGAAAGAGCCTGGGTAGGGCTGCTTCCAGATGAGTCAGTGTGAAAACTTTATCTGGAAATGTATGAGAAGAAATCTGTGTAAGATTGCTTTGGGATGAGTCCGTGTAAAGCTTCATTTGGAAATTTTGAGAAGGAATCCGTGTAAGATTGCTTTATGACGAGCCCGTGTAAAACTGCATTTGGAAATTTTAAGAAGGAATCCGTGTAAGATTGCTTTTTGAGGAGCCCGTGTAAAGCTGCATTTAGAAATTTTGAGAAGGAATCCGTGTAAGATTTCTTTATGATGAGACCGTGTAAAGCTGCATTTGGAAATTTTAAGAAGGAATCCGTGTAAGATTGCTTTATGATGAGCCCATGTAAAGCTGCATTTGGAAATTTTGAGAAGGAATCCGTGTAAGATGGCTTTATGATGAGCCCGTGCAAAGCTACATTTGGAAACTTTGAGAAGGAATCCGTGTAAGATTGCTCTATGATAAGCCCGTGTAAAGCTGCATTTGGAAATTTTGAGAAGGAATCTATGTAAGATTGCTTTATGATGAGCCCGTGTAAAGCTGCATATGGAAATTTTGAGAAGTAATTCATGTAAGATTGCTTTATGATGAGCCCGTGTAAAGCTGCATTTGGAAATTTTAACAACGAATCCGTGTATGATTACTTTATGATGAGCCCGTGTAAAGATGCATTTGGAAATTTTTAGAAGGAATCCGTGTAAGATTGCTTTATAATGAGCCTGTGTAATGCTGCATTTGGAAATTTTGTGAAGGAATTCGTGTAAGATTTCTTTATGATGAGGCCGTGTAAAGCTGCATTCAAAAATTTTGAGAGGGAATCCATGTAAGATTGCTTTATGATGAGCCTGTGAAAAGCTGCATTTGGAAATTTTGAGAAGGAATCCGTGTAAGATTGCTTTATGATGAGCCCGTGTAAAGCTGTATTTGGAAATTTTGAGAAGGAATCCGTGTAAGATTTCTTTATGATGAGCCCGTGTAAATCTGCATTTGGAAATTTTTAGAAGGAATCAGTGTAAGATTGCTTTATGATGAGCCTGTGTAAAGCTGCATTTGGAAATAATGAGAAGGAATCTGTGTAAGATTGCTTTATGATGAGACCGTGTAAAGCTGCATTTGGAAATTTTGAGATGGAATCCATGTAGGATGGCTTTATGGTGAGCCCGTTTAAAGCTGAATTTGGAAATTTTGACAAGGAATCCGTGTAAGATTACTTTATGATGAGCCTGTGTAAAGATGCATTTGTAAATTTTGAGAAGGAATCCGTGTAAGATTTCTTTATGATGGTCGTGTTGATAGTTTCTCTGTCTTGTTTTAGGAACTATTATTGGACCTGTTGAAAATTGTTGATGATAATTATCTGTTGATTGATCTTTCCTGAAAAGTTAAAGAGTTAGCTGTATGCAATGTCATGATGTATGAAATGCACTGTGTAATGGTGTTCTCAAAATAAATGAGATTGTGCTACATGCATTTCATATGCTTTTGTTATGATGTATGAACGTGAAATGTTATTGAAGTGTATATTTGTCTGGGAAAATAAATCCTTGACAAATGCTGGTGATCCTTGGGAAATTAAATCCCAGACTGCTGCTGGGGATAAAGAGTATGCACCTCTACAGACCTTGTTTTAGAATGTTTCAGCCGGGGATTCCTGTTCTGTTTTTTGAGGAGAAATCTGTTGGGGGACATTGATTTTGCTTGAGGGAAACTCTATAGAGAGTGTTGGTTTCTGCTTTGAAAGGAGTTCAAGAGTTTTAGTTGTCCATTTCTCTACTGGGGGTTATACTCTTGATTGGAGAGAATGGAAGTTAACAACTTGTTGGGGATAAAGAAGGTAACTGTTATCTGATCGGCTTCCAGACTTTGCAGCAACTCACTGGGGATAGTGGCAAACTTTACTAGGGAAGAGGAGTTTTGTTAATGACTATTATCTGGTTGGGTCCAGGTTTCGTAGTAACTCGAACGGTTATCTGGTAGGGTCCAGGATTTAGTAACTTTTGGGGATATCAATGAATCTACCGGGGATTAAAGGGTTTTGTCTGTTTATTTATATTGGTCTGGAGAATTCGTAAATTGTTGGGGAAATAAACCCATTTGACAAATCTGTTGGGGAGGCATTTTCTCCTAGAAGAACTCCTCAAGGCTTCCTCTTAAGACCAATTCAGCTAGGGAGAGGTTTTCCTGTGGTTGAAACTCTGGCTGGGGATTGCATGCATCCAAATTTATGGGGATATCCATGAATTTGGCCTTATGGGATTTGTACCCTTATCCGTGAAGATTATTCTGTGAGGATAACCTTATAGAGGTGGCTTTGGTGACTTCAACGGGGATCACCTTATGAAAGGGACTTTGTGGGGATTTGTCGTTGTCCATAGTAGTAAGTGTTGTAGCACTGCCAAAAAAATGTGTGTTTGTCTGTGCGTGACCCTTTGCTGGAATTCATGTTCAATGCCCCAAGTGATTCAGATGCAGACCTGCCCCTGGTTATTCATCAATTCTCGAGAGATCTATTGGAATCTCGACTTGACTGGCACATATGGGTTGGACTATAACATGTCATGCCCCTTGATTATGGGGAGTTTGTCATTGGAAGTGTTTTTCCATTTGAAGTGGTTCTGTTTCTTGAGAGGATTTCCATTCATTGATATTCGCCGTGCGAATTTCTCTGTAGTCAAACAATTAGCTATATGCAAACAGCAGTATTCAAACAATGCAAAGTTTATGTTTGTCTTGAAGTTTTAAAAATGAAGTTTTAACAAATAAAAGAGTTTTGTAGGAATATGAATTCAACTCAAGATTTACAGTAAGCCTTACAGGTGTCAGGATACCTTTTGTAACAATATGCTTTTGAACTAACCCATGATTCAATTAGAACTTCTAAAGGGTTGTAGTGTGGCCTAGTTCACGGTTTTAAGAAACAAAGGATAAGGCTCAAGGTTAATTTGTACCCGCCCGTTCTTCATGATGTTTTTTAGCCCTATACTCAGTTAATTGTGCATTTTGAATTCCAATTGAGTTTGGAATGACGTTTTGGTAATGGTTCAGACAAGTTAAGTTTGTTGTAAAAGGTAGTCATTTTGCAAAATTTTCATGTTTGTCGAGGATTTTTAGCGCCCTCTTTTTGATTTACTGTTGTTGTACCCCAAAATTTTCCCTCCCATTTTCACAAAAGATATACTCCTAGAGGTTGTCAATTGCTGAAGGTTGACCAAGAATTGACCAGACAAATTCTCCTCTTAAGGCAATGAGCCTCAACTAGGGATTAAATTTTAAGCAAGATGGGTGAGTCCCAAGGATCCCAAATTTTCTCCATTTTCCTAATATGTCCTCAATATCATCCATGCCAAATTTCATGCCTTGAACAACAAGTTTGCTCAGTCAATTCCTCAAGTATTGGAAAATCAACTATGTTAAGTCAAAAGTCAACTGTGGCCCATGTACAGTCAAACCTCAAGTTTTTTGGTCAAAATCCACATTTTGAGGTGATACTAATCATTTGATCAAGGGTTGATCATGATTCCTCAAGAAATGCTCCTAACCCATCAAAAGTCAAAAATGGCAAATTAGGGTTTCTATAGGAAAAGTCAACCAAACTTTGACCAAGCATAACTTTCTCATACTTTATCAGAAATTTCTACACCAAATATCATTTTTAAGAGAATCAAATACCCTACAACTTCTCTTCAGCCCCCAAGATCAAGAAATGCACCATTTGAAAGATATGAGCTCAAACATTATAGATCATTTTCAGAAAGTCAACAAAAGGCACTTTTGCCAAGACCTTTTACATCAAGATAACATCTTCAAATGCAAAACTGATCAAAAGAGGGAATGAAGTAGACATCTTGTGCTTTCCAAAAAGTAAAAGATCATCATCATGAGATAAAAATTGAGCAAGTTATGGCTTTCCCAAGTTGGGAAAATTTTGGAAATTTCAAGAATGGTGCATTGAGCAAATTTGGATTTTTGAGTCAATGGCTTAACTTTTTAAGGTTCAAATATCCTCCTAAGGTAGTGGAGGACCTCTAATATTATTTTTGCATGGCCTTGCATTTTCTACCTATTTTTTACATATTTATTTTAATTTATTTTAAATAAATATAAAATAAATGGTGTAAGATATTTGGAAATGGGCTTAGGCATATACACTGCTTGGCAAGCCACACGAATTTCATAAAAATCCAAAAATTATCAAAAATCAGATCACTCGATCTAGTTGTTCCCAGGCCAAACCAAGCGCCTTATCCATTCTTTAAGGTCCCAGGAGCACACCCTGACCCTCCTTGAAGCCAAATACACACCAGAACCACCACTTTCAATCGCCACCATTTTGGAAAAATTCTAAAATTCAAATTCTTATTTCTGTGTTTTTGAATGCTCTGACATATATGTAAGAGTTTCTAGGCATCATTAGAACAGGTTAAAGGCCTAGCATGAGGTTCATGATGCATGGATCATAAAATTCCATGATTAAACCGTGTTAGGGTTTTTGATCTGTAACTCAAGATGCAGGAGCTTTCTTGCCAATATAAGGCCAGATTCGTGATCAGGGTGAAATCCAAAGTGGAATAGGGTCTTGTTCCAGTCTTAAAATTAAAAATTTGGAGGTTTCGTGTTTTGACATCCCGGAGAAGACGACCGGAGTTTGACTTCGACGTCCTCCGGTCAGTGGACACAAGCAGAGGCTGGCGTGGCAAGATCATGTGTCCTGATTGGCCCATTAAAATGCAAAGGGGCCCATCAGTGTGCATGCATTATTTTTTAATCTATTTGGAATCATTTCTACATATAATACTATGTTTGTATATTGATAAACGAATTGTACGGTAGCCCAGTGGTAAGAAGCGTGTGTGTTATCCTGAGAGGCCTGGGTTTGAGACCCAGGTCCAACCTTTTTCATTTTCTTAACAATTTGATGCATATTCTATACTTCAATGGCCAAGAGCATACTATACGCCTTCAAATTGCAACCACTAGATCATGATTGATCTAGATCCAAGGGCTTGAGCATGCAGGTGCACCATGAGCCATCAAAAGCACTCCTCACTGAATCTCAATACAGCTTCTGGGCTCCCTCTGTATTGGGCTCAACGTTTTTTTTAACAACACACCCCCATTTTTAATGTCAGGCCCATGTTTTAATTTATTTTCTCTTTTTTTTTAATTTATTTATTATTTTCAAAAGTCATTTTTTTAACAAGTCATAACAAAAAATCAAAAAAATAATAGATAGATTTAGGTTCTTTCTAAAATTATATTAATTAATAAATTAATTATTTTAATGCTATTTTATCAATTTAAAATCAAATTAGACTTAGGTTTTTTTTAATTTAAATTATTTTATTAACAAAAAAATACAAAAATATTAGAATTAGGATTTATTTCAACTCTTATTTTCTTAATTAGAAATAAATTTAGAATTAATTATTCTCTTAGCAAAACCAAATAAGATTTTTTTTGTTGTTTATTTTTACTAGGTTTTTAGATGGTTCTTTATTTCGCGCGCTTATATTATTATGTATCTGCCTATGGTTTGTAAATTTATCACGCGCGCATTTTATTTCCTGATTATGTATTTGCCTATGGATTGTAATAGTCCTAATTAGGATTTTTGTTTTTCGCACTTTACATTTTAAGTCAGATATAACTGTAACTGTCCCGAAGCGTTGTAATAGTTGTAGGAACTTTATTTCTCGCTTTATATTTCTTATATGCTTGTATATAAATTTCTAGTAACTTAGGCGTGCATGACAAGATTAAATCAAATAATCGTTAGGTTACTAATTGCAAGATAAATATAACTGAAAAAACACACTGTTGCGCACTTGCACCCTTAGGGTACTTCGCACTTGGTTGCCTCAGAAATGGTCATGTCCCTCGAACGTAAGGATATCATAGCAAAGACTCTCAATTTAAAATTCATCATAAAATATCATGGTCCCTTAACGTCCCTCGAGTTTCCTACGAGAAATGATCTTGTCCCTCGATGTTGCCTATATGATGATAGTCCCTTTGAAATGCTAAGGTATCCTTACATGTTGCCTTCAATGACCATAAACGTCCCTTTTGATAGTCCCTCAACATACAACGATAGGGTTACCTACTCACTAATAGTAGGACATCACTGTCTAAAGGAAAGGAGGAAAATAACGCCTTTTTCGAGTAGGTAGACAGTTCTTAAGTACTTGCTCAAATCTGATTTTCTTTACACTTATACACTTTCCAAACTCTTTTTTTCAAAAAACGCTTTAACACACTCTTGAGGAATGATACAAGAGTTATCATAAAGAAAATAAAAATCTATCAGAACACACAAACACGAAAACAATTTTAAAAAAAATAAGCAAGTACATAAGAGCCCGTGGAAAACCACGGATGGAAAGGGTGCTAACACCTTCCTTTTCCATAATCTACCCCCCTTACTCAGAAAATCTCGAAAAATTACTTTTTTTTTCTTTTCACCCTTTACTTTGTTGGATAAAAGAAAAGTCGGTGGCGACTCTCTCTTACCACACATTTGTGAATACAAAACGCAAAACAGTATAAACAGTCGGTTCTGCCACCGTATGACAGAACTGGAGACTCTGCCGGGGATTATAATAAAAGTAGGGTTTACCTTAGGGTCTAGTTCATTTATAATCTGTTTTCTTTGTCTTGATTGCTTTATTTTTAAGGGTACTATTTGGGTTACTGTAGATCCTACACCCGGATCTGGGGAAACATTTTAGGTAAGTAGCACTTGATCGTGGAAACTGTGCAGGGTATATCGACACAGTTGAAGTGATGGCTACGTTGATGCGACACTTTGGTTGGTACCGATAGCCCTTGAGGTAATCAAGGAGAATATGGGGCCGTTGCATGGTGTCATGAAGCGTCAGCTGACCTTAGAACCTTAATTGAATAACTTGGCTATTAGGACGTAGTGAGATGGTCGTCTTTGGTGTATTCCCAAAGTCGATAGATACTCGATGCTACACTCATTGAGATTTGACTCCCAAGTTTTGTTTGGTTGCAAGTCAATTACCTATCAAACTAAATTTGTGGGAAAGATCAGTGATATTGAGATCCCTTAGAACTCGATTACTATTTATAGGACAGGTTGAACCAATCCAAACTTCAAGAGGGTATTACCTTAAAACCCATGCAAGCCTTAAACCTAAGGTATTTGTGTGATTTACTTGTGCTTGCTATATATCTAATTTCTTAGCATAATCATGACATCATAACATGGCATATCATACTAACCATTTCAAGGATTTTCTAGGGCTTATATTTGTCTTGTTTTGTAGGACATGACATCCGCTCGCAGGAACACTATCCAAATAAACCTTGTGAAAGTACATCCTTAACTCAAGGAGTTAGCATCGAGGATTCCTGAAAGCTCACCCTTCACTGAAAAACATGGTCGACTTCTCAACTTGATCACGTCAATGATGCGGTGTATTTGCAAGTGTACGAATCGCGTTAGAGTAATATAAAAGATTATCGATCCACAGAGACCAACTGTCAATCTATTGTTTCCTATTGTTACGGTGTTTAGCTAAGTCAATATTAAACAGGGAATTTAGCATGCAAGAAAGTAAAGTGCGGTGAAATAAACTTCAGATATAAAAGCAGGGTCGAATGTAATTCACATAGTCAGATGATATTTACAATGCTTCAGAATAGAACTACTTATAGGAAAATGTTTTCTACTAAAGAAAAGAACTAATATAACAGGAATTGTCGCTTTTGTGTAATCAGAACAGAGTTTACTCTCTAATCAGACCTTCTTATCGTCACTTATAAAAAGGCGCGTGTTGCGTTAAAGTAATAAACCTATTTTTAAGAAATAAAGTACTTGACCAAGTTGAGAAGTATTTTGATCTGAAATTTCTAATAAAAAGGGAACCTAACTTTAACCCTATAAACGCGTCCGAAAATAGTTTCAAAATTGATTTCTTTGATAATAAAAATCCGAAACTAACTGGACAAAGCGTTTTCTCTTCCTTTGACCAGTTAGAACTAACCGAGTTTAACAAAAGGTGGGACGGCTTTCGATCTTACCCAACAATAATAAAGTACAGAAAACTCATATTAAAAACCAAAATAGCCCATAAGCATTTCTATTGACACGTTATTTGGAATATCGATCTAACTAGATTCCTTACATTCTAGCCCAGTGAGGTTTAGCCTGACATGGGAATGTAAACAGACATGTTAAAATAAATCATGCGAGAAAGTAAATAATTTAAAGTGCGGTGCGGAAAATAAACAAAGTAAAAGCAAGTGCAGGAAATAAACAAAGTAAAAGCAGGTGCAGGAAATAAACAAAGTAAAAGCAGGTGCAGGAAATAAACAAAGTAAAAGAAGGTGCAGGAAATAATCAAAGTAAAAGCAGGTGCGGGAAATAAACAAAGTAAAAGCTTTGCAGAAAATAAACAAAGTAAAAGCAGTGCAGGAAATAAACATAGTAAAAGCAGTGCGGAATATATAAATAGAAACCTACTCCAAACGGGGAGGTTTTAAATTTGGTACAAACTGGAAGTAAAATGCGATTGGAAATAAATAATAGTTGAAAATAAATGTGGAAAGATAAACTTCTGCCGAAGTGATTCAAACTCGATTACAGACTCAATCAACAGTGCAATAATTCCCCGATGTGAAGAATTATTGCTTTACAATGGTGAAATTATATGGCTTAAGCTCGCAACTATGGTTGGATCAAGTTTACAACTAAGCTTGGGTAATTTGAAATGAAATCAGGAACTTTTATTTATAGAGGATGCAAAATGCCGGAAATCACAGGAATGCCTCCCAACTCCTTTTGGGGGGGAAACAATCGTCCAAAGTTAGCGCCCGCCATGGAGGCCATGGTGCCCGCCATGTGTGTAGATGAAAGGGATGTGGGGAACGTGGCAGTTGAGGTCAGCAGGAGGTGGTCCACGTCATAGGCCACCCTATGGCTGGCGCCATGGGTGAAAATTTGACTTAAACTCATGTTTTTCAGCCTATTTTCCTTCATTTCTTTAGGGGAGCTCTGGATAATTGAAATACCTGAAAAGGAAACAAAAGATGGGCATAATACGAGAAAACTATAATAAAAAATCTAAATAACATGTGAAATCATAGTAAAAAACAAGTGTAAATTAAGTGTTATCAAATTCTCCCACACTTAAACCTTTGCTTGTCCTCAAGCAAAAACTCTAAATAGATTAAGAAGAAAAAAACGGTGTTAGTGAACAAGTTGGGTTTCAAGGGGCCTCTGGAATTAAAACAGGGATGGATTGATAGGTACTGATTGATTTAAACCAAGGATATCATAGTGACACTCTTCCGTAAAACGGATATAAGCTTCGTTCTTTTACGAACCAATCCATATCATGCCACTATGCTTAGGCCTATATTTTTCCTATTTTCTAATCCTTTTTCATTCAAGCGCAATCACATTAAGCCCGTTATTCGTACATGCTCATAGTAAAGTGACCGGGTAGTAATTCTGATCATAAAATGCAGGGCTCTGGTACAAAAAGTTTGGTGTAACCCCTTTTATTGACCCATTTATAGTTACGGGGGATCAGATCGTAATTCACCCTACCAAGTTCAGCACCAGATACCTCTGAACCAACTAAAGATGGGTACATTTTTTTTTCTCTTTTTCTTCTTGTTTTGCTTTTGCTTTATTTTTCAACATACAACTATTGTTGAGTTAAATGACTTCGTGAGGGTCACCTATCCCGAGGTTGTAGTTTATAATAAGAACATAGCATATAGATCATTCACTTCTCTTCGATCCCCTACGTAGAGCATGCTTAGACCGGAGCTGACTGCTAGGATAAACTATTCAAGGATTTAAGAATGAAAAGTTTAAGGCCACGACATAGGGGGTATCGGGATCAAATTCCTAAATTTATGAAGCTTAAGGTGTAATAACGATGTCGATGCTTCAAAAGGGCTTTCCAAAGTCATACTACATCCTATCTCAACCAGGTCTTATAGTCCAACTAAGTTCAAAATACAGTGTTTTTCTTAGGAAAAATTTTCGGTTAGGCTCAAGAAATGGGGGAGTGGACATACACTAGACCATACAGATATAGATGACTAGTCAAACACATGTATTATTTTGAAAAGAAAGAAAACAAGCAAACTAAAGCAAATAAAGAAGTAAAATAACGAGAAGGAAAATGCAGGAAAGGAAAAATAAAGCGAGAAAGCGAGTAAATCTCCTCCCACGCTTAAATCGAACATTGTCCCTAATGTTACAAAATAAGATTAGGAAAGAGTCACTTGGTAAAGTACTAAGGCTGGCTGGAACCCTCGCCCTCCTGCGGTGAATGTCTAGGATGACGGGATCGGCTATGAAGACGACTAAAAGGGAATCTTGCAGAAAAGGCAATCTGTGAACTCTGAATCTCGCGAAGGTTGCCTAAAAGGGAACCTTGAGTGGCCTCCATGAGGGTGGAATGCTTCTAAAACTGAGCTTGTTGCCTATGTTGCTTGTTGGATATCGCCAATTGAGATTCCATAAGACTTTGAAAAGAGCAGTTCGACTGCTGTCGTGACGCCTCCATAAAACTCTTGTTATCTGCCAGTTGCTGTTGGAGGGAAGAAAGTAAACCATCTCTTCTCTCCTCCGAGGGTAGTGGGTCAGGCCACATCTCTTCAGTGATGTAGAAGCTAGGAGCCGTACCTGCAAAAGTGTTAGAAGTAGAAGGTGCAATGTGTGCGGGTGAAGCATGGTGGGGGGAAACAGGTGGGGCATGAGGTTCATCCCTCTGCTCGTATTCTTCATCAGTCTCGTGTCCATCCCCAAGTGGAACATTATTAGGTAATGGACCCGTAAAAGGTGGAGCATCTAGATCATAGGTCCAGTTCCTCGCAATTCATACATCAATACGTCTAGTGCAAGGCAGAACGACTAATGGGATGACGACACCCCTAACCATAAGTTCAAAGCCACCCGCTCACCTCACCTTGCACAATTTCATATCTTTTAGAAATTTCAAATTAATTTTGCGGGGAGGCAGGGGTGCTAGTGTAGCTATCTCAGTGTCAAGGTGCAAAGCTCTAGCAATAGATGTAACTAGTCCCCTAAAAGCTATGGTCCCTGTGTGTCTCAGGACAACAATCATGTGAGAAATCATAAATGAGACTGAATTAATTCTTCTATTAGTGAGACTACCCTGCAAAATTAGAAGTTCTCTAGCATTTACCTTGTTTGGATTCTCCCGGCCAAAAATAGTACAGGCGAGCATATATCGAAAAATTCGAATAGCCGGGTTATGGATCAATGATGCTAAAATTCCTTCAAAAGAATTTATAGAAGAGTTTGACAATTGACTCCAGAAGGAAAATGCATCAGTGGACCATTCAGAATCCAAAGGAGTCTCACAAATAGCACCATCACCATGAGGAATACCCAACAGAGCTGCTAGTTCATTGGTGCTATATTCATATTCAACATTGAACAGACAAAATTTAAACGTACCGATAGTACTAGCAGTGTCGGGGTGAAATAAATAAATTAGGGAACTTAAGAATTCCTGAGTTAGCCTCTCAAAGGTGGGCTCTTTTCTAGTAAAAATATCATGAAATCCTAGGATGTCAGCTAAATGAAAAAAAACTATGATAAATTCCTAAAGTATACAGAGAGTCTTCATCGACATACCTGGTTGAGACAATTTCTCGTCCTTGCAATTTTTCAAGGATTTTCCGTTGTCGGTCTCTGGGTTTGCCTTCACGAAGAACGTATTTGTTGAACTCCATTGTTTCTCCTTAGGAAGAAATTTGAAAAAATGGGTTTAAAAAAAACGGGTGTTGGAGATTGGGAGGAGAAAGTTTGAATTTTTATGAAGGTTAGAAAAATGGATTTTGGAGTGGTTAATGGGGTAGTAGGTGGTTGATAAAATGAGAGGAATGGGGTAGTAGATGGTTGAGAAAATGAGAGGCTTTGGGGTTGAAAATGAAGAAAGTGGGAGGTTTTTAAAAATCTGCCCGTTATAATTCCAGACCCTGTGGCAGGCGCCATGGTCTTGGTGGCGGGCGCCATGTTTGAAAATTGGGCTGGGCTCAAATTTCTTCATTTCGTTGGTTTGGGCTTCTTATTCCAATTTCTTCTCATAGGTGCAAACATCAATTCTTCATTTGGTGCATCCAAGGATTGGTGTATTGAAAAAAAAATTCTTTTATGTTTATAACTTGAAAATAATAAACTCACAAAAATAAAATAAACAATTAATTAAAGAGAGAAAAAATAAAAATAAAAATAAAAAGAAATATACTTAATCTTGGTAAGTCATAAAAAATAAAAATAAAAAGAAAGTAGAATGCAAGACTTAGGCATAAAAATAAATAAGTCTGGTAAAGGAAACAACATGATAAACAAAACAAAAACACAGTGCAAATATGAATCAAGATCATCAAGGAGTAGTGGGGTCCTTGGTCGACTCAGAACCATGAGCTGCAGCTAACTTACTGCGAAGATAATCAATTTCCTGCTGTTGGAGGTCTGCCTTTGTAGAGTGAGTAGCATCAGAAACCATACCCTTGAGAGAGAGGTCTTCAACTATCTGACGAAGTTGGGCTACCTCTCTACGCAGCTCAGCAACCTGTGTATAGATGTCGGGTTGCTGCAAAGAGAAATTATTAGAGAATACAGTGGTCCTCTCTGGCGATGTCCATGGATGATACTCAGGTACAGGAGGTGATTTTCGGTCTTCCACGGTATCTCCAAGACCTTCTAAGGAATATCTCCAATTGGAAGGGTTATGGACATTGGTCATCACGGGATCAAGAAAGGTAAAATAGTGAACGGTTTCATTATTAATCAGGAGTCTATACTGGTTGGGATTAAAGTAGACTCTTCTCATCAGCCCACGATCCAAACAGAAATCAATGTTAATTGTTGTATATCCACAGTCGGAGGTAAGGTGAGATAACTTACTTGTATGACCCAAAGCAGAAGCAATCTGAGTCACTGTCCCTCCCGCATGGAGGATACCTTCAGCAGACTTAAAAGTCATCATGAGATTCCACAGCAGAAAAATTCCACAGGCTACAGGGCGAGACTAGGTCACATATTAGAGGAAAAAGATCTCCTCCTCTCTAACATGGGTATTAGTGTCAGCCTTCCCTAGGAAAGTGTGAGCAATAACCATTTGAAAATACTTGAAAGTGGGGTTGTGAATAACAGGGGATAGCTGAGTGGAAGGATTAAGGCTCCCTCCCGCAGTAATATTTCTCCAGAATTTCTCGATGTCCCTAGTCATGAAATAGCCAACTAGTAGCTCAGGTATAGCATCGGGTGTGGTCTGGAAGCCTAGCAAGTCGCCAAACTCCCTTTGGGTAAAATAGTATTCTATCCCGAATAGTCTGAAAGTGAGGTATCCATCCTGGCTATTATAGGGCTCAAACTCGAATGAATTGAGGAATTCTAAGGTGAGGTTCCTGTAGATCACATTTAGGTCATCGGCATACTTGTCCCACTTTAGCTGGTTGCATAGATACTTGATACTGGCTTCAAAGCCCAGAGCTTCCATGCAAATCTAGTCTGGATATCTGGTTGGTGCCATGGGTCGCTATGACAGGACCGCATAGCGTTGTCTCTGAGTGTCATATTGGAAGGAAACATGCATGTCATCGAAATGCTCCATCCTGATAAATGTAGTTAGCAAAGACGGCTAGCAGGTGATGCCTAAAATCATAAATTTTGCAACTATTAGTATAAAGATAAAAATAAAATTTGATAAAGTAAAAAGTAAATAAATGCAAAAAATAAAAATAAAAATAAACCCATGGGTTTCCTCCCATGCAGCGCTTGTTTAAAGTCGTTAGCTTGACGAGTAAACTTCATATAACGAAAACTGGTACTGGTGGATCAATCAGAGTGTGGCTGGAGTAGATGTTGGGAATGTCACCTCCTTCGTAGTGCTTCATCCTCTTCCCATTGACGATGAATGGGCTACAAGAATTGTTCTTGATCTCGACTGCTCCAGATCTTAGGATTCTAGAGACCTCAAAAGGACCAGTCCATCTTGAACGTAGCTTGCCAGGAAAAAGTCGCAACCTGGAATTGAAAAGGAGAACAAGGTCGCCTATATTGAAGTATTTCTTTACAATTCTTATGTCATGCCAATTTTTGGTTTTTTCTTTATATATTATAGCATTCTCATAGGCAGACTGACAGAATTCCTCCAATTTATGAATGTCAAGGATGCGCTTTTCACCAGCAGTCAAATATTCCAAATTCAAGGTCTTAATGGCCCAATAGGCTTTATGCTCTAACTCGAAGGGTAAATGACAAGATTTTCCATAGACTAATTGGTAAGGGGTTGTTCCAATATGGGTTTTAAAAGTTGTTCTGTAGGCCCATAGTGCTTCATGTAGCTTCTGAGACCAATCTTTTCTGGAAATTGAAACGATTTTTTCTAAGATTTGTTTAATCTCCCTGTTAGACACTTCTACTTGGCCATTAGTCTGTGGATGATAAGGTGTTGCTACTCTATGCTTTACTCCATACTTACTCAAGAGCTTATCAAAGATTCTGGATATGAAATGTGATCCTCCATCACTTATAACGAGACGGGGTGTTCCAAACCTTGGAAAAATGATATTCTTAAATAACTTGACTACCACTCTTGTGTCATTTGTGGGTGATGCAATAGACTCAATCCATTTAGACACGTGGTCTGCAGCTACTAAAATGTACCTATTTCCCATTGAAGGTGGAAATGGTCTCATAAAGTCTATACCCCAAACATCAAAGAGTTCGACTTCCTGGATATTCCTCATTGGCATCTCATCACGTCTTGATATGTTCCCGGTGCGTTAGCATCGGTCGCACTTCACAATGTAGGCATGAAGATCGCGCCATAAAGTTGGCCAACAGAGGCCTTCTTGAAGAATCTTGGCGTGCATTTTAGATATACTTGCATGTCCACCATAAGGTGCAAAATGACAGTGTCTGATGATGTCTTATATTTCTTCTTCTGAGACGCAACGCCTGAAAATATTATATATTCCTCTCTTGAATAGGAGTGGTTCATCCTAGTAGAAATGTTTAACATCTTTGAAGAACTTCTTTTTCTGTTGGTAATTTAGATCGGGGGGTATGATATATGTAGCTAGGTAGTTTACAAAATCAGCATACCAAGGTACGCTCTTCATTACTGAAATTTTTTCAAAATCTTTATCTCTATAAGGCTCAAAATCATCAGTCTTTGCTATAAGTCTGTCATAGGTGAAATCATCATTATAGGCAATAAGTCAGGTTTTAAGTGTTCTAATCTAGAGAGGTGGTCAGCGACAACATTCTGTGTGCCTTTCTTATCCTTAATGTCTAGATCAAACTCTTGGAGTAACAAGATCCATCTAAGTAATCTAGGTTTAGCGTCCTTTTTATTTAATAGATAACATATGGTAGCATGATCAGTGTAAACAATGATCTTTGCTCCAACTAGGTAGGACCTAAACTTATCTATCGCAAAAATTACTGCCAATAATTCTTTTTCTGTTGTTGCATAGTTTAGCTAGGTGGTATCTAGGGTTCTACTAGCATAATATATAACATGTAATTTCTTATCTTTTGGTTGTCCTAGAACAACACCAACTGCATAATCGCTGGCATCGCACATGATTTCAAAAGGTTGTGTCCAATTTGGGGGTTGCATGATTGGAGCTAAAATCAGTGCTTGTTTCAAAAATTTAAAAGCTTCGAGACATTTCTCGTCAAAAACAAATTCAATGTCCTTCATTATAAGATTAGTCAAAGGTTTTGTTATTTTAGAGAAGTCTTTTATAAAACGCCGATAAAAACCAGCATGTCCAAGAAAATTTCTAATCTCCCTAATGGTTTTAGGTGGGCTGAGGTTTTCTATAACTTCAATTTTGGCTCTATCGACCTCAATGCCTCTTTCGGAGACAATGTGTCGTAATACTAAACCTTCATTAACCATAAAATGACATTTTTCCTAGTTTAGCACTAGGTTCACCTCTACGCATATTTCAAGGATTTTTTCAAGGTTGGAGAAACAATCATTAAAATTGAATCCACACACCGAGAAATCGTCCATGAAAACTTCCATTATTCCATCTAGGTAATCTACAAATATAGACATCATACAACGCTAAAAAGTGGTAGGGGCATTACAGAGTCCGAAGGGCATTCGTCTATAGGAGAATGTTCCATAAGGACAGGTGAAGGTTGTTTTCTCTTGATCCTCAGGGTGAATAGGTATTTGTAAAAATCCTGAGTATCCATCTAGATAACAAAAGTGTGAGTGTCTGGCTAGACGTTCGAGCATTTGATCTATAAATGGACGAGGTAAATGATCCTTCCTGGTTTCTTTTTATAATTTTCTATAATCTATACACATACGCCAACCTCCTTCTTTTCGTTTAGCAATATTCTCACCTTTCTCATTTTCTATGATTGTGATGCCTCCTTTCTTTGGCACCACATGCACAGGACTCACCCAATTACTATATGATATTTGGTAAATTATACCAACCTCTAGTAACTTAATAACTTCTCTTTTAAAAACATCGCTCATTATAGGGTTTATTCTTCTTTGATGTTCTCTTGAGGGTTTTGAGTTTTCTTCTAACAAGATCCGGTGCATGCACACTGTTGTACCCCAAAATTTGCCCTCTTAATTCTCAAGGCTTTTATTACAAGGATTTCAAGGTTCAAGCTTGAACAAGTGCATTTGGATTTTCCAATACCAAAATTAAAAGGAAACTGTCAAAAATGGAGAAAACAGATAAAAATAATATTTTGACAAATTTGGAGGAAAACAGGTCTCTTTCGATTCAACACCATTCGATTGACTCTTGGCCTCTTTCGAATGCAACTTGGATTACATCCTTCATTTTGAAATTAAATCCTCCTTCAAATTCCAGTTTAGGTACATCCTTCGTTTGGATTTGAAACCTCCTTCGAATGCAACTTAGGTACATCCTTCGTTTGGATTTGAAACCTCCTTCGATTCAGCCTTTTGATTGGACAAGTGTGCTGCCTACATGGTTGCAATCAAAGGCCATGACATGTTGGCCACACATGCCCCCTGTAAGGAAACCTTTTCGATTCACCAAGTGTTCCGCCTGCAAAGCCTACTTCGATTTAGACAAGTTTACTGCCTACAAGCCTGCTTCGACTCGACAAGTTTGCTGCCTGCATGCTTGCTTCGTTTGGACAAGTTTCGATGGGACAAAGTAACCATCTCTATGCATCCTTAAAATCCACTTGCACCAAGGGCCTCTTGCATACTTTGCTTCATACAAGCTTCGTTTGATCCAAGAAGTATCTTCTTACAAGATACGACTAAGTTCTTGCTTCCCTTGAAGGAACACCCTTCGTTTCAGAAGCCAGGAACTTCCCTCACGCTAAAAGGCAATGACTCCCTTTTTGTTTATTTCGATCCACATACTTCGATTGGGCAACATTGTTTCCTTCGAACACGGGCTTTCGATTGGGCAATATGTTTGTTTCGATCCACATGCTTCGATCGGGAAATATGCTTCCTTCGAGCATGAGCTTTCGATTTAGAAATATGTTTTCTTCGATACTAGCTTCGACTGGGAATTAGCTTGTTTCGACCACAAGCTTCGACTGAGGAAAAGGCTTCCTTCGAACAGGTGTGCTTCGATCTCACTCTTGCATTCGACTCAAGACCAAATCTCGTTTTCCAGGCTATGTTGCGTCCAAATCTTTACATAATCAGAAGTTTGTACAAGGGTTTTAAACTTTGTCTTTTAGATACTACTATTCTTGGTTAAAGGCTACATACTCTTTCTTTTCATAGAGAGTACTTTAGTCACAAAATCAGCTTTCAACCTGATTTTGGTCTGAGCACAAGCAAGGCCAGAAGCATAAGTCACATCTTCTGCACCCCAACTGCCAAGAGGCCCCCCACATGTACTTTCACGTTACATTATTTTATCATTTATTTGCAAGGTTGGCTTTGGACAACATGTCCATTCTTTCTCTATAAATAGAGGAACATTTACAAAGCTAGGGGAGGATCTTTTGGACCTGAGGAACTAATCTCCCAAATTTTCTCAAACACAACAAAACTCTCTAGTTCATCAACACTTGAGAAATCAAAACCCATAATCCCAAACACTCACCTCTTTCGATTCTGAAGAACACCCCACGCATAGAAGTTTGTTCAAACTCAAAGACAACCTTTTGTGACAACTCTTTGAACCAAAAGCAAACCCCTTGTGACTACTCTTCGAATTCCAGAAACGTCCAGGTAGCAATTCAAGTTCGAAACCCACATCCATTCAAGGCCTGAAGCGAGGTAAGTTATTCTTACCTTTGAACTTTTCGTTTCATGGCATAATAATTTTCCCTTTCGTTTGAAACATGTACATACCATTGTTCCTTTCGTTTCCACCCTTTTTTATCATATTTTTTAAAACTAAGCCTTTCGTTTTGCTTTCTGTTTACCTGAACTTGCTTTAACTATTAAACAGTTTACAAGACAAATACTAGCATGGCCTCAGGCCATGTTGCCATTTAATGCTTGAAATGAAAGAAACAGGAAACAAGAAATAGGAAACGAAGCTTCTGTCTTCTACCCCCTTTCTCCAGGCCCAATCGAAGGAGGCAGAAAGGCAGATTACATCTTATACTGGTTCCAGGCCCAGTCGAAAGGCACAACATGTTGTCCTGCTTGTCCTACTTGTCATGCCTTCACCCTTTTCAGGCCAAATCGAAGAGAGCCAGAAAGTGCAGAATCGAAGAGTGCTACTGCCTGGGTCGAAAGACACTCATTTTTCTTACTTTTATCTTATATTTTCCTTCATATTTTTTATGCCTTTCAATATGGTTGTAATAGCGTAGGATTTTATCTTTCTGCATTTTATTTACTTTGTACAAATGCTAGTAATTAGGCGTGTATGGCAAGATAAAATCAACAAGTAGACAACCTAAAAATCAAAGACAAATGCATGCAATAAAACACACTTTGCACACATGCACCCTTAAGGTAATTCCACTTGTTGCCTTCAAAAATGGGCCATGGTATGCATGTCAAGTACTTTGGAAAAACAAAAAGATCATAGTCCCTCGATGACACTGTCTTGGTTGTCTAAACAAAATGATCAAGTCCCTCAAGAAAATTCCCAAAAATACTTGACACAATTGCTATCATGGTCTATACGATGACCAGCGCCCGTCCCGTTAAACATCCTAACACAAGGTTGTTCATCAAATACAATGGTGAAACAACACTGTTAAAAGGGTCAAAAACATAAGAAAAATCTTTGAGTAAATTAGGGTAGACAACTCTTAGTTACTTGATCAAAAATATTGCAAAACATCCTTGCCATTTTTCAAAACACACTTCACAACACAACTTCAAAAACAATTTCCAAACAACTTTCAAAACATTGAATTATCTTTTCAAAAAGACATACACCTTTGTATATACTCAAACAAGAGTCATTACAAAGGTTGCCTAGACAAGGCATCTTTTTCAAAACATTTTCAAAACCACACACGCACAAAGCACCATCTCAAACAATTGAAAAGAAAAAGGCAAGTGATCTAAAATAAGTAACTAAGAGCCCATGGATAACCATGGATGCAAAGGGTTCTAGCACCTTCCGTTTTCATAATCTACCCCCCGAACCCACGAAAACATCTCAAAGGTCTTTCCTGTGCTTTTTGACCTTTCCTTAGGATAAAATAAAAAGTCGGTGGAGACTCTTGCTAAACCGAACAAGTGCAAAAATGCAAAACAAACCTCAAGTCAGTTCTCCCACCGTATCATAGAACTGGCGACTCTGCTGGGGATTTTTTATAAAGTGGGGTTACCTTAGGGTTTTTAGATCACCTTTACATGCTTATCTTGTTTGATTTGATTGCTTTACTTTTTGGGTTCCTTGTTTGGGTTTGTTTTAAATCCTACACCCAGATTTGGGGGCACCTTTTAGGTAAGTAGCAATAAACTGTGAGGGAACTGTGTGGGGTATACCGACATGGTTAAATCAGTAGCTACGTTAGTGTGACATATTTGTGGGTACCGGTAGCCTTTGAGTTAATCAAAGAGAATACGGGGCCACTGAGTGATGTCATGAAGAACTAACGAACTCTTAGAACCTTACTTGACCATCTTTCCCTTTTTAGGGGTAGTTAGGTGACCGACTTTGGTGCAGTCCGAAGTTTGTAGATACTCGATACTACACTCATTGAGGATTGTTTTCTTGGAATATTTTGGTCGCCAGTTAAGTGGCTAAACCAAAACAATGAACATAGAAAATAATCCAGTGATACTGAGCTCCTTAGAACCCGGTTTCTATTTTAGGACAGGTTGAGCCAACTAACTTCAAGAGGGTACTTACCTACAAACCCCATGCAAGCCTAAACCTAAGGACTTGTTTGCTTTGTGTGAATATGACTGTCTCTATATACACTTGCTTACTTTTGCATACATGTACATAACATCATAACATCATACCATAGCATTTTCAATAACCATTTCAAGGATCTCGAGGGGCTTTTGATACAGGGACACGTTGAACCAGACATCTACCAAAGGGCTAGAGGTTTCATTTTCCTCTAAACAAACACCGTCAAAGATCAAGTGCAATAACTTGAATCAGGGGCTATGACCCACTTGACATGGTGAGCTTGATTCTCGTGGAAAGACATCCACCGATACAAAGTTATTCAATTAAAGATGTTGACCGAAGTTCAACCTCTAACATTTTCTTGTGTTTACCTCGCGAGATTATTGAAAGCATGCATCCAAATATCATGCATTGCATCATAACAGGTTTTCCTTTTCAGGTTTCCTTATTCTCCTACTGTTTATTTCAGTAGAGATGGCTATAGAGCAGACTATCAAGGGCATCCAGGCTCAAAACGCTTAGCTTCAAGAGATGTTCTTGAACCTATCCAAGGGACAAGAAGAGGTCAAGGCGCTCCTCACCAGGGGCATGATCATGGGAAATCCTGATGGAAACAAAGATGACCAGTTGGAAAGGCTACAAACTGAAATAGCCATAATAAGGGTCCAAATGATAGGACAATTGGTGGGCCAGATGGCTCTTATCCAAAATCTGGCTCAAGGATAAGAAGAGTTAAGGGTCCTCATCAACAAGCTTCGTTGGGATGGATGTAACCAAATGGGGCAAACATCTAGGATTGGGGATCAAATCATCATTCAGCCTCCCATGATACAAGAAGTCGGTTTAAGGGAGAGAAGACCTTCTCACTTTGCTTCCACGTCACGAGCCCAACAACGAATTCGTCAACATCATCCGGAAAATCAGGAAAGGAAAAGCGAGCCCAAAAGACAATTCACTAAGATCAACATGTCACTGACTCAAGCGCTACAATGCATGTTGAAGGCAGAGTTGATTACATTAAAGGCTCCTCTCCGGAACCCAAATACTTCCGCTCCTACCTATCATCCCAATGAAAGGTGTGCATACCACTCTGACAGCCCAGGGCATGACACAAACAACTGTTGGGCTCTGAAGAGCAAGGTCCAAGACATGATTGATGCCAAGGAGATCAAGTTTGACCTTCAGAAGACCCCAAATGTGATCACTGCTCCTACGCCAAATCATTGAGAATGTCTTTGTTTCATTTGAATTTTCAAGTTGTAATTTCTTTTGTTATTCAAACAATTATTTGTTAATGTCAAACTCTGTTTCATTAATGCATTGCATATGTTTGTCTTGAATTCATCCTTTCAATTTCATTACATTTAAACTATGATTTTTACCTTCTTTATGACATTCAACTCTTGCTAAAACTTACAAGCCATTAGAGGGAGGATGACGAAAACAATGCCATATTCTCATACAGTATGCTTTTGGACAGACCTTGCTGACGATGTACATACGTTCTTTCAAATCCTAAACACCGGAGTTATAAGGAAGATAATCCCTAGTCAACCCCTTCGAGCCAAAGAAGTAGAAGTTTTCTATTTTAAACGCAAATTGAAACCTTTAATTTAAACCTGGGGCAGGGTAGTCTCTCAATTAATTCAAGAGATGTGCATTGAAGTCGCAAAACTCTCAGTTCATAATACAACGAACGACATCAAAAGCATTCCTCTGGAATCAAAAGATAGTGATGGTTCTTTACCTCATAGGCAGTCATTATCTCTCAAAAGAAAAAGCCCACTAAGTCAAAACCTACAAAGGAGACTTAAGAAAACTGGGGCATCCCGCTGACTGTAATCTCAAAACAAGAACATTCAGGTAAAAATCAGGGATAACAAATCAAAAGGAGGTCACTACAAATCCTCAACAACATGAAAAAATGTTGCAAATGATGACTGCCTTCCAAAATCCAACTTGTGTGAACCATCACCAAAACGACGTTCCAAATTTGAATAGAGTTCGACGCACAATTAATTGAGTTTAGGATTGAAGAACATCACGAAGAGCGGGTGGGTACAAACATACTTTGAGCCTTTATCCTTTGTTTCTTAAACCGTGAACCAAGCCACATTACAACCCTTCAAAAGTCCCAATTGAAGGATGGGTTAGTTCAAGAGCATACTGTTACAAAAGGTATCCTGACTCCTGTAAGGCTTTGCCATAAATCTTGTGTTGAATTTGTCTTATAAAAAGTTTTCTGCTAAAAAACGCTTTTTTCAAAACTTCGAGACAAGCATAAACTTTGCATCACTTGAATATCACTGTTTGCATTTGGCTATTTGATTGAAAGCGAAGAAATTCATACAGTGAATGTTCGGAGGAACGAAAGCTCTCTCAGTGAGTAAAATCACTTCAAGTGGGATGACACTCCCATGGCAAAAATCTCCTATCAGCAAAAGGGGATTTGATATGGTATTGTCCAGTGAACCTAGGGCAGTCCAGTCAAGATTTCAACAAATCTTTCAAAGCTCAGTGAACCTGGGGCAGTCCAGTAAAGATTTCAAGAAATCTCTCAATTGTGGGAAAACCTGGGGCAAGTCTCCGTCGCCATCACTTGGGGCATTTAAACGTCACTCTCATCAAAGGGGTTACGAACAGTCCAAGATTCCTGACAATTCCACAAGCATCAGATACTAGGGGAAGTGATGAAACCTATCCGAAATCTTTCTGAAAAAAGAAATTCAAGCATCCTCAAGAAGTTTATCATCTCTCTAAGCATACCATCAATCATGGGTTTATTTCCCCAACATTTGTCAAGGATCTATTCTACAAAACATACTACATTTCAAGTTGAAAGGTCGTTCAAAATTTCCTTCATCACCTGCTGGAAGTTACGATCATCATAAAAAATTCCTTCATCACCTGTTGGAATTCACGGTCGTTCAAAATTTCCTTCATCACCTGCCGAAAGTTACGATCATCATCAAAAAATTTCTTGATCACCTGTTGGAAATTACAGCCACCAACAAAATAACGGACAACTGAAGCTCCTAAAAAACTGTTCTCATCCTTGAAACCCCAGTAGGTTGGCATACAAACCAAACTCCTGACTTCTCCCGGCAGTATGATTTCTCTCCGCACAGGTCGTCAAAGGGCTGGAAGATACACATATTCCTCAACAGTGATCCTAGGACTTCTCGTTGTCAACTATCAAAAGATTCCCGATCCCCAGCAGCAGTCAAGGTTTTATTTCTCCCCGACAGCAGTCAAGATTCTATTATCTCCAACTATCCAGGATTCATTTTCCTCAGCAAGACAGCTCATCAGCTTACATGCGCATTCATTACAGTCATATATCATAAGCATTGATATAACACATACCTTGCATCATACAACATAATTTTGTGTTTCAGCTAATATTCTACCCTTTTCAGGATAATATTAGCAAGCTTCGACTCTGACTTCTGAAAACAGTTTACGTGTGCTTCCAAACATGGATGTCAATCTATCGCTTGTTCAGACTCAAGACTTCTGAAAACAGTTTACGAATTCTCCAAATACGGATGTTAATCTATCGCTTGTTCAGATTCAACTTTTGAAAACAGTTTACGGATGCTTCCCAACATGGATGCTGATCTATTGCTTATTCAACTTCAAGACTTCTGAAAATAGTTTACGGATTCTCCAAATACGGATGTTAATCTATCGCTTGTTCAGATTCAACTTTTGAAAACAGTTTACGGATGCTTCCCAACATGGATGCTGATCTATTGCTTATTCAACTTCAAGACTTCTGAAAACAGTTTACGGATTCTCCAAATATGGATGTTAATCTATCGCTTGTTCAAATTCAACTTTTGAAAACAGTTTATGGATGCTTCCGAACATGGATGTTGATCTATTGCTTATTCAACTTCAAGACTTCTGAAAACAGTTTACGGGTGCTTCTAAACATGGATGTCAATCTATCGCTTGTTCATACTCAACTTCTGAAAACAGTTTACGGGTGCTTCCAAACATGGATGTCAATCTATCGCTTGTTCAGACCCAACATCTGAAAACAGTTTACGGGTGCTTCCAAACATGGATGCCAATCTATCGCTTGTTCAGACTCAACTTCTGAAAACAGTTTACCGGTGCTTCCAAATATGGATGTCAATCTATCGCTTGTTCAGACTCAACTTCTGAAAACAGTTTACGGGTGCTTCCAAATATGGATGTCAATCTATCGCTTGTTCAGACTCAACTTCTGAAAACAGTTTACGGGTGCTTCCAAATATGGATGTCAATCTATCGCTTGTTCAGACTCAACTTCTGAAAACAGTTTACGGGTGCTTCCAAATATGGATGTCAATCTATTTCTTGTTCAGACTCAACTTCTGAAAACAGTTTACGGGTGCTTCCAAATATGGATGTCAATCTATCGCTTGTTCAGACTCAACTTCTGAAAATAGTTTACGGGTGCTTCCAAATATGGATGTCAATCTATCGCTTGTTCAGACTCAACTTCTGAAAACAGTTTATGGGTGCTTCCAAACATGGATGTCAATCTATCGCTTGTTCAGACTCAAGACTTCTGAAAACAGTTTACGGATTCTCCAAATACGGATGTTAATCTATCGCTTGTTCAACTTTAACTTCCGAAAACAGTTGACAGATTCGCCAAACATGGATGTCAATCTACTGCTTATTCAGACCCCCAGCTCGGAGATGTTCCAAAACATGGACACCTTTCTGATACTCATTCTTTCACCTACAACATACATTCAACAAACATGCCAGATGGCATCATTAAGCCCATCCCCGACAAGATTCTGTCACATCTCCATATGGCATCTTTAAGCCCATCCCTGACAAGTTTCTGTTACCTCTCCAAATGGCATCTTTAAGCCCATTCCCTCAAACTACGCTTTGACGAGTGCAAATTTTTTGGTCACTCTAGTGTCCAATCATCTTTTACCTTCGAGTCGCAAACGGAAAAACTACCAATCTAACTCTTCAGGTTCAAGAAGATTGAACAGGGGCAACTGTTGTACCCCAAAATTTGCCCTCTCAATTCTCAAGGCTTTTCTTACAAGGATTTCAAGGTTCAAGCTTGAACAAGTGCATTTGGATTTTCCAATACCAAAATTAAAAGGAAACTGTCAAAAATGGAGAAAATAGATAAAAATAACATTTTGACAAATTTGGAGGAAAACAGGTCTCTTTCGATTCAGCACCCTTCGATTGACTCTTGGCCTCTTTTGAATGCAACTTGGATTACATCCTTCATTTTGAACTTAAAGCCTCCTTAGAATGCCATTTTAGGTACATCCTTCGTTTGGATTTGAAACCTCTTTCGAATGCAACTTAGGTACATCCTTTGTTTGGATTTGAAACCTCCTTCGATTCAACCTTTTGATTGGACAAGTGTGCTGCCTACATGGTTGCAATCAAAGGCCATGACATGTTGGCCACACATGCCCCCTGTAGGGAAACCTTTTCGATTCACCAAGCGTGCTGCCTGCAAAGCCTACTTCGATTTGGACAAGTTTACTGCCTACAAGCCTGCTTCAATTGGACATGTTTGCTGCCTGCATGCTTGCTTCTTTTGGACAAGTTTCGATGGCACAAAGTAATCATATCTATGCATCCTTCAAATCCACATGCACCAAGGTCCTCTTGCATACTTTGCTTCATACAAGTTTCGTTTGATCCAAGAAGTATCTTCATACAAGATTCGACTAAGTTCTTGCTTCCCTTGAAGGAACACCCTTCGATTCAGAAGCCAGGAACTTCCCTCACGCTAAAAGGCAATGACTCCCTTTTTGTTTGTTTCGAACCACATACTTCGATTGGGAAACATTGCTTCCTTCGAACACGGGCTTTCGATTGGGAAATATGTTTGTTTTGATCCACATGCTTCGATCGGGAAATATGCTTCCTTCGAGCATGAGCTTTCGATTTAGCAATATATTTTCTTTGATACAAGCTTCGACTGGGAATTAGCTTGTTTCGACCACAACCTTCGACTGAGGCAAAGGCTTCCTTCGAACAGGTGTGCTTCGATCTCACTCTTGCATTCGACTCAAGACCAAATCTCGTTTGCCAGGCTATGTTGCGTCCAAATCTTTACATAATCAGAAGTTTGTACAAGGGTTTTAAACTTTGTCTTTTAGATACTACTATTCTTGGTTAAAGGCTACATACTCTTTCTTTTCATAGAGAGTACTTTAGTCACAAAATCAGCTTTCAACCTGATTTTGGTCTGAGCACAAGCAAGGCCAGAAGCATAAGTCACATCTTCTGCACCCCAACTGCCAAGAGGCCCCCCACATGTACTTTCACGTTACATTATTTTATCAATTATTTGCAAGGCTGGCTTTGGACAACATGTCCATTCTTTCTCTATAAATAGAGGAACATTTACAAAGCTAGGGGAGGATCTTTTCGACCTGAGGAACGAATCTCCCAAATTTTGTCAAACACAACAAAACTCTCAAGTTCATCAACACTTGAGAAATAAAAACCCAGAATCCCAAACACTCACCTCTTTCGATTCTAAAGAACACCCCACACATAGAAGTTTGTTCAAACTCAAAGACAACCTTCTGTGACAACTCTTCGAACCAAAAGCAAACCCCCTGTTACTACTCTTCGAATTCCAGAAACGTCCAGGTAGCAGTTCAAGTTCGAAACCCATATCCATTCAAGGCCTGAGGCAAGGTAAGTTATTCTTACCTTTGAACTTTTTGTTTCATGGCATAATAATTTTCCCTTTCGTTTGAAACATGTACATACCATTGTTCCTTTCGTTTCCACCCATTTTTAACATATTTTTTACAACTAAGCCTTTCGTTTTGCTTTCTGTTTACCTGAACTTGCTTTAACTATTAAACAGTTTACAAGACAAATACTAGCATGGCCCCAGACCATGTTGCCATTTAATGCTTGAAATGAAAGAAACATGAAACAGGAAATAGGAAACGAAGCTTCTGTCTTCTACCCCCTTTCTCTAGGCCCAATCGAAGGAGGCAGAAAGGAAGATTGCATCTTATATTGGTTCCAGGCCCAGTCGAAAGGCACAACATGCTGTCCTGCTGGTCCCAATCGAAAGGCACAACATGCTGATTGTGAGGTCTCAGTCGAAAGTCATGCCTTCACCCTTTTCCGGCCAAATCGAAGAGAGCTAGAAAGTGTAGAATCGAAGAGTGCTACTTTCTGGGTCGAAAGACACTCATTTTCTTACTTTTATCTTATTTTTTCCTTCATATTTTTTATGCCTTTCGATATGGTTGTAATAGCGTAGGATTTTATCTTTCTGCATTTTATTTACTTTGTACAAATGCTAGTAATTAGGCGTGTATGGAAAGATAAAATCAACAAGTAGACAACCTAAAAATCAAAGACAAATGCATGCAATAAAACACACTTTGCATACATGCACCCTTAGGGTAATTCCACTTGTTGCCTTCAAAAATGGGCCATGGTATGCATGTCAAGTACTTTGGAAAAACAAAAAGATCATAGTCCCTCGATGAAGCTGTCTTGGTTTCCTAAACAAAATGATCAAGTCCCTCAAGAAAATTGCCAAAAATACTTGACACAATTGCTATCATGGTCTATACGATGACCCGCGCCCGTCCCGTTAAACATCCTAACACAAGGTTGTTCATCAAACACAATGGTGAAACAACACTCTTAAAAGGGTCAAAAACATAAGAAAAATCTTTGAGTAAATTAGGGTAGACAACTCTTAGTTACTTGATCAAAAATCTTGCAAAACATCCTTGCCATTTTTCAAAACACACTTCACAACACAACTTCCAAAAACAATTTCCAAACAACTTTTAAAACATTGAATTATATTTTCAAAAAGATATACACCTTTGTATATACTCAAACAAGAGTCATTACAAAGGTTTCCTAGACAAGGCATCTTTTTCAAAACATTTCCAAAACCACACACACACAAAGCACCATCTCAAACAATTGAAAAGAAAAAGGCAAGTGATCTAAAACAAGTAACTAAGAGCCCATGGATAACCATGGATGAAAAGGGTGCTAGCACCTTCCCTTTTCATAATCTACCCCCCGAACCCACGAAAACATCTCAAAGGTCTTTCCTGTGCTTTTTGACCTTTCCTTAGTATAAAATAAAAAGTCGGTGGCGATTCTTGCTAAACCGAACAAGTGCGAAAATGCAAAACAAACCTTAAGTCAGTTATCCCACAGTATCACAGAACTGGCGACTCTGCTGGGTATTTTTTTAAAAGTGGGGTTACCTTAGGGTTTTTAGATCACCTTTACATGCTTATCTTGTTTGATTTGATTGCTTTACTTTTTGGGTTCCTTGTTTGGGTTTGTTTTAAATCCTACACCCAGATTTGGGGGCACCTTTTAGGTAAGTAGCAATAAACTGTGAGGGAACTGTGCGGGGTATACCGACATGGTTAAAGCAGTAGCTACGTTAGTGTGACATATTTGTGGGTACCGGTAGCCTTTGAGTTAATCAAAGAGAATACGGGGCCGCTGAGTGATGTCATGAAGCACTAACGAACTCTTAGAACCTTACTTAACCATCTTGGCCTTTTTAGGGGTAGTGAGGTAACCGAATTTGGTGCAGTCCGAAGTTGGTAGATACTCGATACTACACTCATTGAGGATTGTTTTCTTGGAATATTTTGGTCGCCAGTTAAGTGGCTAAACCAAAACAATGAACATAGAAAATAATCCAATGATATTGAGCTCCTTAGAACCCGATTTCAATTTTAGGACAGGTTGAGCCAACTAACTTCAAGAGGGTACTTACCTGTAAACCCCATGCAAGCCTAAACCTAAGGACTTGTTTGCTTTGTGTGAATATGACTGTCTATATATATACACTTGCTTACTTTTGCATACATGTACATAACATCATAACATCATACCATAGCATTTTCAATAACCATTTCAAGGATCTCGAGGGGCTTTTGATACAGGGACACGTTGAACCAGACATCTACCAAAGGGCTAGAGGTTTCATTTTCCTCTAAACAAATGCCATCAAAGATCAAGTGCAACAACTTGAATCGGGGGCTATGACCCACTTGACATGGTGAGCTTGATTCTCGTGGAAAGACATCCACCTATACAAAGTTATTCAATTAAAGATGTTGATCGAAGTTGAACCTCTAACATTTTCTTGTGTTTACCTCGCGAGATTCTTGAAAGCATGCATCCACATATCATGCATTGCATCATAACAGGTTTTCCTTTTCAGGTTTCCTTATTCTCCTACTGTTTATTTCAGTAGAGATGGCTCTAGAGCAGACTATCAAGGGCATCCAGGCTCAAAACGGTCAGCTTCAAGAGATTTTCTTGAACCTATCCAAGGGACAAGAAGAGGTCAAGGCGCTCCTCACTAGGGGCATGATCATGGGAAATCCTGATGGAAACAAAAATGACCAGTTGGAAAGGCTACAAACTGAAATAGCCATAATAAGGGTCCAAATGATGGGACAGTTGGTGGGCCAGATGGATCTTATCCAAAATCTGGCTCAAGGATAAGAAGAGTTGAGGGTCCTCATCAACAAGCTTCGTCGGGATGGATGTAACCAAATGGGGCAAACATCTAGGATTGGGGATCAAATCTGTATTCAGCCTCCCATGATACAAGAAGCCGGTTTAAGGGAGAGAAGACCTTCTCACTTTGCTTCCACGTCACGAGCCTAACAACGACTTCGTCAACATCAACCGGAAAATCAGCAAAGGCAAAGCGAGCCCAAAAGACAATTCACTAAGATCAACATGTCATTGACTCAAGCGCTACAACGCATGTTGAAGGCAGAGTTGATTACATTAAAGGCTCCTCTCCGGAACCCAAATACTGCCGCTCCTACCTATCATCCCAATGAAAGGTGTGCATACCACTTTGACAGGCCAGGGCATGACACAAACAACTGTTGGGCTCTGAAGAACAAGGTCCAAGACATAATTGATGCCAAGGAGATCAAGTTTGACCCTCTGAAGACCCCAAATATGATCACTGCTCCTACGCCATATCATTGAGAATGTCTTTGTTTCATTTGAATTTTCAAGATGTAATTTCTTTTGTTATTCAAACAATTATCTGTTAATGTCAAACTCTGTTTCATTAATGCATTGCATATGTTTGTCTTGAATTCATCCTTTCATTTTCATTACATTTAAACTATGCTTTTTACCTTCTTTATGACATTCAACTCTTGCTAAAAGTTACAAGCCTTTAGAGGGAGGATGACGAAAACAATGCCATAATCTCATACAGTATGCTTTTGGACAGACCTTGCTGACGATGTACAGGCGTTCTTTCAAATCCTAAACACCGGAGTTATAAGGAAGATAATCCCTAGTCAACCCCTTCGAGCCAAAGAAGTAGAAGTTTTCTGTTTTAAACGCGAATTGAAACCTTTAATTTAAATCTGGGGCAGGGTAGTCTCTCAGTTAATTCAAGAGATGTGCATTGAAGTCGCAAAACTCTCAGTTCATAATACAACGAATGACATCAAAATCATTCCTCTGGAATCAAAAGACAGTGATGGTTCTTTACCTCATAGGCAGTCATTATCTCTCAAAAGAAAAAGCCCACTAAGTCAAAACCTTCAAAGGAGACTTAAGAAAACTGGGGCATCCCGCTGACTGTAATCTCAAAACAAGAACAGTCAGGTAAAAATCAGGGATAACGAATCAAAAGGAGGTCACTACAAATCCTCAACAACATGAAAAAATGTTGCAAATGATGACTGCCTTCCAAAATCCAACTTGTGTGAACCATCACCAAAACGTAGTTCCAAATTCGAATAGAGTTCGAGACACAATTAACCGAGTTTAGGATTGAAGAACATCACGAAGAGAGGGTGGGTACAAATATACTTTGAGCCTTTATCCTTTGTTTCTTAAACCGTGAACCAAGCCATGTTACAACCCTTCAAAAGTCCCAATTGAAACATGGGTTAGTTCAAGAGCATACTGTTACAAAAGGTATCCTGACTCTTGTAAGGCTTTGCCCTAAATCTTGTGTTGAATTTGTCTTATAAAAAGTTTTCTGCTAAAAAACGCATTTTTCAAAACTTCGAGACAAGCATAAACTTTGCATCACTTGAATATCACTGTTTGCATTTGGCTATTTGATTGACAATGAAGAAATTCATACAGTGAATGTTCAGAGGAACGAAAGCTCTCTCAGTGAGTAAAATCACTTCAAGTGGGATGACACTCCCGTGGCAAAAATCTCCTATCAGCAAAAGGGGATTTGATATGGTATTGTCCAGTGAACCTGGGGCAGTCCAGTCAATATTTCAACAAATCTTTCAAAGCTCAGTGAACCTGGGGCAGTCCAGTCAAGATTTCAAGAAATCTCTCAAAAAATAGTGGTCGAAGGTAACCTGATATTTTTTTTAGATTCTTCTCGCTTAAGTTCCAATATACACTCTTCAATGACGTCAATGGCATAACAGGCACCTCAAATGTTAATTTTCCTTTCTTAACGTCAATTATGGCTCTGGCTGTTGATAGGAATGGTCTACCTAAGAGGATTGGGATTTCTTCATCTTCTTTAATATCCATAACTACGAAATCAGTTGGGATATATAGCTGACCGATCTTAACTGGTATGTCTTCAAGTATGCCTATAGGGTACTTAACTGATCTATCAGCCAGCTGGAGAGACATTTTAGTCGGCTGTAATTCCCCTAAGTTTAACCTTCTACAAACTGCTAAAGGCATAAGGTTGACGCTAGCTCCTAGATCTAAGAAGGCTTTGTCAATAGTATGATTTCCTAAGATACAAGGAATGGAAAAACTTCCTGGGTCCTTTTCTTTCTTGGAAAGTTTAATTTCTGAAATAAAATTGCATTCGATTGGTTTGGGATCATCAAGTCTATGCTTGTTGGTCAGGATGACTTTTAGGAATTTAGCATAAGATGGTATCTGGGTGATGGCTTCGGTGAAAGGAATCTCTACATGGAGTTTTTCTATAACTTTAACGAATCTCTAGTATTGATTGTCAAGTTTGGTTTGTTTAAGTCTTTGCGGAAATGGGACTGGGGGTTTGTATGGGGGTCTTGATTTATTAGTTTTATCTTTTAATTCTGGTTCTTTTTACTTTTCGGGGTCCTCTGGTTCCTCCACTTGGTCTGTGGGTAAAACATTTGTCTTAGGTTGTAAGGGTGTACTCATGGATGGATTCTTGGGTCCATTGTAAGTAGTCCCACTTCGTAAGGAAATGGAATTAGCTTGCCCTTTAGGTTTTGGTTGAGGTTGTCCAGGGAATTGTCCTCCAGGTGTAGTTTGTGGGGCTTGTGTTTGGGCTATCTGCGGGATCTGGGTTTCAAGCATCTTGTTATGCGTAATCATCTGATCAACCTTAGTTCCTAATTGTTTGATTAGTTTGTTTACTTGAATATTATGATTTATGAACTCTTTGTTTTGTTGGGTTTGAGCTGAAATGAAATTTTCCATGATTTTCTCAAGGTTTGGTTTGGGTGTCACAACTTGCATAGGTTAATTTGGTCTTTGGGCTTGGAAACCTGTAGGTCTCGGAGGTGCAGAGTTTTGTATTGGGCTATTGTATTTATAAGAAATGTTTGGGTGATTCCTCCATCCGGGGTTATAAGTGTTTGAAAATGGGTTTCCTTGGGTGTAGTTTACTTGATCCGAGGAAGGCTCATTCAACAAGTTACATTTCGCAGGTTGACGTCCTTGGGTCCCACAGAGTTCGCATTCTGAAGCTACTGCGACTACAGTATTAGGGTTTTGAGACATGTTTTGAAATTTTAAGGCAAGAGCGTCCATTTTAACTTGTATCATGTCTAGAGAACTTATCTCATGTTTTCCTCCTTGGGTCTCCTTTTTCTCTACCGTAGCTCGTTCTGTTCCCCATTGGTAATGGTTTTGGGCCATGTCCTCAATGAGAGCGCAGGCTTCTAGGTAAGATTTATTCATCAATTCGCCACCAACAGCAGCATCGATAGACATCTTTGTGTTGTAATGGAGTCCATTATAGAAGGTGTGGATGATTAGCCATTGTTCTAGGTGGGGACAAGATCTTAACAGGTCCTTATATCTCTCTCATGCTTCAAAAAGTGATTCTCCCAGGTTTTGGTCAAATCTAGTGATTTGGTTTCTAAGGACAGCAGTTTTGCTGGGCGGAAAATATCTTGTGAGAAATACTCTCCTAAGGTCTGCCCAGGTTGTTATTGAATTGGGTGGAAGGGAATCTAACCAATGTTGTGCTTTATCTCTGAGGGAAAAAGGGAATTATCTTAGTCGTATTGCCTCAGGTGAAACACCATTGCATTTTTAAGTGTCTGCTAATTGTATAAAAGTTTTTAAGTGTTGATTCGGGTTCTCAGTAGCGAGATCACCAAATTGGTTTTGTTGCACCAATTGTAGCAATGAGGGTTTTAGTTCGAAATTATTTATGGTTATAGCTGGGTTTACGATACTTGAACTAGGTTCCTCATATGACGGTTGGGCAAATTCCTTGAGGGGTCTTTTGTTATGATTCTCGGCCATAGTTTTTCTAATTCTACAGAGAAAATGGATGTAACGTTCAGGTTCCGCTAAAGGATTGAATAAGGTTCCGGTGCTGCGAGATCTTCGCATTAACTGGACTATAAAAATTAGTCTAGACGGTGCGACTATAGGGTGCGAAATTTGACGAAAAACCTCCCCGGCAACGGCGCCAAAAACTTGATGTGGTGTATTCGCAAGTGTATGAATCGCATTAGAGTAATATAAAATATTATCGATCCACAAAGACCAACTGTCAATCTATCATTTCCTATTGTTACGGTGTTTAGCTAAGTCAATTTTAAATAGGGAATATATCATGCAAGAAAGTAAAGTGCGGTGAAATAAAATTGATATATAAAAGCAGGGCTGAATGTAATTCACATAGTCAGATAATATTCATAATGCTTCGGAATAGAACTACTTATAGGGCAATATTTTCTACTAAAGAAAATAACTAATTTAAGAGGAATTTCCGCTTTCGCGTAATCAGAACTGAGTTTAGTCTCAAATCAGACCTTCATATCGTCACTTATAAAAAGGCGCGCATTGCGTTTAAGTAATAAACCTATTTTTTAAGAAATAAAGTACTTGATCAAGTTGAAAAGTATTTTGATCTGGAATTTCTAATAAAAAGGGAACCTAAATTTAAACCTATAAACGCGTCCGAAAATAGTTTCAAAATGGATTTCTTTGATAATAAAAATCCCTAACTAACAGGAAAAAGCGCTTTCGCTTCCTTTGACCAGTTAGAACTAACCGAGTTTAACAAAAGGTTGGACGGCTTTCGATCTTACCCAACAATAATAAAGTACAGAAAACTCGTATTAAAAACCAAAATAGCCCATAAGCATTTCTATTGACACATTATTTGGAATATCGATCTGACTAGATTCCTTACATTCTAGCCCAGTGAGGTTTAGCCTGACATGGGAATGTAAACAGACATGTTAAAATAAATCATGCGAGAAAGTAAATAATTTAAATTGCGGTGCGGAAAATAAACAAAGTAAAAGCAGGTGCGGGTAATAAACAAAGTAAAAGAAGGTGCAAGAAATAAACAAATTAAAGCAGGTGCAGGAAATAAACAAAGTAAAAGCAGGTGCAGGAAATAAACAAAGTAAAAGAAGGTGCGGAAAATAAACAAAGTAAAAGCAGTGAGGAAAATAAACAAAGTAAAAGCAATGCGGGAAATAAACAAAGTAAAGGCAATGCAGAATATATAAATAGAAACCTGCTCCAAACGGGGAGGTTTTAAATCTGGTACAAACTGGAAGTAAAATGCGACTGGAAATAAACAGCAGTTGAAAATAAAAGTGGCAAGATAAATTTCTGCCGAAGTGCTTCAAACTCGATTATAGACTCAATCAATAGTGCAATAATTCCCTGATGTGAAGAATTATCGCTTTACAATTCTGAAATTATATGGCTTAAGTTCGCAACTATGGTTGGATCAAGTTTGCAACTAAGCTTGGGTAATTTTAAATGAAATCAGGAACTTCTATTTATAGAGGATGAAGAATGCAGGAAATCACAACAATTCCCCCCAACTCATTTTGGGGGGGAAACCATCGTCCAAAGGTGGCGCCCACCATGGAGGCCATGGCGCTCGCCATGTGTGTAGATGAAAGGGAAGTGGGAAACATGGCAATTGAAGTCAGCAGGAGGTGGTCCACGTCATGGCCTACCCTATGGCTGGCGCCATGGGTGCAAATTTGACCTAAACTCCTATTTTTCAGCATGTTTTCCTTCATTTCTTCAGGGGAGCTCTAGATAATTGAAATACCTGAAAAGGAAACAAAAGATGTGAATAATACAAGAAACAAATAATAAAAAACTTCAATAACATGTGAAATCAGAGTCAAAAACAAGTGTAAAGTAAGTGTTATCAGTCAACCCCTGATGAAGAATTGTTAAAGGTGTTGTTCCAGTTCTTTGACCCGTTACACCACTTCTTCACTTTTCCAGATTACCAATTAGTGCCTACTATGGAGGAGTTTTCTCAGTTATTGGGGGTATCTATCCTTAATCATCTACCATTCAACGGTATGGAAAGAGACCCAAAGCCTGAAGAGATTGCTCAAGCTTTGTCTTTACAACAGTCTGATGAAATGGAAAATTGGGAAAGCAGAAGAGGTGTCCAAGGATTTCCAGTTAAGTTTCTATTTGAGAAAGCATACTATTTTTAGGATAATCTGGATTTACAAGCTTTTGAAGAGGTGTTGGCCCTTCTCATCTATGGGATGGTACTATTCCCTAACACAGACCAACTCATATATGTGAATGCGGTTAAGGTTTTTCTATCACATAATCCGTTGCCTACCTTACTTAGGGATATTCTACACTCTCTGCATACTCGCACTCTGAAGAGAAGAGGGACCCTTTTATGTTGCACTCCTGTATTGGCTAGGTGGTTTATTTCGCACCTACCCCGGTCTATTTTAAGAAATGAGCAGGGTATGAGATGGTCTCATAGGTTGATTTCCCTTACACATTCGAATATTCATTGGTGTTCTCAGTCTTTGGAGAGTGTCACCATCATTGATCAATGTGGGGAATTCCCTAATTTCCCTCTCTTAGGCATTAGGGGAGGAATTACTTATAATCCTTGTTTGGAGTTACGACAGTTTGGTTATGCTAGAAGGGATGGTCCTCATGACACACTCGTCCAAGGAATCACATTTGACTATGAGAATGATGTTCAGGGTTATCGCAAGAGGTTCATTCGAGCTTGGGGCATGATAAACAGAGTTGACAGCAAGACACTGGGGCACAAGAATTCTATCCCTTATGAGCCTTACCTCAAATTGGTACGTGCTCATGCTCAATGTCTTATGATGCCTTACCCCGCCATATTACATGTGATTATGGAGCCAATTTCTTAGGGAGACACTCCTTACATTGTGCTTCATCTTGACGTTCCAACCGATCTTGAGGAGCTACGAAGGTCCTGGATCCAACTCAAAGAAGAACAAGATATTTTCGAAACCCAATTATATGCCAGCGAGAAGAAGATTTTAGAGCTCACCAAGTTACTTCACGAAGAGAAGAGTATAAATTCTTATATTGCACCAAACAGGATACGTCTGTAGGAAGCTTGAGTCTCTTTGCTTAGAGAGTTATTTTTGCTTTGTTATCTCCTTTGTAAGCCAAAGAGGCATTATGGTGACTGATAAAACTTCTTAATGCAATTAACTTATGTTCTCTTTCTATTTAAGCAATTTTAAGTCTTAGAAATTCTTGAAAACATTGCATACATATATCATACATATCATTGCATAAGCAGGTTTAAAGCAGGTTTCTCATCTTCTTCGCAGTTTATTTTAGCAATGGCTCTAGAGCGAACAGTGAGAGATCTACAGACTCAGAATGCTCAGTTTCAACAGATGATCATGGCCCTGATTGTTAAAGAAAAGAAGAAGCCAAAGAAACCAGTTGGTGTGGTGAACTTGGGAAGAAGGATCAGAGTACCATTGCGGCAAGCCTCTGAACTGGTAACTTCATCAAAGGAAGGAGACAACTGAGAAGAGGAAACAAGAGAGGAAGACTCTAGTCCAAAAGAATCTGATGATGAATCTAACTATGATGAGGAGCAATATCCTCCTGCTGATGAAAAATACAAACAAATGGAGGATCGTTTGAATGCAATGGAGGTCCGGAAGGTACCAGGTCTGGATTTTGAAGAGCCGGGTTTGGTTTCTGGGGTCGTTATCCTTCAAAATTTAAAGGTTCTTGTGTTCGCCAAATATGATGGAGTTTCATGTCCCAAGATGCACCTCCGATCTTATGTGAGGAAGATTCAGCCTCACACTGATGAAAAGGACTTATCGGTCCACTTCTTTCAAGATAGTCTATCTGAAACTCAATTAGAGTGGTTCTACCAGCTGGAAAGGACCAACATTCGAAATTGGGAAGACCTGACTACTGCTTTTTACAAGCAGTATCAGTACAATGCAGACCTTGCTCCCACCCGTACACAACTCCAAAGTATGTCTATAGGTTCAAGCGAGGGCTTTAAAGGCTATGCTCAGGAGTTGAGGGACTTAGCAGGAAGAGTCCAACCCCCCTGTATGATGGCGTGTTAGTGGATACATATTTGGCTACCTTATCTGGACCGTTTTTCAATCATCTGATTGGAAGTTCCACAACTGGTTTCACTGTAGCGGTAGAAATGTTTAAGACTAAGCCATTGGATTGACTAGTCTTATACATATCAAAACAAAAATCGCCACCGCGCTTTATTGTTTCCAAAGGAATGGGAAAAGAGAGAATAACCCAAAATGAGGGGGAAAGATTCTAAGGTAAGGGGGTTGGTTATGCAAAGGGAATGTATTAGCACCCTAAACATCTACGGTACTCTGCAGGAACCTCTTTGAAAAAAATATGTATATTTTGGCTATAAAATGTTGTATGTAAAATAGATGGTGGAGGTGAGAAAAGAAGTATTTTTTATGATTTTTTCATCCGCCGCGGTTGCGAACCTTTAGTGCCTACGTACCATCTTTCGTGCAATAGGGGATAAGGGTACACATAATTAACCTTTTAAAAAATTTTAAAACACAAGTGTGTTGGTTAATTTTATAAGATAAGACATCATCGTCATTGTCCGTATGGAAAACATACTTACTACCCACATTCATGACAAAGGAGAATTTGCATCATCTCAAAATGGAGGATATAGCTTGGATTTTAAAATCAACAATGCCTCACTCAACACCCAAGTGGAAAATATCTCTCTTCACTATATATTGTAGAAGTATAGTTGTTTGCATCACTACAAGTATTTACAAGAGTCTAATATTTAGAGAAAGGTTTAAAAATAAAGAGCCAAAGTGGAAAAATGGTTTGAAATGAGATTGATTGACTTTTAGTCTTTTCACAAAAAAATGTCAAGGTATTATTAAGTTAATTAGAGTTTATTTATGAAAAGGTTTTGAAAATGCATGGACCTAAGTCCAAGTTTATTATGAAAATGGTTCAAGTTTCAAAACAAGAAGACTTTTCAAATGGAGGAAGAAGATTTTTGAAATTAAAGAAGATGGCAGAAGAAGAAGAGACTATCCTAAAGCATAAGGTAAAATCTAGGGATAAGAATCATCTAACCAACAAGAGCCAATACTTGACATTATGAGTCAAGATAGAATTCTCATTCGTTGGATTGAAACCAAACAAGAAAAGATAGTAGATCTCTTGAGAGAACCAAACTTCAAATGTATTAAGTCTTCACAAAAATTGGGCAGAGTAACGGTTGTATACAGGTGAATTCCAGATTAAAAACAAAGTATGTAATCACAATAACCTGCATATAAAACAAACAAACAACCCAATGTATTGAAGTAAACCTCAAGAACTCCAGACAAAATATCAATTAAGATCACAAGGTCTCCAACATAGGCCAAGGTTTATAATCCTAAGTCCAAGAAGTCCAATACTCCATAATGCCAAGGATAGTAACCAAATAGTCCAAATATCATTAAATATTTTTATGGTTCATGTTGATTATTAGGTGTCTTAAAAAAATAAAAGAAAAGCTAAAGTGAGCAAAATAAAAATAACAAGAATATAAATGCTCAAGTGAGCAAAATAAAAATGGCATGAAATGTAATGCTTAAAGTAAATGGTACATAAAGCATAAAAATAAAAACATAAAGTAAAAACAATTTAATAATTAATGGTTAGTTGGATGACCATCTTGAAACTTGTATGTGGAACTCATTAGAGGATTGGTAGAACCAAAGCCTCCACACAACAAGTTGCATTTTCTTTTTGTCAAGTATATAATCCGTTTAGAATCCTCAAAAGTACCATTTAATGATCAACGATGTTTAAGTGATTCGTGTTGACCAAAAGTGTTGTAGATCCATTAGAGGATTCGTAGACCCAAAGCCTCTACATAATGAATCTCAAGGTTATTGGATCAAAGAGATCAAATCAACATACTTGGGCTTGCAAACATAGGTTTGGGCCACGAATGATCATTTATTCGAATCGAGACAAAATTTACGGCTATGTTAAGTAATCGTAAGTGGACTTATATAGAAGTCGCACATATTTTGAGGTCGGTCAATAGTAATCAATGCACCATTTGTTTTGAGACATGATATAGAGATCATACTCCTATAACACTTAGTGCAATAAGAAAGGGATAAGATGAAGAGGGGTGAGAAAGAATATACAAACCATATTTGAATTAAAATTTAATCAAACTATTATTAAAATTATTCATCCATTTTTGTGGAGTTAGACTCAACACCATGGATCCAATGATGTTAATAAAGTTCATGGTCAAAAATTCAACCCAAGATCAGCTAGAAAATAATCAAAAAATAATATTGCATTTAATATATATATATATATATATATATATATATATATATATATATATATATATATATATATATATATATATATATATATATATATATATATATATATATATATATATATATATATATATATATATATATATATATATATATATATATATATATATATATATATATATATATATATATATATATATATATATATATATATATATATTAAAAAAGGTTTTAAAATGTTTTAAAATAGAAATAAAAGATAAAAATACCAACAATGTTCAAACTAATAAAGAAATATTAAGTAAGACCATAGAAAAATAAAAAATGAACTCACGTATTTTTATAAAAATTTTGGTAATTTTTTAAAGTCAGAAACTATTTTTAATATTAAAAGATATGAGTAAAATAAACCAAAAATGATTAAAAAAATAACAAAGTAAGAAATAAAAAATAAATGAGGTCACCAATATTTATCACAATATCATTGGATCATTCCATATTTTTTTTCAGAATTTAAAAATGCATAAAAGTATTTTTAAACATTTAAAACAAATCAAATAAAGTGAAAATTTATAAAAAATATCAAAACACAAAATAAAATTGTGAAAAAATAAAAATCAGTAAGAGGAAAATCAAAAATATTTTTCATAATTTTTTCAAATTTTTGGACTAAAAATGAATTTTCTATGATTTTTTGAAGTTTAAAGCAATTAAATATAAAAATCAGAAATAAAAAATAAAGTCAAAAATATGTGGACCATTGGATAAGAGTCAAAACTCATTAGTAATCAAATCCAAGGGGTCTGGCGTGTGTAATACCCCAAATTTGTCCTACCCTTTCACTTTTATCTGGCTTATGCATTGTTACGCTTTTCTCATGTACATAACTTCCATTTGGTCATTTTACACGTCATGCATTATTGGTCAATAATTTGGCATGGGATCAATGATATGATGGAGTTAGGGTTTCTATGGCTTTGATGGTTCTCATATTCACTCAGGCTTGAATCAGTTGGTTTCCCAGTAACTGTGGTTTATGGAACTAGGGTTTGGATTCTTAATTATTGTGAACTTCTCTCCCATCAAGCTATAAGGTTGTCATCCTTGTCTAGGGCAGGATCACTAGGGTTTCACTAAAGGTTTAAGTAAAGACTATGTGAACTAAGGTCTAAGTTCAAAGTCATCTTGAATATCTTCTTCAAGGGTCCAAGACGTTGTTATTCTAGTGCTCATATAGTCGGGACATGGTACAAGATGTGGATTGTAATCAAGGCGTCATTCTTTCAAATTGATTATTGCTTGACACACAAATTTGGTTTAGATCGGAAAATTGAACTGAATTAGGGATTCATTGAAGCTGTAGTTTGATTAGAATTCATTCATTAATATTTGAAGTGGATTTGAAGCAAATCAAAGTTCTTAAATATTTGCGTGACTTTTCTTGGAATTCAAATCACAAGTATGAAATGGCATGCATCGAATTCATCCAACCATCAAAATATCGTCCAAATAGCCTCTCAAGGATTCATTCAAGATTCACGTCTCTTTTGATAACCTCGCAAATATTTTGGATTTATATCATGAGTATTTGAATCCATACAAAGGCATTTAAAGGAAATATTGGACGAAAAAGAAAATGGAATGTCAAAATACAATTTGAAAGAAAGAAGCACTTTGAATATTCGGGAGAATACTTCATTTGAATTCAAGAAGCTATAAGATCATTTAACACTTGATTCAAGAGAGCATTCTTATTTACTAAATGAAATACCAAATTAAATTCCCTTTCAATTACATTACATGATCAAGAAAATTACACAAAATTTGGTTTGGACTTATGTTTCATCCCAAGATCTATCATGACTTCATCTTGTTAATGTTCCATGTTATGCCCAAGATTTTCTCCACCTATCTTCATGTTTCTTCCAGGAGTTCAGCAACTTCCCATATTCATTAATGTGTCCCACAGATCAGCATAGCAGAAAAATGAAAACAGAAAAAGAATTGAGTCGGAGAAAATCAGCCTGTACTATGCCCTGCAACCCAAACTCAGCCTGCATACATTCAAAAAACCAGTTCCGTCAAAACTCAGAGTCAATGTTCCATAACCAGCCCTGCAATTTTCAAAAGCAGTTAACCATAAAACCTACATTGACAGAAAAAGAGTTCAGAAAATTAACTACCAATAATCAAGCGGCCCTGCATCAAAAAATTCAGAACTGAAGTTGCACTTCAAGCCAAAATCAATCTGAACAACGACCCAGCATTAGTACCAGCTCATGACTATTCGGTTCACCCAGACCAGTTTGAAATTCAATCATCCAAAAAAATATCGGAGGGAGGTCTTTATCCATGAAAATCAGCAAAAAGTATTGCAGGGAATAAAAGGAAACTGAAAAACAGCTAGCTCAAGTAACAGAAAAACATAATTTGACTTCTAATAGAACTCCTCTAACCTTCCTAACTAACTGTTTCCATAAACCCATAACAGGAACCTAACATCTAACCAGTTTCCATCTCATTAATTACCTATAACAGAATTTCATAACTTCCATAACAGAAACCTAACTCAAACATCCTATCTTCCAACTAACTAACTTCTAATATAAAAACCTATAACCAACTCCTCATAAAGCCCTAACTATTTTCATAACCAAAACTAACTGACATGTAACCAATTCATAAACTCCTAACAGTTAACAAACTAAGCCTAGCAGATTCTAAACCTCCTAACTAACCATAATATAACTGTTTTCTAACCAATTTCCAACAGAATGGACTATTCAACAAACTTCCGGAAAGATATAACAAAATTCGTTCACAAAAGAAAGGGGGGATTTCATAACATAAAATACAAGAAGAATTCATACTGCGCCATTACCCACTCCGTCTTCCCCAATTCTGCAACTTCAATCACGATTCACTCTCCACAAGTCTCTGGTTCTCTCATCTTCTTCATCATCATCTTGACAATTTTCTGCAATTTCCATCTTCACCTCCTTGCGCAACTTCGTCACAGATCTGCAACGTTCATCATCGCGTTCATCATCACTCTCATCTTCAGTGTAATAGCTTCGATTCACAACAACATCAATACAACATCAACGCGGAGGAAAAGTGAAAATCAGAATAAAGTCGGAGAACCAGAATGAAGAAGATTCATGGCAGAAGTGAAGGAATCACGAGCTATTACTTGGATATGCATCTTTAGATTTCGATTCCAATCCATCGTCAAAGTCAAGAACCACCAGAGTTCGCTCCCGGTAGGTAAGCTAGGTTTTTTCATGTCTCTTCATTTTTTTGCACCATCTGCTTTCCTGAGTTATCACATCCAGAATCATGAGATTTAGACTCCATCTTTTTGTCGAAATCGGTGAATCGGACAAACCGAAGGTTGTGAATCAAGGGAAAAGTGAAGAGGCGAGTGAGATTTGGACCGGTAAAAGGAGAAAGCGGAGATGAGCGAAACCAGTAGAACCGATGAAGATGAAGTAGATAGACTGAATCTTCATAATCGAACGCAATTGAGACGAGTCAGATGGGGGAGGTGAGAATGAAGAGAGGTGATATCGGTCACGAACAAATGAGCGAATGAAGTGGAGTTTCCTTGAGATGTGGCGATGTTAGGCTACAAACAGAGACAAGAAAATGAAGCGCACCGCCACGAGATTTAGTTGAAGAAGAACAAATTATTGTGATTCCATTTGATACCCTATCTCTCTTCACTCTAAACACCACTATTTTCTTCATGTTTCCATGCCAGCATTTGTTTTTTTATTTTATTTTGTTATATAATGATTGATGATTAAAATATGCTGAAAAGAAAATGACACGGTTCTCATCCAACTTGGGCCATGGATTCTTAGACCGAAGGAGGCAGACCAAGTCCACCCTGTCCCTAACCCTGGTTACTTTTTTGGAGATTATTGTCACAAAAGGCGCCTGAGCCCAAAAGCTGGGCCTTAACGGCTCAGATTAGTTTGATTTTATTTCTTAGTTGGATGTTATTTCTGACTTTGTTTCTTTCTTGGTGAAGCTTGCTCGACGCGTACTCCCTGCTTCTTCATTGCTTTTCTCCGCTCTTGATTATTTGCTGGCTTTGGTAGTCTTCACTACTACCTTCGTACTTCTTCGCACTTTACTATATTTATTTACCGCTTTTCTAGATACTATGAGAAGTAATAAATAAAGAGCGTGCGCTCGAAGTCGCTGTTTAAAGACCTGTAGCAGGCATTCCGCCCTTCATTTGCTATATGTGTTATGCTTATGCTTGTTTACTTTTTTGTTGATCGATGAGTCACTTAATTTAGGAATTGATATCACGACTTCGCTCTCAGTGCATGCTCCCTATAGGATTTTATCGCTTCCTTTATTTCTTGTCGATCGATGACTCACTCAATTTAGAAATTGAGATCACGACTTCGCTCTCATTGCATGCTCCCTATAGGATAGTTTTTTAGACTTTCTTTGGCATGCTAACTTAGATAGGATCTCTCTAGGTTCTCTTTTGATCTTATTGGCTTGCTTGTTTTGTCCTTGTACATACCATGTTCCCTTAGGATGCGATTGCTCCGTTCGGATGCAAGTTAGACCTTAGGTTATAAACCATGCATGCTAACATTAGGTAGAAACTTTCCCTTTCATCCTTTACATAGGGCTACCATTGCGTGATAACATTAGGTTAGAAATAGGCTAGTCTCTCGTAGACTCTTTTTTTTCCCTTTTTGCATCCTTGCATTCTAAAATAAAAACTTCTTTTCTTAGCAAATCAAAAACATGCTAATCATACTTAAACCCTTTTTCAAGGTAACAAAAGCACAAACCAACTCAAACCATTTTGTGCGTTCGAGCACCATTTCTCTAAAACCCTTTTCAGGTAAAGACATGTTTAGTTTACTTATGTTCCAACGCATAAGTCTCCAAAGGTCGAGCTACGGCAGGAGGCGGGATTAACATTGTCCATAAAAAACACAAAACAAACAAAGACATGTGAGCCGAATTACGGTAGCTCTGATTCCTCAAAAAGGATACGTAGGCATTGGGGTAGGGCCCAAGTGAGAACAATTTTATTTTACCTACATTCTTTTCTCATTTCTTTTGCATGCATTCTCCCTTCAGTAGTATAGTAAACAGAAAGCATAGATTAAACATACCCATAAGATAGATAAGAATAGTGGATATCGTAAAGTACTATGGGTGTGTGGGGTGCTAATAACTTCCCCTCACGTAACAGACTCCCTTACCCGATCTCTCAATCGCAAGACCGTGACTTCTCCCTTCTCAGGTTTTCTCGATGTTTACCTTTACCTACATATGGGATAAAAGACGTTCAATGGCGACTTCATTGTTTGATGATTTTCAGCCGGTTGTTTCAGCGCGTTGTGCATATCATGGTCATTAGTGAATAAAGTATTGAATCAAATGTAAAATCAGAAATTCAAAAAATAAAAATGGCACACCATCATTGGTTGGAAGTTGACATGTTGGTCATCTTCAACCTCCAGCCAGTCCCAAAACCAGGTTGCTCAATCTGTAAAATTAGAGCACGAGACCTATGCCATTCGCTTCGTTTCTTCAAGACGAAGACAACCACACATTCGCGCCAAATTTATATAAAATGTAGCTCAAGCAGTTTGGAAGGAAAGTTTTGAAAAGGGATTTGAAATTTCATGGTCAAAAGATGTTTCTAGATAAAAGCAAGTGTTGCAACTAGAACTAGGGCAATGAGAGCTTCACAATTATATCAAAGTTTTGAAGAATTGATGGAGAAATCTACCTATTGAAGTTAAGTTGCAGATCTATGAAACAGGACTTCTATGGATGAATATAGGTCACGATTCTTGAAGGTAATTGTATGGTTAGCTTCAGGGAAGATCAAGGAAGGTGAATTGAGAGAGAAATTGGAATGAAAAAGGCTTGAACATTGATTTCGAAGTTGCAGAAAAAATGAGTTATGGAGCATGTTTGGCAGAATGATTCTGGTTGTTTAAGCTTGAGGAAATGAATGAGGGATGACCCTCTATTTATAGGGAATCAAATGGAATGTACAAACGTGTGAAATGATGATGTTGGGAGGGAAATCGTGTGAAGTTTCAAACAAGAAAAGTGTGACTTCTATATTGATCAAAACTCATCTAAAACACACGTTTTTCTATGCTAATCACTTCTGGAAGTTCACTAAGCATGTTTAGAGGCAAATACGCATATAAAAAATGTGTTTAGAAGCTAAATCAAGGATTCCAAATTCTGACTTTTGAAGAAACTTCAATTTCAAGTTACCAATTTCAAAACAATGACATTCTCAGCTGAAGGGGTCTTAGGGTCTGATTCTTGATGCTTTGGAAAGATGAGGTTACGAGCTTTGCAATGGAAAAAGAATGGAATCAAATGGATGTTTGAGCTGAAAGTTGCAATGAGTCAAAGTTGGGGAAAAGAGGTTGACTTTCCATACTTAGAAATATTTCAAGTTTTTCTTCAAAAGAGACCTATAATGTTTTGCATCCAAACATGGCCTTCCTCTTGGCATTTGCTCTTTATCAAAAAATATGGAATGACATTTTGAAATTTAAACCATTTAAAATCTCCAAAAATTGAGAGAGTTATGAATTGTTGAAGTTGGCAAAAAATCATGAAATGGCCTATAATCTTTTGTATCCTTAGGGCATCTTCCATCCATTTTCTCAATTTGCTCATAAAAGAAGGAACAATTTTCATATCCTCAAGATAATTGTGGAAATAGAATGGGCTCAAGGTGATAAAACTTGACCAAGTGATGATCATTTTAAGTCACACATGGAAAATTGAGGGTTCATCTGGAGGACTTGTAATCTTTCTTCATCATCAAGCTTCTTCCACATGAAAACTCCTTGAAACTTTTGAAGTGATTTGTTAATAACCCTTTAAAGAGAAGGATTACTTTGGAATCACTCAAAAATACCAAAATATGAGCAAGATATACTTCTTTGAAATTCAAAACCCTAGCTCCTAGATCAAGAAAATGCTTTGAGGAACTTTGACAATTTTGAACAACCTTCTTGTACCAACACTTTTACTTTGTAAATATAAGTTGTTAAGGATGATAATGAGAACTAATAGCCACCAAATCCACTTCCATATCTTGAGAATTGAGAGAAATATGTACTTGTGACCAATGAGAACAAAGCCTTGTCCAAACATGACAAATTCTTCAATCAACCCCTTGTACTTTAGAATCAATCTTGATAACTTTGAAATGTAGTGACACAAAATAAACCTTGTCATGCCATTTCTTCCAAAACAACTTCAATGGTGAGGTTTTAATTTCTCAAGCTTTATTGACTAGGCCATGGAAATAAACTCATGAAATCATGGATCAAATTGCCAAGCCACATTGCTTTTACCTACATTATTAACAAGTGAGACAAACCATCATTGCATTTTATTAATTAAAAGGAAAGTCAAAACAAAACATGAATTATCACAAAAGAAAAACAAGTCAAGGTGCTTGGTGATTCCTCAAAGAGCAAAGCTAAAGATAGGGAGGAGAACCAAAAACCCTAATGTGATCTTGTTATGATTGAAACAATATGGTATGATGAAGGGATCTTAGGGGAAAAAATTGGGGTACAACATTCACTGAATTAATTTTGACAGGAGAAAGAGTGGAAGCTGGGATTAGGAGTGGTAAGATACAAAAGGATGCATCCTCTAGTACAGTAAGGAAGCCATTTTATGGGAAGAAGAAAGTCAATGCCACTTATAGTCAAGGGAATCAGAGCAGAACTGAGCGCCGTCCAACAGTAGGGGCTGTTATGATCTCTAAACTTGCACCTACTCAACAAGGGAACAATCATCCTAGAAAAAAAAGGCCTGTAAGACAATTCACCCTGATAAATATGACTTTATCTCAAGTCTTACCTTACTTGCTGAAATCTAATCTGGTAACTTTGTGGGAAGCTCCAAAGAATCCCAACACCGCATATCCCTGCTATAATCCAAATGCTCGTTGTTCCTACCACTAGAAAAGTCCAGGTCATCATACAAACGACTGTTGAGCTTTGAAAAACAAGGTGCAAGACCTTCTCGAGGCGAAGGAAATTGAATTTGACGCCCATGAGATTCCCAATGTTAGCATTTCTCCTATGCCCAAGCACGGCCATGGTGTTAATGCTATTGATGATGATGTTTTTGTTAGTTCCGTTGAGGAACTTGTTACTCCCCTCATGACCATTAAGTGGAACTTGTTGAAAGCCAATTTATTTTTGGGCTGTGGCAAATGTTGCCACTCATGTTTATCTCTACCGACTGATTGTCATTTGTTGAAGGCAGGTGTTTAGCTCCTGATGGATGATAGAGATTTTGTTTGATTAGACTCCCGTCCCGACTGTTTCTTGCAAGGATGTTTCAATCATAACCATTTCTGCCAATCCTCCCAGGGTCTCCACCAAAAGACCCGTCAGGATTACATCCGCTCTGAAGGTGGATCCACTGATTATCACTATGCCAGGGCCAATCCCATACTCCTCGGACAAAGTTGTTCCCTGGAACTATGGGGCCGTCGTCTATTACCACGGTGTCAAGCAAGACCTGCTGGCTGTTGAAGACCAGGTTTCTAAAATTGTTGATGCCAACATTGGTAACAATATTGGAACCAAAAAAATAACAAGAAGTGGAAGAGTGTTCTCCCCTGAGATTTCTCCTCCAAAAGTCGCTACTAGTCCTGTGATCATTCCTACTTTTATTCCTGTTGATACTACTACTACAATTCCTGTGATTACCCCTGTTGACACCCCTATCACCGAGTCGGCTGAGACTCGGGGCAAAGACATATTGGTTGAGCATATCCAGACGAAGGAACATTCAGAATCTATCCTAGAGGCTTCCAGGAGGGAAATGGAAGAAATCTTGAAGATTATCAAGAAAAGAGACTACAATGTGGTCGAACAGCAGGGGCACTACTTTGGCCCATGTTCTAGTAGATACTGGTTCATCTTTGAACGTGTTTCCCAAGAAGGCTCTGGACATGTTAGACTCTGAAGGTTTGACCCTGAAACCCAGCAACATTGTAGTGAGGGCTTTCGATGGTTCAGAGAGAATAGTGCACGGGGAGGTGGACATCAACATCAAAGTTGGTTCTCAGACCTTTGAATCCACCTTCTACGTGATGGATATCAGTCCATCTTATTCTTGTTTGTTGGGATGCCCTTGGATCCATGGGGCGGGAGCTGTTACTTCCAATCTGCATCAAATGATGAAGTACCCGGTGAAAGGAAAGATTGTCACAGTGCACGGTGAAGAAGATTACATGGTAAGTCATTTGAACTCCTTCAGGTATGTGGAAATGGAAAGAGAGTTCATTGAGACTCTGTGTCAAAACTTCGAAGAGGTGCCTAAGATTATGGCTGCAACTGAAACTGTCACCAATCTGCCAAAGATCACCAGACCTCCCTTGGAGATGGCTTCTCTCAAGGATGAAAAAGCAGTTATTGAAGAATGGGCTCAAAGGGTTGTTCGACGTGCTCGTGCTGGAAGACCTCCCATACGCATCAGCAATCATGGGGTCAACGCTCTAGAAGACGGTGATGGTGACTATGACATGGATAGCTGGATCTTCCCTACTACCAACGGTGGACCCAATTACTGGACGGCTAAAGACTTTGTACGAATTACTTTTATTCATAAGTAATTGTCTTTTTGTTTCAGATATGTAATAATTAAACAGTATAAACTCTATGGCCTTGTGTCTTACCCGAGGCACAATGGTTTATTTGTGAAGGTTTTCATGTTCTAATCTCATATGTCATTAATAAAGAATTGAATGTTTCTACATAAAAATTTTGCGCTCTCTGTTTTTCTTTTCTACTTTTTAATTTATCAATACAGCTATATTCTTACACACCCTCACGTATCAAACTGCAGATCCATATCCACTCTGGATCCCATTGATAACAGTTCTACTATTGCCGATTATGACTTTGAAAATCCGAGCAACCAAGCCGAGGATGAAGGTGAGGAATATTGTGAGGTACCCGGAGAACTTGCTAGATTGTTATAGCAGGAAGAAAGGGCCATACAGCCTCATGAAGAGCCAGTTGAGATAATAAACTTGGGCACAGAAGACAACAGAAAAGAGGTCAAGATAGGTGCAAATTTGGAGCTTAGTGTCAAACAGCGTTTGATTCATATGTTGCATGATTATGTTAAGATATTTTCCAGGTCATATGAAGACATGTCAGGACTAGACACGGATATTGTGGTTCACCGTCTACCAAATAAAGAAGATTTCCCTCTAGTAAAGCATAAGGTTTGTTGTGTGCGCCCTGAAATGTCAGAGAAGATCAACGCAGAAGTTATGAAACAGTTCAACGCTTGATTCTTAGCTGTCACCTCTTATCCCTAATGGGTTGCTAACGTAGTCCCGGTGCCTAAAAAGGATGGCAAAGTACGAATATGTATGGACTACATAGATTTGAACAGGGAAAGCCCCAAGGATGACTTCCCGCTTCCCCACATTGACATCCTGGTTGACAAAACCGCACAACATAAGATCTTTTCCTTTATGGATGGTTTCTCTAGCTACAATCAGATCAAGATGGCACCCAAATACATGGAGAAGGTGTGAAACGGTGGCCAGAACCGGGACGTGTTTCCTTTTTTAAGGAATGCTAGTTTGCATTTTGCATTTGTGTTTGCAAAATGTCGCGGTAAGCAAGAGTCGCCACCGTCTTTTATTTTATCCAACAAGGAAAGGAAAAAAGCACAGAAAAATTCCTTTTTCGAGATATTTCTGAGTATGGGGGGTAGATTATAGAAAGGGAAGGTATTAGCACCCTTTCTATCCGTAGTTATCTACGGGCTCTAGGGTACTTGCTCATCATTTTCAAAGTTGTTTTCTTCGTGTTTGTTTGCTTTGAAAAGTTTTTATTTCGACTTTGATTTAACTCTTGCTTCTGTCTTCAAGAGTGGAATGAAGTGTTTTTTTTAAGACTTTGTTTGTAAAGGAGTGTAAGTGTGAAAAAAAGTTTGTTTTGATTGAGCAAGTACTTAAGAACTAATCTACCTACTCGAAAACATAATTGTTCTATGTTCGTTTCCTTTAGACAACTCTATCCCACTATTAGTGAGTAGGTAGCACCGTCATTGGAGTTTGAGGGTCAATTCGAAAGGGACGTACGGTCACTAAAGCAATGTTAGGATGTCTTAGTAATAACCCTAATGTCCTAGATCAATTATCCGAGGCAACAATATCCGAGGCAACCATTCCGAGGCAAGTTTGATCTTTGGATAAAAGGACGACCACTAAAGTATCCTATACTCAATGACCGTTTACCGAAGGCAACCAAGTGGGAGTGTACCCTAGGAGTGCGCATGTACGAGTGATTCAGTTTCAGATTTATTATCTTTGCACATTTAAGGTTATCTAACTGTTTTAAAATTAAAGATACATTCTTGTCATGCTTCCTAATGTCATACATCTAACAATTGAATATTTATGGAATTTAAAATGCGGAAATTAAACTACGCTATTACAAGGCTTCGGGTATTTACATAGCCAAAAACAAACCCTTTGAAAATAAAGCGATAAAAGTAAATAAACGTCATAATTAAACTATTACAAATTGTAGGCAGTTACATCAATATGATAAATAACAAAAATAAAGCGCGCGAGAAAAATTAAGATCGGGAAGGAATTAGGGTTTTGACCCTTCTAGCCTAATCAAAAGAAAAATGTTTTTGCTGTTTTTTAATATTTTTTAAAGAAAAGAATTTAGGTTTTAAAATTAAATATGAAAATAATTAGCTAAGTCAAATTAATTAATAAAAATAATTATATGGCCTATTTTTGTGTTTTTTTTTATTATTTAAGAAAAAATAAAATATAATTAAATTTGGAATAAAAACCTAATTGCTCTAATTATTTTAATTTATTTTACAAAAGGAATTAAAATTGTCTAAAATTAAAACCTAATTAAATTATTTAATTTTTTGTACAAAAAATAAAATCTAAACCTAATTTGTGAAAGTTATTATTTTTTATGAGATTTTGATAAAAGAAAATAATTATTTGTGTTAATAAATAAATAAAATAAATTAATTAAATAAAATAAAAAAAAAATAAAAAAAAGATGAAGAAGATATATTGGGCCTGCAATTTGGGGGTGCAAGAAGCAGAATTATGGGCCCAAAAATCTGAAGTCCACGTTGACTTGTGAGATCCAATACTACGCGTTTGACTAGGCATTTGGTGCTCCCTCCTGGATGGCCATCAGATTTGGCCATCTGGCCACTTGGCAGACCGGATCTTGAGGTCACATGATAGACCCTTGGCTTGTGCATTTTGAACTTCTATGTGTCGACCCATGCTGCTATGCATCGACACATAACTTTTCCTTGATCCTGTAAAACAAAATCAGGTCAGTATGGGTCGACACATAATGGGATTTGTCGACTCATGCACCTTCTTGTATCGATGCGAAACGCGTAGGTATCGATTCATAGGCTCTTCCGGCTTCTGTTTTGCAATCTGAACTCAGTATGGGTCGATGCATGGGGGTTATGTGTCGATTCATACCCTATTTTTTCACTAGGATGAGTCGACACATGAGGATATGTGTCGATACCTGCTGTATTTTCCTGCCTTAAACATTGTTTTTCTTGTCTGTACAGGTTAGCTTACAACATATGATAGATAGATGTAAATAACAAATGAGTGAATAAGTCTAAATCATAAGCAAACGACTAGTTCAAAGGGATAATAAAATACTACATCTTATCTTCAAGAACAAAAGACTGTTAATGATGTATAAAAAGATATCAAGTCAAAAGGACTTACCTTTGGGTTGCACTGGTTGTTTTAGATCTGAATGCTTTTCCAAATGCTATGGTGACTTTGTGAGTCTTCAGAAAGCTGCTCCGGACTGCTGGAATTGAGTTGGATTGTACTGTAATATTTTTGGTATTTTTGATGGTGAAGATGAATAGCACTATAAGGACTGTTTTTATGTTTTTGGATGCAGGTTCTCTGTTTTTCTCTAGTTCATGCGCCTCTTTTTCCACCCTCATTTTTGGTCTTCCTTTGTTCTATTTGTATCAAGGAATGGATTAGGGTTGATAGAATGCACTCAATCTTCTTCCATTATTGAATTTGATTGTGATTTAATTCTCTTGAATATCCTTCCAAAATTGGCCAAAAATCAATCTTTTTGTGCACACATGCCTTCACACGAATTTGAATACTTGCTAGCTGTAATTTAAGACCTGAAACAAGCATAAAATCTTGTGTTTTCAATATTTTATATTTTATATGATTTGTTTTGATTTAAATTAATTTAATTCAATTAAAAATCACAACAAATAATAAAAATAAGATATTGACAAGTGGAAAAGGCTAGAGCTCGTGGACTATGTTGCCAACTCAAAACAAGTGAAAAAGATTGCGCCCATTTGGCAAAATTTGAAGTTTTAGGCATAGTTGACTTTTGGCAATTTTGCAAAAAGGGTCAACTTCACCAATGTATAATTTCCTCAATTTTGACTCTTTGGAGGCGTTCTTGGACTTTTTAGAAAGCTTGAGATGTCTTCTAATCAACCCTTTTGGTCTCATCTCAATTTGATATTCCATGCTCATGTATGAAGCTTTGACAAAAAAAATGTGTTATTGTTGACTTTCCAAAATGACCTATAATGTCCAACTTCATAACTTCTTGTGAGTGCATATTTTGAACTTGGGAGCTGAAGATGTATTGTAGGGAATTGCATCCTCTTCAAAATGATCTTTGGATGGGTCATTTCTCATAAAGTATGAGAAAGTTATGCTTGGTTAAAATTGAGTTGACTTTTCCTGTAAAACCCTAATTTAGCAACTTTTGAGTCTTGATGAATTATGAGTAATCCTTGATGAATCATGATCAACCCATGATTAAATGATGAAATATACTTCAAAATTAGGATGTTGACCAAAAATATTGAAGTTTGACTGTATGTAGGCCACAATTGTCTTTTGCCCTAGCATTGTCGATTTTCAGGCCTTTAAGCAATTGACTGAGCATACATTCTCTATAGGGCTTGAAACTTGACTTGGATGATCTTGAGAACATATTAGGACAATGGTGAGCATTTGGTATCCCTTGGACTCAAGTATCTTGATGCAACATGAAACCCTAATTTGAGGTAGACTGCCTTAGGAGAGAGCTTGTCTGGCCAAACCTTGGACTACCTTGAGCAACTTGGGGATCTTTCATGAAATGTTTTGAGAAATATGGGAGGGAAAATTTTGGGGTACAACAGCTTCCCCTGTTCAATCTTCTTAAACCTAAGGATGTATATTGACTTGCGTGCCTTTCGTGATCTGAAGGTGGAAGATGATTGAACACTAAAGTTCCCAGAAATTTGCACTCACATGATGTGGTACTTGTCTTGTGATGTCGGGAATGGGCTCATAGATGCCGTTTGGAGATTTCTGACGAGGGGATGGGCTTAAAGATGCCATCTGAAGGAGTGTCGATCGCATAAGAGATTCTTTAGCGAAAGATTATATACCTATCGTTGAGGAAGATTCCACAGGGGAAGGATGATCTCTGTTGAGAGAAGTAGAATTTTAGGAGGTTCGATCGTCCGTATTCTACTGAGGAAACATCTCTGTTGAATTTTAGGAACTTCGATCGTCCGTATTCTACTGAGGAAACATCTCTGTTGAATTTTAGGAACTTCGGTCGTCCGTATTCTACTGAGGAATCATCTCTATTGAATTTTAGGAACTTTGATCGTCCGTATTCGACTGAGGAATCATCTCTGTTGAATTTTAGGAACTTCGGTTGTCCGTATTCGACTGAGGAATCATCTCTGTTGAATTTTAGGAACTTCGGTCGTCTGTATTCTACTGAGGAATCATCTTTGTTGAATTTTAGGAACTTCGGTCGTCTGTTATTCTGAAGAGGTGAAAATGAATTACTATCTGGTCGTGATCCATGCTTCATAGTAATAAGACCGACTGCTATCTGATCGTAATCCAGGCCTTACAGTAACCTACTGGGGAAATGAGATTAAACTCGCTATCTGGTCGTAATCCAGGTTTTGCAACTTCTCAATTCTTATCTGGTCGTAATCCAGGTTTCAGAAGGAATTCAAATGTTATCCGGTCGGATCCGGGCTTTAACTTGAATTTAGGGCACACTAATATCCGGTCGACTCCCGGCTTCTTAGAAACTGTCCAGGTAAACTGCTATTCGGTCGAAATCCAAGCTTCGTAGGGTCTTGTACTGCTATCTGGTCGTAATCCAGGCTTCAGTCCTTTTATCATTATCCGGTCATAATCCAGGCTTCACGATGCTTTATACCATTATCTGGTCGAATCCAGGCTTCATGGTGTTCTGTAATGCCGTCCGGTCATAATCCAGGCTTCACAATACTTTACTCTTTATCTGGTCATAATCCAGTCTTCAAAAGAGATCAAATGGTTATCCGGTCGTAATCCGGGATCCCCCTTGGCTTTGGGCCTACTAATATTCGATCGTAATCCGAGTTTCATAGTCTCTGGCCGGGTGAACTGCTATTTGGTCATAATCCAAGCTGCATAGTATCCCTTACTATTATCTGGTCGTAGTCCAGACTTCATAGTGTTTTTAACTGCTATCTGGTCGTAACCCAGGTTTCACGAAAACTTGTATTTGCTGTCTGGTCGTAATCCAGACTTCACCATAACTTGCTGAGCTATTATCCGGTCATAATCCGAGTTTCACGGCTTGCTTTTAAGAGATACCACTATCTGGTCGTAATCCAGGCTTTACGGTAGTCTGATACTGTTATCCGGTCGTAATTCGGGCTTTACTATATGCTGTAGGAATAAAGATACTATTCGGTCGTACCTGGGCTTCATAGCTTGAACTTTTGTGAGATTTTGATTGTATCTTTCCTGAAAGGTAAAGGTTAGTTGTATGTAATGCATGATATGTATCAGGCAATGATGTTCTCAAAATAAATGAGATTGTGTTTGTATGATGCATATATGCATGTGTCATGATGTATGGGAATGTGATGTTTTTAGCTGGGGAAAATAAATCCCTGATTACTACTGGAGAAAAGAGTTGAATTCTTCGTTTCCGCTGGGGATAGTGAATGAAGATGATTGTGAGAATAAACCTGTGGGAGAGGATAACTCCGCTGGGGAATAACCTGATGAGGAAATGATTCTTTGGGGAGGACAAACTCTGCTAGAGAACTTGTTGATTTGAGTTTCTGTTTGTGAAAGGAATGAACTCCGTTGGGGATGATTTTCCAGTTGCGACTTCACTGAGGATAACCTTTTAGGCTCTACTGGGGATAATCCTCCAGCCTCTACTGGGGATAATTTTCCAGTGCAAATGATAGATAAACTCTGCTTGGGGGGAATCTTGTTGATTCATTCGCGGTTGCGATCCTCAGCTGGGGAGAATTAACACCATTGTCTTTCTATTACTATGCGGGGAATGAATGTTACTGGGACGCATGTTGAGGATATGACAATGACTTTGCAACGAGACTTTTCTGCCCCTATTTATGCGGGAGAAAGTGCCTGCGGAGGCCCTGTGGATCGAGTATTATCCCAACTTATGAGGTGCTTTGTAACTTTCGATCGAAATGATATGTGTTCTTCTGGTAGGAAAGTGACGAGATGACGGGACATAGTCGTACGATTTAATCCCTAACTTTTTCCTGGACTGTCTTTTCAGATTTTCAGTCCACCAGGATACCCTTTTATGCCCAAGCCGCCCTTTCGGGTTTTCGACTTGCCGGGTTTACAAATTTTTCATTCTTTATCCCTAATTTTTGCCTAGGCCAGTCAACCTAGCGGGTCTTTATTCATGCGCAGTTTTTTCTGACTATGTCCACGCTCTCAGGGTGTAGGGAGTTGTTACTGTCGGTAGTGATGTGTTGCCATACTACCAGGAGATGTTTGTTTGATCATACATGATTCGTTGCTGGAATTCATGTCCAATGCCCTAAGTGATTCAGATGGAGATCTACCCCTGGCTATTTGGCATCTTTGAGAGATTCCTTGAATCTTGACTTGACTTCCCCAGATGATGGACAATGATCATGCCGTTCCCCTTGGTTAGAAGTGTTTTTTCCACTTGAGGTGATCCTTTTTATTGAGAAGGTTTTTGTTCACTAGATATTCTTCATGAGAATTTCTCTACTGTTGAACAAATAGTCATATGCAAACAATGTTATTTTAAGAATGCAAAGCTTATGTCTGTCTTGAAGTTTTGAAAATGCAGTTTTTTTTTATAGAAAAAAATAGAATTTTGCGAAGATGTGATATCAACTCAGGATTTGTAACGGACCTTCAGGAGTCAGGATACCTTTTGTAACAGTATGTTTTCGAACTAACCCATGCTTCAGCTAGTACTTTTAAGGGTTATAACGTGGCATGGTTCATGGTTTAAGAAACAAAGGATAAAGGCTTAAATTTTATTTGTACCCACCCGTTCTTCGTGATGTTCTTCGATCCTAAACTCAGATAATTGTGCATTTAGATCTCGTTTGAGTCTTTGCTCTGATATTCCAGTGATGGTTCGGATATTGAAAGTTTACTTGAAAAAGGCAGTCATTTTGTAATCTTTTTTTTTGTCGAGGATTTTTAGTAACCTCTTTTTTTGGTTTTATTATCTCTGTCTTTTGCCTGAACTGTTTCTTTTTGTGATTACAGTCAGCGGGATGCCCCAATTTTTCTCTTAAGTCTCCTGCATAGGTTTTGACTTAATGGGATTTTATTTCGAGAGATAATGACTGCATATCTTGATGATTATAGGGAACCATCACCGTCTTTTGTTTTGGAGGGACGTATTTGATGTCACTCATTGTGTACGAAGCGGCAGATTGTGACTGAATGAGCCTCTGAATTAACAGAGAAAACTACCCTGCCCCAGGTGATGATTAAGGGTTTTAATATGCGTGTGTTGTACCCCAAAATTTTCCCTCTCATTTTATCAAGATTTCCCCTCACCAGACTCTTTGAACTCCAAACAGGATTAGGGTTTTTGCTTTGCTCAAGACATCTCCTTGCACTGATGACCTAAATTAGGGTTTGAGTTTGCACAGATATTTTTGGACTTTCAATGCTTAAAGTGACTTTCATACTTCATGTTGGACTCATAATATTGTCCATACCAAGTTTCAAGCCTTGAATCACATTTTTGCCCAGTCAATTGGACAGTTGACCTAAAAATCAGTTGTATTGGGGAAAAAGTCAACTATGGCCAATTTACAGTCAAACTTCATAATTTTTGATCCACATCAACATTTTAGGCTCCTATGTACCATTTGATCAAGTTTGTACCATAACTCCTCAAGAAATTTGATCAGATCATCAAAAGGGCAAAATGGTTAAAATTAGGGTTTTGACTGAGAAAGGGCAATTTCTGATTTTTGACCTAGCAAATGGCCAATTGGGTTCAAGAATGATCTCAAGGACTCAATTTCATCATCTTTACCTAATCACATGGTTCAAAATATCTCAAAAGCATTGGATTGACAGATGAATTTTCCAGTCAACTGATCAAAAATCAACTATACACTTAAAAGTCAAACTTTGACTTTTTGGTCAAAGTCAAGTGCCAAGGGTCATTTTTCATCAATATGTGTCAAAACATGAAACTTGTTCATCAAGAAACCTAATTTTGCAAATTAGGGTTTAAGATTGAAAGATTTCATAACTTTGAATTTTTCTAAGTTATAAAATTTTCTTAATTTTTCCTAACTTTGCCCAACATTTTCACCATGATGCAAGTGGATTCAAACAAAACTTCCAACATGAAAGTTGTATTCCTCCACAAAGTCTACAACTTTGATTCACAAAGTTTTCCCAAAAGAAGCTTGGATCTCAAGTTATGATTTTTGGAACAAGGGTCCATGAAACCTTTAACTTAGTGAAATTTTGCCCTAGTTTAGGCAGGATTTTGACCCATCTTCATGACCATTTTTCACATAGTTCCTCTTGGAATCTCAAATATTATTTCAAATATGGATTGTAGAGCATGTTGCAATATTTCCAAAATGTCCAAGAACTCTCCAAAATAATTTGTGGTTAGGGATAATCGAAGGCTTGAAGTTGGCAAAAACTCACTTTTTATCCATGGCATGTTCATATTGATACAAGTTGCAAATTCTAATCAGCTTGCTTTGCACTAGATTACAGGCCTCAAAACCATTCCATACTCAATATTTAAATGCAAGTCCATTGGTCTAAGGCATTGTTTTGGTCATTAGAGGTTTGCACATTAGATTAATCCAAAAATGGTAAAAGGTACATTACCATTTTTGCTTAAATCTTGCTTTTTGTCAAAACTGAATCCTTGAGCATTTAGCCATATCTTATGGAGCAAATCAATTCCACAAACTTAAGGGGCCAAGGGCATAGTGTGCAAGCTGATAGATAGCCTGTACAGGCTTGTCTTCCATCACTTCTCATATTTTGCTTCATAACCAAGAAATTTGTCCAATATCACATAACTTGAACATCTGAGAAAACCAACTTTTGCAAGCATTGGAGACAAGTTTCTCACATCCCCTTGAGCTATAAACACGAGCCTTTGAGCCCTAAAACCTCCCATAGCACAAAATCATCTTCATTTGGCAAAATAGGGCACTCCCTGTAGTTTGACTTCCATAGCTCAAATCCCTCGTGCGTTTTGCCTCAAACTGGTTCAAACACATTCCACATAACCCATCCAAGCTATCCCAACCCTTAAACATTGAATGTAACTCCATTTACAAGGTTTTCCATTTTTGATTTCAGCTTGTGCAGGTTGAGTTCTACAGGCTTGTTCAAGCACATTTAAGGCAAGCTAGGCATTGGGGAAGGTCAGGGGAAGTTCAAGCAAGCTCCCAAACATCTCAGGCCCCATTGAAAAGCTCCACATTGCTATACACGAAGTCAACTGAAACAGGTTTTTTGTCAACTTCCTATCTCTCTATTTAGGATTAATTAGGCTTATGTTTGTGAATACGAAATGTAGTATTCATAGCCATGAAGCTGTACATATGCTCAGTTTTCATTTTAGTTAAGCATGCTAAGAGAATTTGGTCCATGAAAATCCAGAAAAAAATAAGTTAAGATTTAGGATCAGAGAAATACTCTGTGGTCTTTGAGAGTTAGGACAAGTTTCTTATATGGTTGAATTCGTCTTGAAAAATGCTACAACTTTGATGTTATGTGTTTTTGCATTAGAGCACGTATGCAGGATCTGGCTTTGTGTACAGGGCACACGCGTTTTTGAAGACAAAGGTTGAAGATTAAGTCTGGTGGGCTGGGCTTGATCCTGACTCACTATTGACACCCCTCTTTTGCTGAATACACCTCCTGGCCCAATATCTTTATACTTTTTTATTTTTTATTTTATTTTCATTTTCTGATTTTTATTTTATATTTTCCAAACATAAAAAATACCCAAAAATATTTTTATAAATTTTCACTTTTATTTTGTATTTTATATTTATTTTTTCTAACATAAAAACAATTTAATTAGTGTATACTTTATTTATTGGGAACTTGAAAATAATATATAATAACATTATACTTTTATTTTTATTCTTTATTTTATCTACACTCAAAAAATATTGTTCTAAATATATTTTTGTCTTGTATATATTTTATTTTTATTGTACATAACTAATATAATTAATATATATATACACATACTTTTATTTAATAAATACTTGAGAATAAAAACATAAAAATATTATGCCTTTATTTTATTATTATTTATACTTAAATAATACTTTTTCTAAATATATTTTATTTTTTGTATATACATTATTTTATTTTATTGTATATAAATAACATATTTAAAATATTTACATTCTTAAAAGAAAATTAGGGTTTTACCCTTAATAATAAAAATAATAATCTTTTTTTTTATTTCTTTCTATTTGCATTAAATATTTTTTACATACATAAAAAATAAACATAAACATTTTTGCATATTCATAATATCTTGTATATTTATTTAATTTGTTTATTTAAATATTATTCATTTATTATTTATGCCATTTATTCAAGTTGGATGTAATTGTAAAATTAGGGTTTTAGTTTCTTGCCAAATAGTCCCCATTCAAAAATTGTATCCCCCTCCCCATAATCATGTTGTAATAGTGGTAGATTTATTTTACGCATTTATGCTTCCAATTATGCCATGATTAGAGATTAGGGTTTGTATGCAAAAAATCCAAAAATCAACAAATAGCTTGACTAATACAAAAACAAAAATGCATGAAAATGATAACACAGTGCACACTTGCACCCCTAGGGTTTCATCTACTTGTTGCCTTGAAAATTAGCCATGTTATGCATGTTGAGTACTTTGGCAAAACAAAAACAAAACAAAAGATCAAAGTCCCTCGATGACGCTATCTTGGTTGCCTATACAAAATGATCTAGTCCCTCAGAAAATTTGCTAAAAATACTTAACACAATTGCTATCACGGTCTATACGATGACCCGTGTCTGTCCCGTTTATAATCCTAATACAAGGTTGTTTACCAAATGCAATGGTAAAACAACACTGTCAAAAGGGTTAAAAACACATAGGAAAGATATTTGAGTAAAATAGGGTAGATAACTCTTAGTTACTTGATCAAAACTTGCAAAACATCCTTGCTATTTTCCAACACACCTCACAACACAATTTCAAAATATTTCCCAAATCAAACTTTCAAAACATTGAAATATCTTTTCAAAAGACAAAACACCTTTGTATACATTCAAACAAGAATCATTAGAAAGGTTGCCACAATGATGGCCTCTTTTGATAACATCTTTCAAAACCACACACAAAGCACCATTTCAAACAATTGAAATGCAAAAGCAAGTGATCTAAATAAGTAACTAAGAGCCCATGGATAACCATGCATGAAAAGGGTTCCTGCGCCTTCCCTTTTCATAATCTACTCCCCGAACCCAAGAAAACATCTCAAAGGTCTTTCCTATGCTTTTTGACCTTTCCTTTGGATAAAATAAAAAGTCGGTGGCGACTCTTGCTAAGCCGAAACATTTGCGAACACAAACGCAAAACCTCAAGTCAGTTCTCCCACCGTATCATAGAACTGGCGAATCTGCCGGGGATAGTTTTAAAAGTGGAGTAACCTTAGGGTTTAGATCACCTTTACATGCTTACCTTGTTTTCTTTGATTTCTTTACATCTGATTTTATTGTTTGGGTTTGAAATCCTTTACCCGGATTTGAGAAACATTCATAGGTAAATAGTAATACGTTGTGGAAACTGTGTAGGGTATACCGACATGGTTGAAGCAATAGCTATATTAGTGCGACATATTTGTGGGTACCGGTAGCCTTTGAGTTAATTAAAGAGAATATGGGGCCGCTGAGTGATGGTTCACACAAGTTGGATTTTGGAAGGCAGTCATCATTTTTTTGCAACATTTTTCATGTTGTCGAGGATTTGTAATGACCTCGTTCTTTTGATTTATTATCCCTAATTTTTGCCCGACTGTTCCTATTTTCGAGCTTACAGTCAGCGGGATGCCCCAGCTTTCTTAAGCCTCCTTTATAGGTTTTGGCTCAGTGGGCTTTTTTCTTTTGAGAAATTGACTGCCTATTAGATAAGGAACCACCACTGTCTTTTGATTCCAGAGGAATGCTTTTGATGTCGTTCGTTGTCTTATGAACTGAGAGTTTTTCGACTTCAATGCGCATCTTTTGAATTAACTAAGAGACTACCCTGCCCCAGGTTTAAATTAAAGGTTTCAATTTGTGTTTAAAACAGAAAACTCCTACTTCTTTGGCTCGAAGGGGTTGACTAGGGATTATCTTCCTTATAACTCCAGTGTTTAGGATTTGAAAGAAACGCATGTACATCGTCAGCAAGATCTGTCTGAAAGCATACTGTATGAGATTATGGCATTGTTTCGTCATCCTCCCTCTAAAGGCTTGTAACTTTTAGCAAGAGTTGAATGTCAAAGAAAAACATAGTTTAAATGTAATGAAAATGAGTGGATCAAATTAAGACAAACATATGCAATGCATTAATGAAAACAGAGTTTGACATTAACAGATAATTGTTTGAATAACAAAGAGATTACAACTTGAAAATTCAAATGAACAAAAGGCCCTCTCTTGTCAGAGCTTGTCACTTCAAATGGTGAACCTTGGAGGGATGGTAGAAGAACTCAGCCTGACCATCTTGTGTGAATTCCAATGCCCCTTCATCAATCAGGTTTTGAATTTTGTACTTCAACTTCCAACAGTCGTCAGTATCATGCCCCGGGCTGTTGGAGTGATATGCGCACCTTGCATCAGGATTGTAGTTGGATGAAAAAGTATTAGGATTCGGATGAGGTCCTACCAACGTCACCAGATTCAATCTCAACTAGTGTTGCAAAGCTTGGGACAGCGGCATGTTGAGCTTGGTAAACGGCCTTTGATTAACCCGTTGTTTATGGAAAGATTGTTGTTGGACCCGTGAGGTAGTAGCAACTTGGAGAGGTCCATTCTTCACCATACCAAACTCTTGTCTTCTTGGATGCTGATTAATAATTTGATCCCCAGCCTTGACCATTTGCTTCATACTGTTGTATCTGTTTTGATGAAGCTGGTTGATAATAGTTCTCAGCTCTTCTTGTTCCCGAGCTAAGCCTTGGATAAGAGTCATCTTCCCCAACATCTGGGTTTTCATGGCACTGAATTCAGTTTGTAGTTGCTCCAGTCGTTCGTCCTTATTGTCTTCAGGACTTTTCTTGACCAAATTCCCCATGAGGAGTGTTCTCAACTCTTCCTGCCCCTTCGATAGGTTTTGGAAGATTTCCCTGAACTGAGTCTCTTGAGTATGAAGATCCTAGTTGTCTTGTTGGAGAGCCATTGCTGAAATAAACAGCGAGAACATGAGAGACCTGTACTGGAAGACCTATTATGCAATGATATGTATGATATATGTATGTAATGTTTTCAAGGATCTCGCGGGGTAAACAAGAAACTGTTAGAATTTGAATCTGGTAACTTGATTGAAGGAACTTCATGTTGCTGAGAGTCCTTCCTCAAGAGTCAAGCTCACCATATCGAGTGGGTCATAGCCCCTGACTCAAGTTATCGTGCTTGGATTTCCAGACACCCTTGGCTAGAGGAAAATAAATCCCCTTTGCCCCTTGCTAGACTTTTGATTTACCATAACCTGCATCACAAGCCCTTGAGATCCTTGAAATGGTTAAGGAAATGTTAAGGCATGATGTTATGATGTGTATGATATGCGTTTAAGAAAAAATGTGAGGTGATGTAAGTAAGCCCTGCAATAAATCCAGATTATGGGATAAGGATTGTAAACAAAACCTGCAAGGAACTCATGTTGTCAGATAACAAGAATGTGCAAGTAGTTCAAGTTTGAAGGCACACAATTCACACATAAGAGCCCTTAGATTTCAGGCTTGCATGAGGCTTCATAGGTAAGTACCCTCTTGAGTTTAGTTGGCTCAAAACCTGTCCTATAAATAGTAACCGGGTTCTAAGGAGCTCAATATCACTGGATTATTTTCTATGTTCATTGTTTTGGTTTAGCCACTTACTGGCGACCAAAATATTCCAAGAAAACAATCCTCAATGAGTGTAGTATCGAGTATCTACCAACTTCGGACTACACCAAAGTCGGTCATCTCACTACCCCTAAAAAGGCCAAGATGGTCAAGTAAGGTTATAGGTCATTAGTGCTTAGTGACATCACTCAGCGGCCCCGTATTCTCTTTGATTGACTCAAAGGCTACCAGTAATCACAAATATGTCGCACTAATATAGCTATTGCTTCAACCGTGTCGGTATACCCCGTACAGTTTCCACAACGTATTGCTATCTATGAATGTTTCCCCAAATCCGGGTGGAGGATTTCAAACCCAGACAATAGAACAAAGATAAAGCAATCAAATAAAACAATAGAAAACACAAGTGATCTAATCCTAAGGTACACCTCACTTATATGATTTCCCCAGCAGAGTCGCAAGTTCTGTGATCAGTGGGAATGAGAACTGACTGTTTTTGGAATGCTGGTTCGCGTTTGCGTTTGTTTTCGCAAAATGCCGTGGTAAGCAAGAGTCTCCACCGTCTTTTATTTTATCCAACAAGGAAAGGACAAAAGCACAGAAAAATTCCTTTTCGAGATGTTTCTCGGGTTCGGGAGGTAGATTATAGAAAGGGAAGGTGTTAGCACCCTTTCTATCTGTGGTTATCCACGGGCTCTTAGGTACTTGCTCACTATGTTTTCAAAAGTTTGCTTTTCTTTGTGTTTGTGGGTTTTGAGAAGAGTTTTGTTTTTTTGAAGAGAGTGTAAGTGCGAAAAGTTTTGTTTTGTTTTTAAAAGGAGCAAGTACTTAAGAACATCTACCTACTAAAAAAGGAATTAAACTGTGCAAATATCCTTTAGACAGTGCCATCCCACTATTGAGGAGTAGGTAGCACCGTCGTTGGAGTTTTCGGGTCAATTCGATTTAAGGGACGTGTGGTCACTAAAGCAATGTTAGGACGCCTTAGTGGTAACCCTAATGTCTTAGATCATTTTTATCGAGGCGACCGTTTCGAGGCAACTTTGATCTTTGGACAGGACGGCGACCTCTAAAACATCCTATACTCAATGACCATGTTCGAGGCAACCAAGTGAGGTGTACCCTAGGAGTGGCATGTGCAAGTGTGTCAATTTTCAGTTATATTATCTTTGCATGTCATGGTGAGCTACTGTTGTTTTTAAGTTAAGAGTTAAGCTTGTCATGCATAGCCTAGTTAGCATACATCTAAACAGTTAATATAAGTACAGGAATTTAAAGTGCGGGAATTGTAAATCCTACGCTATTACAAGGCTTCGGGGAGGGGGATTATTTACATGTCCAAAAATTGGGGGAATAAAAGAGTAAAGTCTAAAAGTCTTAGCTAAGTTATTACAAACCAGTAGGCAGTTACAATAAAATAAACGCGTGCGAATCTGAAAATAAACTCTAAAAAAAAAGAATAAAATCTTTTTTTGTTTTATTTTATTTTGGGAAAATGATCTAAATCTACTTAATTTTAGTTTTTGAGAAAACGATCTAAATCTATTGAATTTTAGTTTTTGAGAAAATGATCTAAATCTATTTAATTTTAGTTTTGGAAAAATGTTAAGATAATTAAAAGATTAATTAACCAAGTTAATTTAATAGAAAAAGAACTAGCCTAATGTTTTTGTGGTTTTTTGATTTTAATGTTAATTAAAAAGATAAAAAGATGTCGATGAAAACAAAAATAAAATACAAGGGGGATCCTTCGATCCAGGGGAAAAAAAGAGTTTCGACCCAGGGAGGGAATGGAAGCTTCGACCCAGAGAGGGTCATGGTCCTTTCAATTGGGCCAGACATTAAGGCGCGAGTAGCCTTCGATCCAGGGAAAAGGATTGTCTTTTGATCATGAAGGTCATGGCTTTCTATCCAGGAATGAGATGCCTCCTTTGATCCAGCATGCTAATGGGTTCGATCCAGAGAAGGTGTCTCCTTCGATCTGGGATGTTATACCTGCAAAAGTATGTTAGCGAAATAAAACACAGGGCTTGGGTATTGAATCCCAGGCCCTTCGATCCTGCACTTGTTGGGTCTCTTCAGGCTATGTCTGCAGCAAATATTAGCAAACGATGGACATGGCCTGGGTGCCAAACCCAGGCCTCTTGATCCTGTCTAGGATAGAAAATCGAAGGTAACAACCAGTATGGATGTATTATGCATATATGAGGTTGGATAGTTTACCCTTTCTTACCAGCAGATTGGACTTTTAATTTTGGCGCTTCCTGGATGTAGGCACCTTTGATCTGGGCACTTCCTGGATGTAGGCACTTTTGATTTGGGCTTACGGGCGTTGTGATCTTTTGTTGAAGGGTTGCTTTGGCCTGGATCACTTTTGAAAATGTTGATAACCTGTGGTGGGCAGCGTATCTGTAAATCTTTCCTGTTTCTTTTCTCTATTTTTTCTGTATGTTTTTTCGTTCTCTTTTTGCAACACTTGTGATCTCTTTATATAGAGGGGGTGGAGGGGACAGGAAGACAAAGGTTTGAATGACCTTGATTATGTGTTTGACATCCATGAATGAGAATTTGTAACGTTGATTATGTGTTTGAAAGCCATGAATGAGAGTTCGTAACGTTGGCTAAACACATGGGATCTTGTCCCTTTTTGAATTTTGAATGACATGTAACTGGCCTTCGAATGCTCCCTTTCGAATGGGCTGATGGCCTCCTCCGAATGCTCCCTTTCGAATGGGCTGATGGACTCCTTCGAATTCTTTTCGAAAGCTTCTTCGAATGGACCCTTTGAATGCTTCTTCGAATGGACCTTTTTGGAATTCCAATCGAAGGACAGTGTTATAATGCCAATCGAAGTACTTGTCCATAATTCCAATCGAAAGGCTCCTTCAGAATACCAATCGAAGGGTATTTCAGAATGCCAATCGAAAGCCTTGACATAATGCCAATCGAAATGCTTGTCCATAATGCCAATCGAAGAGCTTGACAGAATGCCAATCGAAAGGCTCCTTCAGAACACATATCGAAGGGTCTTTCAGAATGCCAATTGAAATGTACTTAAAGCACCACTCAAAAATTTTCCTTTTCCTTAGGCAAGAGTTTGTGATCAACCATGCAGGGGGAAGACTTTGGGAAACATGAGAGGGCAAATTTTGGGGTACAACACTGGTCTACCATGGAAGCTGATTGTCATCAACATTCTCGTACTTGTCACAAATGCCAAATCTATGCTGACAATGTACATATTCCCCCAGTTCCTCTCAATGTCTTAACAGCTCCTTGGCCATTCGCGATGTGGGGAATCGACATGATTGGAGAAATCAAGACAACAGCATCCAATGGACACCGTTTAATCCTGGTGGCCATTGATTACTTTACCAAGTGGGTCGAAGCAGCTTCCTTCGCCTCTGTTAAAAAGAATGTGGTTGCCCGCTTCATCAAGCAGAACCTCATTTTCCGGTACGGTATCCCTGACCGTATCATCACGGACAACGGTACAAACTTGAACAACACTATGATCATCGCTCTGTGCGAGCAGTTCAAGATTCAACATCACAATTCATCTCCCTATCGGCCAAAGATGAACGGTGCTGTCGAAGCTGCGAACAAAAATATTAAGAAGATCATTCAAAATATGACAGTCACCTACAAGGACTGGCATGAGATGTTACCGTTTTCTCTACACGGATACCATACCACGACACGCACTTCAACTAGGGCAACCCCCTTTTCTTTGGTATATGGCATGGAAGTTGTTTTGCCTATGGAAGTTCAGATCTCTTCCTTGAGAATCATGAAGGATGCTGGTTTGAGTGAAGATGATTGGATTTAGACCTGGCTTGATCAAATTAACTTGATTGACGAAAAGCGACTTACTGCTGTTTTCCATGGTCAGGCATACCAAAAATGTATGATCAAATCATTCAACAAGAAAGTCAAGAGACATGTATATCAAGTGGGGGACCTTGTAATCAAGCGAATCATCTTGCCGGAAAGTGATCCCAGGGGCAAATGGACTCCTACTTACGAAGGACCATTTGTGATCAAAAACATCTTTTCTGGTGGGGCAATGATCCTAACCACCATGGACGGCGATGATCTGCCGCACCCTGCGAACACAGACATAGTCAAAAGATACTACGCATGAACGACCCGACAAGTTGAAAACCCGAAAGGGCGACTTGGGCAAAAATGGGCATCCCAGTGAATCGAAAACCCGAAAGGGCGGTTCAGGCAAAATTTTGGGATAAAACAAATTTTGTACACCCGGCAAGTTGAAAACCCGAAAGGGCGACTTGGGCAAAAAAGGGTTTCCCGGTGGATCGAAAACCCGAAAGGGCGATCCAGGCAAAAGTTAGGGAATTAAAGCGTATGACTATGTCTCGTCGGATCACTTTAAGGACAATCTCTTCACGGAAAATCTCCAAGCTTATGATGAATCCAATCATCTACGAACGAAGCAACAAATGGACAAGATACTCAGAGTTGTGAAGGCTATAGCAGAATGGGAACCCCATGGAATTGTTACACATAGCCATCTTTCTTTGTATAAATTTTTATCATTTTTTATGACAACATTCTCTTACTAGGATGTTTGTCTCCTTTGTAAAAAATACTTACACAAAGTTAATACAAAGATATTTCAAAGTGCAGAATTTTGTTTGTTTTCTCTTTCTTTTTTACACATGTGTTTTATTTGAAAATGTCCAATGATTAATTAAATGAGCATATGCATTTGAATATAATCACTGCTTACAAATAAAACAAAATGAGAAAGAATAATTACTGATAGGTTGAGAGTATGGGAGAATGTCTTTAAGCTCTTCCAGAGGAAATCCCCTGCAATACATCGTCCAGATCCTCAACAGAGTTAAAACCTTGAAATACACATCCCCAGCGGAGCCAGAAGACTTCGAACTACAAACCCTCAGCGAAGATAAAACTTTCTTCCCCAACGGAGTCCAAAACTTCAACCTATAAACCACAGTGGAAATCATCCGGTTTCTCCAAATCCCCCATCAAGTTATCTTAAAACCTGGAAATCAACCAGATAATAGTTAACTTTTATCCCCAACCAAGGATAAGACCCCAGAAGATTGGTATACTCCCAACCTCCGGATACCCTTAACAGAATGAAGATTGTCATTATTAAAACTCCAGAAGATTGGCATACACCCAACCTCCTGATCCAAACGCCTGAGTGAAGATTCTCATTCTTGCTTCCTCAATAGATTGGAATACAACCCAAACTTTGGAAAACTCTCCAACAGGATAAGCATTCTCCCCACAGAGTTATTTCCCAGTAGAACAAAGATTCTTGTTCTCATTTCTCCAATTGAAGCCTCCCAGGTTTTAATTCCCCAGTAGAGATCGTCAGAGTTTTCCTTATTCCCCAGGAAAGTCATGAAGGATCCTCAATTCCCCGCAGAAGTTGTCAAAGCTCTTGTTAATCCCCGCAAGTAACCAAGGATTTTCAATCCCCAGCAGTAGTCCAAAGGATTTCTTAGTCTCAACAATCAAGGATTTATTTTCCCCGGCAGCAGTCAAAGATTTCATTATCTTCGGCTATCAAATATTTATTTTCCTCAGCAAGACAATTAATCGGCTTACATGCGCATCCATTACATCCATATATCATAAACATTGATAGAACACATTTTATTGCATCATACATGTCATGCAACATAACTTTGTGTTTTAGCTAACATTTTACCTTTTTCAGGATGAGATTAAAAGCTACCTCTAACAAACATTCAAAGATCTCAAATACAGTACGGATACACTCCAAGACATGGAAGTCATTTCGCTACTCATTCAGGTCTCTTATTTCAGATACAGTATGGATACACCCCAGACACGGCGGTCATTCTATTACTCATCCAGAATTTCAAGTCAAAATACAGTAAGGATACACCCTAGTCACGACGGTCATTCTACTACTCATTCAGACTTCAGCAATCAGATACAGACTAGATACGCTCCAAACACGGAAGCCATTTTATTTCTCATTCAGATTCAACTATCAACTTCAAGCTCAGATACACTCCAGACACGGAAGTCATTCTGTCACTTGTCCAGATCCCAGTTACAGTACGGATACCCTCCAGACACGGAAATCATTCTGCTACTCATACAGGTCTCAACTTCAGATACAATACAGATACACTCCAGACACGGCAGTCATTCTGATATTCATTCAAGAATCAAATACAGTTACAGCTCGGATATGCTCCAGACACGGACGCCATTCCTTTGCTCATACGAATCCAATCTATGGATACAACACATATACGAATACCATTCTGATAATCATTCTCCTGATTTTTAACAAACAAGTCTTGGATGGCATCTTTATGCCCTTCTCCAGCAAGATTCTACCATCTACAAATGGCATCTTTAAGCCCTTCCCTCAGTTACATTTTGACGAGTGAAAATTTACGGGCACTCTAGTGTCCAATCATCTTTTACCTTCGAGTCACGAAAGGCAAACTCGCCAATCTAACTCTTCAGGTTCAAGAAGATTGAACAGGGGCAGCTGTTGTACCCCAAAATTTGCCCTCTCATTTTATCAAGATTTCCCCTCACCAGACTCTTTGAACTCCATACAGGATTAGGGTTTTTGCTCTGCTTAAGACATCTCCTTGCATTGATGACCTAAATTAGGGTTTGAGTTTGCACAGAGATTTTTGGACTTTCAATGCTCAAAGTGACTTTCATACTTCATGTTGGACTCATAAGATTGTCCGTACCAAGTTTCAAGCCTTGAATCACATTTTTGCCCAGTCAATTGGACAGTTGACCTAAAAATCAACTGTATTGGGGAAAAAGTCAACTATGGCCAATTTACAGTCAAACTTCATAATTTTTTATCCACATCAACATTTTAGGCTCCTATGTACCATTTGATCAAGTTTGGACCACAACTCCTCAAGAAATTTGATCAGATCATCAAAAGGGCAAAATGGTCAAAATTAGGGTTTTGATTGAGAAAGGGCAATTTCTGATTTTTGACGTGGCCAATGGCAAATTGGGTTCAAGCATGATCTCAAGGACTCAATGGCATCATATTGACCTAATCACATGGTTCAAAAGATCTCAAAAGCATTGGATTGATAGATGAATTTTCCAGTCAACTGATCAAAAAACAACTGAAAAAGTCAAACTTTGACTTTTTGGTCAAAATCAAGTGCCAAGGGTCATTTTTCATCAAGATGTGTCAAAACATGAAACTTGTTCATCAAGAAACCCAATTTTGCAAATTAAGGTTTAAGATTGAAAGATTTCATAACTTAGAATTTTTCTAAGTTATGAAATTTTCTTAATTTTTCCTAACTTTGCCCAACATTTTCACCATGATGCAAGTGGATTCAAACAAAACTTCCAACATGAAAGTTGTAGTCCTCCACAAAGTCTAAAAATTTTATTCACAAAGTTATCCCAAAATAAGCTTAGATCTCAAGTTATGATTTTTGGAACAAGGGTCCATGAAACTTTTAACTTAATGAAATTTTGTACCAGTTTAGGCAGGATTTTAGCCCATCTTCATGACCATTTTTCACATAGTTCCTCTTGGAATATCAAATTTCATTTCAAAGATGGATTGTAGATCATGTTTCAAGCTTTCAAAAATGTCCAAGAACTCTCCTAACTCATTTGTGGTTAGGGAGAATCGAAGGCTTGAAGTTGGCAAAAACTCACTTTTTATCCATGGCATGTTCATATTGATACAAATTGCAAATTCTAATCAGCTTGCTTTGCACTAGATTACAGGCCTCAAAACCATTCCAAACTCAATAATTAAATGCAATTCCATTGGTCTAAGGCATTGTTTTGGTCATTAGAGGTTTGCACATTAGATTAATCCAAAAATGGTAAAAGGCACATTACCATTTTTGCTTAAATCTTACTTTATGTCAAAACTGAATCCTTGAGCATTGAGCCATATCTTATGCAGCAAATCAAATACACAAACTTGAGGGGCCAATGGCATAGTGTGCAAGTTGATAGATAGCCTGTACATGCTAGTCTTCCATCACTTCTCATATTTTGCTTCATAACCAAGAAATTTGTCCAATATCACATAACTTGAACATCTGAGAAAACCAACTTTTGCAAGCATTGGAGACAAGTTTCTCACATCCCCTTGAGCTATAAACACGAGTCTTTGAGCCCTCAAACCTCCCATAGCACAAAATCATCTTCATTTGGCAAAACAAGGCACTCCCTGCAGTTTGACTTCCATAGCTCAAATCCCTCGTGCGTTTTGCCTCAAACTGGTTCAAACACATTCCACATAACCCATCCAAGCTATCCCAACCCTTTAACACTGAATGTAACTCCATTTACAAGGTTTTCCATTTTTGATTTCAGCTTGTGCAGGTTGAGTTCTACAGGCTTGTTCAAGCACATTCAAGGCAAGCTAGGCATTGGGGAAGGTCAGGGGAAGTTCAAGCAAGCTCCCAAACATCTCAGGCCTCATTGAAAAGCTCCACATTACTATACACGAAGTCAACTGAAATAGGTTTTTTGTCAACTTCCTATCTCTCTATTTAGGAATAATTAGGCTTAGGTTTGTGAATAAGAAATGTAGTATTCATAGCCATGAAGCTGTACATATGCTCAGTTTTCATTTTAGTTAAGCATGTTAAGAGAATTTGGTCCATGAACATCCTGAAAAATATAGGTTAAGATTTAGGGCCAGAGAAATTCTCTCTGGTCTTTGAGAGTTAGGACAAGTTTCTTATATGGTTGAATTCGTCTTGAAAAATGCTACAACTTTGATGTTATGTGTTTTTGCATTAGAGCACGTATGCAGGATCTGGCTTTGTGTACAGGGTGCGCGCGTTTTTGAAGACAGAGGTTGAAGATGAAGTCTGGTGGGCTGGGCTTGGTCCTGGCTCACTATTGACACCCCTCTTTTGCTGAATACACCCATTGGCCCAATTTCTTTATACTTTTATATTTTTTATTTATTTTCATTTTTTGATTTTTATTTTATATTTTCCAAACATAAAAAGTACCCAAAAATATTTTTATAAATTTTCACATTTACTTTGTATTTTATTTTTATTTTTTCTAACATAAAAGCAATTTAATTAGTATATACTTTATTTATTGGAAACTTGAAAATAATATATAATAACATTATACTTTTATTTTTATTCTTTATTTTATCTACACTCAAAAAATATTGTTCTAAATATATTTTTGTCTTGTATATATTTTAATTTTATTGTACATAACTAATATAATTAATATATATATATATACACATACTTTTATTTAATAAATATTTGAGAATAAAAACATAAAAATATTATACCTTTATTTTATTATTATTTATACTTAAATAATACTTTTTCTAAATATATTTTATTTTTTGTATATACATTATTTTATTCTATTGTATATAAATAGCATATTTAATATATTTACATTCTTAAAAGAAAATTAGGGTTTTACCCTTAATAATAAAAATAATAATCTTTTTTTTTATTTCTTTCTATTTGCATTAATTATTTTTTACATACATAAAAAATAAACATAAACATTTTTGCATATTCATAATATCTTGTATATTTATTTAATTTGTTTATTTAAATATTATTCATTTATTATTTATGCCATTTATTCAATTTGGATGTAATAGTAAAATTAGGGTTTTAGTTTCTTGCCAAATAGTCCCCATTCAAAAATTGTATCCCCCTCCCCATAATCATGTTGTAATAGTGGTAGATTTATTTTACACATTTATGCTTCCAATTATGCCATGATTAGAGATTAGGGTTTGTATGCAAAAAATCCAAAAATCAACAAATAGCTTGACTAATACAAAAACAAAAATGCATGAAAATGATAACACAATGCACACTTGCACCCCTAGGGTTTCATCCACTTGTTCCCTTGAAAATTAGCCATGTTATGCATGTTGAGTACTATGGCAAAACAAAAACAAAACAAAAGACCATAGTCCCTCGATGACGCTATCTTGGTTGCCTATACAAAATGATCTAGTCCCTCGGAAAATTTGCTAAAAATACTTAACACAATTGCTATCATGGTCTATACGATGACCCGCGCCTCTCCTGTTTAAAATCCTAATGCAAGGTTGTTTACCAAATGCAATGGTAAAACAACACTTTCAAAAGGTTTAAAAACACATAGGAAAGATCTTTGAGTAAAATATGGTAGATAACTCTTAGTTACTTGATCAAAACTTGCAAAACATCCTTGCTATTTTCAAACACACCTCACAAAACAATTTCAAAATATTTCCCAAATCAAACTTTCAAAACATTGAAATATCTTTTTAAAAGACAAAACACCTTTGTATACATTCAAACAAGAATCATTATAAAGGTTGCCACAACGATGGCCTCTTTTCAAAACATCTTTCAAAACCACACACAAAGCACCATTTCAAACAATTGAAAAGCAAAAGCAAGTGATCTAAACAAGTAACTAAGATCTCATGGATAACCATGGATGAAAAGGGTGCTTGCACCTTCCCTTTTCATAATCTACTCCCCGAACCCAAGAAAACATCTCAAAGGTCTTTCCTGTGCTTTTTGACCTTTCCTTTGGATAAAATAAAAAGTCGATGGCGACTCTTGCTAAACCGAAACATTTGCGAACATAAACGCAAAACCTCAAGTTAGTTCTCCCACCGTATCACAGTGTGAAAAGAAAAACTCCGACTTCTTTGGCTCAAAGGGGTTGACTAGGGATTATCTTCCTTATAACTCCACTGTTTAGGATTTGAAACAACGCCTGTACATTGTCAGCGGGGTTTGTTCAAGAGCATACTGTAGAGATTTTGATATCATTTTAGTCATCCTCTATCTAAAGGATTAGAGTTTTTTAAGCGAGAGTTGAACATCACAAAAGGAAAGCAATTTAAGCATAGTGAATACGAATGGATTGATTCAAAACAGACATATGCAATGCATTGATAAAGTAACAAAGTTTGACATGAACAAATATCCGAACAATCAAAAGAAAATTACAACTTGAAAATTCTAATGAACAAAAGCCTCTCTTGTCAGAACTTGTCACTTCGAATGGTGAGCCTTGGAGGATTGACAGAAACATTCCAGTTGACCATCCTGTGTGAATTCCAATGCTCATTCATCAATCAGGTTTTGAATTTTGTATTTCAACTGCCAACAGTCGTCAGTATCATGCCCCGGATTGTTGGAGTGGTATGCACACCTTGCATCTGGATTGTAGTTAGGTGAAGAAGTCTTGGGATTCGGATGAGGTCCTATCAATGTCACCAGATTCAACTTCATCAGGTGGTGTAAAGTTTGAGACAGCGACATGTTGAGCTTGGTAAACTGCCTCTTGGGTGTATCTGGCTTACTCTGATTAACCCGTTGTTTTTGGTGAGGTTGATGTTGAACCCGTGAGGTAGTAGCAACTTGGAGAGGTCCATTCTTCACCAAACCAAACCCTTGTCTTCTTGGAGGCTGATCAATGACTTGGTCCCCGGCCTCGACTGTTTGCTTCATACTGTTGTATCCATCTTGATGAAGTTGGTTGATAATGGTTCTCAACTCTTCTTGTTCCCAGGCTAAGCCTTGGATAAGGGCCATCTGCCCTAGCATTTGGGCTCTTATTGCATCTATCTCAACTTGCAGTTGTTCCAGCCGTTCGTCCTTATTGTCTTCAGGACTTTTCTTGATCAAGTTCCCAACGAGGATTATTTTCAACTCTTCCTGCCCCTTGAATAGGTTTAGGAATATTTCCCTAAACTGAGTTCCTTGAGTTTGAAGATCCCTGTTTTCTTGTTTGAGATCCATTGCTGAATTAAACAGCAAGGACATGAGAGACCTGTACTGGGAGACCTGTTATGCAATGATATGCATGATATATGTATGCAATGTTTTCAAGGATCTCGCGGGGTAAACAAGAAACTGTTAGAATTTGTTTGAAGAAACTTCGTGTCGTAAAGAGTCCTTCTTCAAGAGTCAATCTCACCATATCGAGTGGGTCATAGCCACTGACTCAAGTTATCGTGTTTTGATCTCTAAATGACATTGGCTAGAGGAAAATAAATCCCCTTTGCCCCTTGCTAGACGTTTGATTTACCATAACCTGCATCACAAACCCTTGAGATCCTTGAAATGGTTAAGGAAATGTTAAGGCATGATGTTATGATGTGTATGCTATGCATTTAAGAAAAAGTGCGAGGTGATGTAAGCAAGTAAACTTGGCAAGAAATCTAAGTTATTGGATAAGGACTGTAAACAAAACCTGCAAGGAACTCATGTTGTCAGATAATAAAAATGTGCAAGTAGTTCAAGTTGAAAGCACACAAGTCACACAAACAGCCATAGGTTTAGGCTTGCATGGGGTCTAGGTACTACCCTCTTGAAGTTTAGTTTGTTCAACCTGTCCTAATAATAGTAACCGGGTTCTAGAGGTTCTCAATATCACTGACCATCCTCCATCGGTCATAATTCCAGTTTAGCAATCTTTTCTTGCAGCCGAAACCATCTCGAGAGTATGGTCTCAATGAGTGTAGCATACTGCTACTTTCTATGGACAAGTTGGTCAATTATAGGTTCTAAGGTCAGTTGATGCTTAATGACCCATTAGCAGCCCCATACTCTCCTTGTTCCTCCACCATGGATATGGGTACCAACTAATGTGTCACACCAACGTAGCTACTGCTTCAATCGTATCGGTCTACGCCGTACAATTCCCTCACAGTCTATTACTACTTACCTAAAAGGTGTTCCCAGATCCGGGTTAGGATCTATAGTATCTCCGATACAAAGCCCACAAAGATAAAGCAAGCAAATCAAGCAATTGAAAACAATATGATGAACAAATCCTAAGGTACACCCCACTTATTAAGTCCCCGGTAGAGTCGCCAGTTCTGTGAAACGGTGGCCAGAACCGGGACGTGTTTCCTTTTTTAAGGAATGCTGGTTTGTGTTTTGCGTTTGTGTTTGCAAAATGTCGCGGTAAGCAAGAGTCACCACTGTCTTTTATTTTATCCAACAAGGAAAGGAAAAAGCACAGAAAAATTCCTTTTTCGAGATATTTTTGAGTACGGGGGGTAGATTATAGAAAGGGAAGGTATTAGCACCCTCTATATCAGTAGTTATCTACGGACTCTTAGGTACTTGCTCATCATTTTCAAAATTGTTTTCTTCGTGTTTATGTGCTTTGAAAAGTTTTTGTTTCGACTTCGATTTAACTCTTGCTTCTGTCTTCAAGAGTGTAATGAAGTGTTTTTTTTTTTGAAGACTTTGTTTGTAAAGGAGTGTAAGTGTGAAAAAAAGTTTATTTTGATTGAGCAAGTACTTAAGAACTAATCTACCTACTCGAAAACAGAATTATTCTATGTTCGTTTCCTTTAGACAGCGTTATCCCACTATTAGTGAGTAGGTAGCACCGTCGTTGGAGTTTGAGGGTCAATTCGAAAGGGACGTACGATCACTAAAGCAATGTTAGGATGTCTTAGTAATAACCCTAATGTCCTAGATCAATTATACGAGGCAACAATATTCGAGGCAACCATTCTGAGGCAACTTTGATCTTTGGAGAAAAGGACGACCACTAAAGCATCCTATACTCAATGACTGTTTACCGAAGGCAACCAAGTGGGAGTGTACCCTAGAAGTGCGCATGTGCGAGTGATTCAGTTTTAGATTTATTATCTTTGCACATTTAAGGTTATCTAACTATTTTAAAATTAAACATACATTCTTGTCATGCTTCCTAATGCCATACATCTAACAGTTCAATATTTGCAGAATTTTAAATGCGGAAATTAAACTACGCTATTACAAGGCTTCGGGTATTTACATAGCCAAAAACAAACCCTTTGAAAATAAAGCGATAAAAGTAAATAAACGTCCTAATTAAAGTATTACAAACTATAGGCAGTTACATCAATATGATAAATAATAAAAATAAAGCACGCGAGAAAAATTAAGATCTGGAAGGAATTAGGGTTTTGACCCTTCTAGCCTAATCAAAAGAAAAATGTTTTTTTTTGTTTTTTAATATTTCTTAAAGAAAAGAATTTAGGTTTTAAAATTAAATATGAAAATAATTAGCTAAGTCAAATTAATTAATAAAAATTATTACATCACCTATTTTTGTGTTTTTTTATTATTTTAAGAAAAAAGAAAATATAATTAAATTTGGAATAAAAACCTAATTGCTCTAATTATTTTAATTTATTTTACAAAAGGAATTAAAATTGTCTAAAATTAAAACATTATTAAATTATTTAATTTTTTGTACAAAAAATAAAATCTAAACCTAATTTATGAAAGTTATTATTTTTTATGATTTTTTGATAAAAGAAAATATTATTTGTGTTAATAAATAAATAAAATAAATGAATTAAAAAAAAAACAAAGTAAAAAAAAGATGAAGAAGAGATATTGGGCCTGCAATTTGGGTGTGCAAGAAGCAGAATTCAGGGCCCAAAATTCTGAATTCCACGTTGACTTGTGAGATCCAATACTACGCGTTTGACTAGGCATTTGGTGCTCCCTCGTGGATGGCCATCAGATTTGGTCATCTGGACACTTGGCAGACCGGATCTTGAGGTCACATGATAGAACCTTGGCTTGTGCATTTTGAACGGCAATGTGTCGACCCATGCTGCTATGCATCGACACATAGCTTTTCCTTGATCCTGTAAAACAAAATCAGTTCAATATGGGTCGACACATAATGGGATGTGTCGACTCATGCACCTTCTTGTATCGATGTGAAACGCGTATGTATCGATTCATAGGCTCTTCCAGCTTCTGTTTTGCAATCTGAACTCAGTATGGGTCGATGCATGGGGGTTATGTGTTGACTCATACCCTATTTTTTCACTAGGATGAGTCGACACATGAGGATATGTGTCGATACCTGTTGTATTTTCCTGCCTTAAACATTTTTTTCTTGTCTGTACAGGTTAGCTTACAACATATGATGGATAGATGTAAATAACAAATGAGTGAATAAGTCTAAATCATAAGCAAACGACTAGTTCAAAGGGATAATAAAATACTACATCTTGTCTTCAAGAACAAACGACTGTTAATGATGTATAAAAAGATATCAAGTCAAAAGGACTTACCTTTGGGCTGCACTGGTTAATTTAGATCTGAATGCTTTTCCAAATTCTATGGTGAATTTGTGAGTCTTCAGAAAGTTGCTCCGGACTGCTGGAACTGAGTTGGACTGTACTGTAATATTTTTGGTATTTTTGATGGTGAAGATGAATAGCACTACAAGGACTATTTTTATGTTTTTGGATGCAGGTTCTCTATTTTACTCTGGTTCATGCGCCTCTTTTTCCACCCTCATTTTTGGTCTGCCTTTGTTCTATTTGTATCAAGTAATGGATTAGGGTTGATAGAATGCACTCAATCTTCTTCCATTATTGAATTTGATTGTGATTTGATTCTCTTGAATATCCTTCCAAAATTGGCCTAAAATCAATCTTTTTGTGCACACATGCCTTCACACGAATTTGAATACTTGCTAGCTGTAATTTAAGACCTGAAACAAGCATAAAATCTCGTGTTTTCAATATTTTAGATTTTATATGATTTGTTTTGATTTAAATTAATTTAATTCAAATAAAAATAAAAACAAATAATAAAAATAAGATATTGACAAGTGGCAAAGGCTAGAGCTCGTGGACTATGTTGCCAACTCAAAACAAGTGAAAAAGATTGGGCCCATTTGGCAAAATTTGAAGTTTTAGGCATAGTTGACTTTTGGCAATTTTGCAAAAAGGGTCCACTTCACCAATGCATAATTTCCTCAATTTTGACTCTTTGGAGGCGTTCTTGGACTTTTTAAAAAGCTTGAGGTGTATTCTAATCAACCCTTTTGGTCTCATCTCAATTTGATATTCCATGCTCATGTATGAAGCTTTGACAAAAAAAGGTGTTTTTGTTGACTTTCCAAAATGACCTATAATGTCCAACTTCATAACTTCTTGTGAGTGCATATTTTGAACTTGGGAGCTGAAGATGGATTGTAAGTAATTTCAGCCTCTTCAAAATGAGCTTTGGATGGGTCATTTTTCATAGAGTATGAGAAAGTTATGCTTGGTCAAAGTTGAGTTGACTTTTCCTGCAAAACCTTAATTTAGCAACTTTTGAGTCTTGATGAATTATGAGTAATCCTTGATGAATCATGATCAACCCTTGATCAAATGACGAAATATACTTCAAAATGAGGATGTTGACCAAAAATCTTGAAGTTTGACTGTATGTAGGCCATAGTTGACTTTTGCCCTAGCATAGTCGATTTTCAAGCATTTGAGCAATTGACTAAGCAAACTTTCTCTATAGGGCTTGAAACTTGACATGGATGATCTTGAGAACATATTAGGACAATGGTGATAATTTGGGATCCCTTGGACTCAAGTATCTTTATGCAACATGAAACCCTAATTTGAGGTAGACTGCCTTAGGAGAGAGCTTGTCTGGCCAAACCTTGGACTACCTTAAGCAACTTGGGGATCTTTCTTGAAATGTTTTGAGAAATATGGAAGGTAAAATTTTGGGGTACAACAGAAGGCAACCTATGTCACACAATGGGGCACTTTCTGTTACAAAGTGATGTCGTTTGGATTGAAGAATGTTTGGGCAACCTATCAACGAGCCATGGTAGCTTTGTTCCATGACATGATTCACCATGAGATAGAGGTCGATGTTGATGACATGATAGCCAGGTCTCAAACTGAAGAAGATCACCTTGATCATCTACAAAATTTTTTTGATAGGTTGAAGACGTACAAGCTGAGGTTAAATCCGAACAAATGCACCTTCGAGGTAAGGTCTGCTAAACTCCTAGGTTTCATTTTCAGTGACAAGGGTATTCAGGTAGACCCTACAAAGGTGAAGGCCATACAAGAGATGTAGGCTCCTCGCACTGAGAAGCAAGTTAGTGGTTTCTTGGGACGCTTAAATTACATTTCCATGTTCATTTCCCATTTAACTACTACTTGTGAGTCGATATTCAAGCTCCTGAAGAAAGATCAAGTGGTAAAATGGAATAATGAATTCCAGATTACCTTCAAGAGAATCAAAGAATACCTTTAAGAGCCTCCCATTCTGATGCCTCCAACTGAAGGAAGACTTTGATAATGTACCTAACAGTGTTAGATAATTCAATGGGGTGTGTGTTGGGGCAGCATGACGAGTCCGGTCGAAAAGAGCATGCAATATACTACCTTAGCAAAAAGTTTACCGACTATGAAACAAGATGCTCACTGCTCGAGAAAACTTGATGTGCTTTGGCATGGGCTGCTCTCCGACTAAGACAGTATATGTTGACCCATACTACTTTGTTGATATCTAAGATGGATTCGATCAACTATATCTTCGAGAATCCCGCTCTCTCCGGAAGAATAGCAAGATGGAAAATGATCTTGACCGAATACGATATCCGATACACGACCCAGAAAGCAATCAAGGGAAGTGTACTGGCTGATCATTTGGCTCATCAGGCTGTGGATGACTATCAGTCCATGAATTTTGAGTTCCCGGATGAGAATATTATGTTAGTGACTGATTATGAAGAACCTGGACCGAATGAAGGATCTGAGGAAGGATCCTGATGGACTATGGTTTTTGACGGGGCCTCCGACGCACTTGGCAATAGCATCGGTGATGAAATCATATCTCCTGAGGGCTGTCATACTCCTTTCACTACGCGATTATGTTTCAACTATACCAACAACATGGCAGAGTATGAAGCATGCATCATGGGTCTCCAAGCTGCTATTGACCTGAGGATTAAGTTCTTGAGCATTTTTAGGGATTCAGCGTTGGTAATAAGTCAAATAAAAGGGGAGTGGGACACGAAGCACCCGAATCTCATCCCTTACAAAGAACATGTTCTAACATTGCTTCCACACTTTGAAGAGGTCACCTTTAAACATTTTCCACGAGAAGAGAACTAGTTAGAGGTTGTGCTAGCTACTATTCCGTCTATGTTCAAGGTCAAGTGGGACAACGAGGCTCCTCGGATCACTATTGAGAGATCGGATAAACCAGCATACTGCTATGTGACTGACATTGAAGAAGTAGCAAACAAACCTTGGTTCCATGAAATAAAAAGGTATCTCGAGGCTCAAGAATATCCTGAGGGGTGGTATGTCAATCATAAGAAGTTTCTGAGAAGGTTCTCCGCAAAGTTCTTCCTAAGTAATGGAATCCTCTACAAGCGCAACCATGACTCTACTTTACTTTGATGCATAGACAAGAGCGAAGCAGAGAGGATTATGGCAGATTTACACGAAGGTACCTTTGGCACCCACTCTAGTGGACACACCATGGATAAAAAGATCCTACGGGAAGGATACTATTGGTCCACTATAGAGGCATGCTGTTATCAGCATTCCCGAACTTGTCACAAATGCCAGATCTATGCTTATAAAGTATATGTACCTCTGGTCCCCTTGAATGTCTTGACGGCTCCCTGGACCTTTGCAATGTGTGGCATTGACATGATCAGAGAGATTAGACCTACCGCTTCCAATGGGAATAGCTTCATCCTAGTGGCCATTGATTACTTCATGAAGTGGGTTAAGGCCGCCTCTTTTGCTACTGTTACCAAGAATGTTATGGTGAAGTTCATCAAGCATAACCTGATTTGTCAGTATGGTGTGCCAAGGAGGATCATCACGGACAATGGTACAAATCTCAACAATACAATGATCACCCAACTTTGTAAACAATTCAAGATCCAGCTTTATAATTCTTCCCCTTACCGGCAGAAGATGAATGGAGTTGTGGAGGCTTCTAACAAGAATATTAAGAAAATCATATAGAAGATGACGGTGACATACAAAGACTGGCATGAGATGTTACCATTTGCTCTTCATGGTTACCGCACCTCAGCACGTATGTAAACAGGGGAAACACCCTATTATCTGGTATACGGTATGAAGGTTGTCCTACCTATTGAGGTTCAGATCCCTTCTTTTAAGATCATGAAGGATGCAGTTTTGAATGAAGATGATTCGATCTAGACTTGACTTGATCAACTGAATCTAATTGATGAGAAAAGGCTTGTTGCTGTTTGTCATGGTAAGATATATCAAAAGCGAATGATCAGGGCTTTCAACAAAAAGGTCAGGCGTCAAGTGTATCAAGAGGGTGATCTAGTAATCACTCGCATCATACTGCCACAAGGTGATCCCAGGGGCAAATGGACTCCCATGTACGAAGGGGCATTTGTAATCAAAAGCATATTTTCCGGTGGAGCCATGATTCTAACCACCAGGGATGGTGATGACCTTCCTCACCCTGTTAATGGAGAGATAGTGAAAGGATACTACGCATAAATAAAATACCCGCTAGGTGGACTGGCCTAGGAAAAAATAAGGGCATCCTGACGAACCAAAAGGGTTTGGGCAAAAATTAGGGATAAATACGAAAACATCTGTACACCCGACAAGTCAAAAACCTGAAAGGGTGGCTTGGGCAAAAAAGGGTATCCCGGTGGACTGAAAACCCGAAAGGGAGGTCCAGGAAAAAGTTAGGGATTTTAAGCGTATCACTATATCCCATTGGATCACCTTGCGACTAGACCTCAAGATCAAGTATCAACCTCAAATGGTACCGATCAATCCAGTCAGCTTCGGACGAGTAGAGAAGTGATTAGATGCTCAAGGACATAGGGGAAATAGCAGAATTAGAACTCAACAGGATTATTACACATAGTTGTTTTCTCTTTATACACTATCTTGTGTAGTTTTCATTTTTGACAACGGTGTTCTCCTACTAGAATGTCAGTCCCTTTGTACAAAATGAATGTTGTAGGCAAATTTCAGAAATAAATACAAATTATTTCTTGGAAATTACAAAACCATTTGTTTTCCTTTTTCTGTTTTGTTTTGCAAAAATGCCCAATGATTATTTTTGACATATGCATTTAAATATGATCACTGTTCACAAATATTCGCATAAGAAACAGAAAGACAGTTACTAGAGACTTTAAGAAATGGGGAAAAGTCTAAAAAATCAATTTGTAGTCCCGATAGTTACTCCTTCCAGCAGGTATAAGGGAAGAGACAGTTTGAGACAAAGTCATCACTACATACAACCCCGTGACGTTTATGTTCCCCACAGAGTAGAAATAACCAGAGTTTTGATCTCTTTTTCCCCAGGTAGAAATTATCTTCTCCAGCAAAATTCCTTCAGAAAGTTTAAATTTTTCATCCCCAGTCGAGCTTTATAATCTTAAACAGTTTATAAAACCTCCTCCCCAGCAGAGTCGCCAGTTCTGTGATACAGTGGCAGAACCGACTGTTTATACTGGTTTGCGTTTTTTGTTTGCAAATGTCGCAGTAAGCAAGAGTCGCCACCGACTTTTCTTTTATCCAATAAAGTAAAGGGTGAAAATAACAGAAAAAGACATTTTTCGAGATTTTCTGAGTAAGGGGGTAGATTATGGAAATGGAAGGTGTTAGCACCCTTTCCATCCGTGGTTTTCCACGGGATCTTAGGTACTTGCTCATTTTTGTAAAAAATTGTATTCGTCTTTGTTATTTTGATAGATTTTTATACGCTTTATCACACTCTTGAGGACTAATACAAGAGTTATCATAAAGCAAATAAAAATCTATCAAAACACACAAACACGAAAATAGTTTTTTCAAAAATGAGCAAGTACCTAAGAGCCCGTGGAAAACCACGGATGGAAAGGATGCCAACACCTTCCCTTTCCATAATCTACCCCCCCCCCCCCCCCTACTCAAAAAATCTCGAAAAAGGTCTTTTTATGTTCTTTTCACCCTTTCCTTTGTTGGATAAAATAAAAGTCGGTGGCGACTCTTGCTTACCGCGACATTTGCGAACAAAATAACACAAACCAGTATAAACAGTCGGTTCTGCCACCGTATGACAATCATCCCTAATTTTTGCCTGACTGTTCTTGTTTTGAGATTACAGCCAGCGGGATGCCCCAGTTTTTCTTAAGTCTCCTTCATAGGTTCTAACTCAGTGGGCTTTCCTTTTGAAAGATAACGACTACCTATTTTACAGGGACCATAATCATCTTTTGATTTAGAAGGACGTTTTTTATGTCATTCGTTGTGTATAAAGTGAAATATTGTGACTTAACACGCACTTGAATTGACTGAGAAACTAAACCTACCCCAGTTTATGATTAAAGGTTTCAGTTTGTGTGAAAAAGAAAACTCCTACTTCTTTGGCTCAAAGGGGTTTACTTGGGATTATCTTCCTTATAACTCCAGTGTTTAGGAATTTGAAACAACATGTACATCATCAACAAAGTCTGTTCAAAAGCAATATTGTATCATCCCCCTATAAAGGCTTAAAACTTGTAGTCGAGAGTTGAATATCCCAAAAAGGAGTAGAAAGCACCGTTTAAATATAGTGACAATGAATGAATTAATTCAAGACAAATATATGCAATACATTAATGAAAACAAAGTTTGACATAACAGATAAGTGTTCGAACAAACAAAAGAAATTACAATTGAAAATTCAAAATGAACTGGACACTCTCAATGATTTGGCATGGGAGCAGTGATCACATTCGGAGTCTCGGGAGGACCAAACTCAATCTCCTTGGCGTCAATCATATTTTGAATCTTGTACTTCAGTGCCCAACAATCGTTCGTATCATGCCCAGGACTTCCGGAATGATAGGCACATATTGCATCGGGATTGTAGTTAGGAGAAGAAGTTTTGGGGTTTGAATGAGGTCCTATCAACGTAATTAGGTTCATCCTCAACATGTGTTGCAATGCTTGAGACAGTGGCATGTTGATTTTGGTAAACTGTCTCTTGGGAACGTCTTGCCTTCACTGATTTCCCTGTTATTGTGGTCGCAATGATGCAGGACTATAGATTAGGACTTCCCCTACATATTGGTCATGGTTACTCTTGTTACGACCCTTCTGGTTGTACACAACATTGGACTCTTTCTTCTCATTGAAAGGCTGTGTTGTACCCCAAAATTTTCGCTCTCATTTTACTAAAAAACATACTCCTAGAGGTCCCCAAATGGTCTCCATTACCCTAATATGTTCTCAAGATCATCCATGTCAAGTTTCACACCTTGCACAAGAAGTTTGCTCAGTCAATTGTTCAAATGCCTGAAAATTAACTATACTAGGTCCAAAGTCAATTGTGATCCACATACAGTCAAAATTCAATATTTTTGGTCAAAATCAACATTTTGAACTGATATCCATCATTTGATCAAGGGTTTATCATGATTCCTCAAGGAATGCTCCTAATTCATCAAAACTCAAAAGTTGCTAAATTAAGGTTCCTATAAGAAAAATCATCCAAACTTTGACCAGTCATAACTTCCTCATACTTTATTATAAATTTCTCATCTAAGGCTTATTTTGAAGAGAATCCAATTCCCTACAATTCATATTCAGCCATAAAGTTCAACAAATGCACTCATGAAAAGATATAAATTCAGAAATTATAGGTCCTTTTCAAAAGTCAACCAAAACACCTTTTGGGTTAAAGCTTCTTACATAATCATGGAAGGTCCAATTGAGATGAAACCAAAGAGGTTGCTTAGGGAACATCCTAAGCTTTCTAAAACGTCTAAGAACACCCTTTTAGGGTCAAACTTGAGAGAGATATGCATTGTCAAAGTTGGCCATTTTGGGAAATTTGCACAAAGTCAATAATGCACAAAAATGCATTTTTCTTCAAATGGGCCTAAGTTTTTATTCTTGCAACACACTCCTAGCCATTTCCACGATCCATACACATTTACATGAATTATTGGATTTATTTATTTAATTTATTTTGATTTTATCATTAAAAAATCAAATAAAATCAAATAAATGATACAAATAATGAAAGGTTGTTTTGATTCGATTTTGCATTAAATGACAATCCAAATATGCTATATAACATCAAGGAAAATCATGCCAAGCCATGAGAGGAAGAAATCTCCAATTTTGGAAAGATTTGAATTTAATTTGAATAGCACATTCATTCATTGATTTCTTTCCAACCATGTTACCCTAATTTTGATTCACTATATATGCTAAAGGCATCTCAACCCTAAGCACAGAGAGTAGCATGCAGCCTGCCCAAAACCCTACCAAAAGAAACTTCCAAAATTTCAAAGAAAGAGACAATTTGTTATTGCACGATCTAGCCCTTTTCCACTATTACTAAGCATCCAAGCTTACTTCTGCAATATCCAGGAATTGAACCCAAACCTTGAGCAAGCCTATAGCATCCAGAATCGGCAGATCCATACCTCACTCTTGGGTAAGATTTCTTTAATCTCAAACTCACACAACACTTAACTTAAATCCATATCAATTGTATACATGGGTTTCTATTGATGATTGTGGGTGTTTGAACTTATAACACGTAAAGTTAAGTCCAATAATCATCCTCTGCCATTAACGACCGTGGTTTCATGTTTTTTCCCATAGCGATGCTTGCAGGCTGTTTTAGGGCATGAGAATGTCACCACTGGATCTGCAGCCCTCGAATCAGGGGGGTAAGGTCTAGTTATTGCTTTTTTTTAGGTTTGCGCAAGGTTGAAAAAAGAGGTGACCGGAGAAGGTGATCGGAGCTAGGACTTCGGCGCTTTTCCGGTGGGTTAATGCTGTGACAATGGTCTAACTTTGGCGTGGCATTTGGCTATGTTTTGATTGGGTCATTAAACAACCAGGGGCCCCATGTTGCTTGCGTGTGTGACAAATCAACAATTAACAAGTTTTTTCCCTTATTTTATTTTTGCTTGACTATTATAAATTAATTACTTCTAGCGCAGATGGCCAGGAAACAAGTATGCAAAATCAAAGACCTGGGTTCGATCATAGAAACCCAATTTTGCATTTTCTAACCTTTCTATGCAGGATCTAATGCACCCCTATTCAAACGTGTCAATCACGCAACTTATAATCTGACTATCAGATTCATCTCCATCCAAGATCCAACGTGCAGTGCAAAGTGGGTACCCCAGATCTAATGGCACTGGATCAAACGCCAACTTTGGACCAGCTATTCTGGGCCTGAAAATTCCAATCTGCACCCCCCAGAATTACTTATAATCAGGCCCATTTTATTTTTTGTTTTAATTTCTTTAACCTTTTTTTATTATTTATATTTATTTTTAATTGTTTTAAATGTCCTTTTTTAATTAAATCTTAAAATCATAAAATCACAAAAAAAAAATTGAATTAGGTTCTTTTTTATATAAAATATTTAATTTCATTAATTAATTAAGTTAATTAGGATAACTTAAATTCTTTGTTTCATAATTAAAATCAATTAGAAATTAGGTTAATTTGTAAAATTAATTACTTTCTCAAAAAAATCCAAAAAAATATTTTCTCTTTATTCACTAATTAAATGTTTTTGAATTTAATTTTAAATCTGTTTTTTAATTTATTCTCGCACGCATTTATTTGTTTATTTTTCCAATTAATGTAATTGCTCCGAGTTTGTAATAGTTAATTAGGTTTATTACTATTTGCATTTATTGTTTTCCTTAAGTTTTTGATTATGTAATCCCCCTCCCCAAAGCCTTGTAATAGCTAGGTTTAAATTTCTCTCACTTTTCTTTTCCGTCATTATAAACTGTTAGATGATTGATAATAGGATTGTATGCAAAAGATCATAATTTAAAACAGTAGAAAACCCTAAATGTGCAAAGATTACATAAACTTAAATCAAACACTTGCACATGCTCACTCCTAAGGTTTTCCCCACTTCAGTTGCTTTTGGTAAACAGTCATGAAGTATAGGGAGTTTTAGTGGTTGCCCTCTAATCCCAAAAGATCAAAGATGACCCATTCGAATGTTGCCTCAGAAAGATCTTTAAGACTCTAGGGTAACTACTAAGGTTTCCTAATCATTGCTTTAGTGATCGTACTCGTCCCTTTCGATTGTCCCTTAAACTCCAACGGTGGAGCTACCTAATCCTTAATAGTAGGATAATGATGTCTAAAGGAAATAAGAAAACGAACAGTCTTTTTCGAGTAGGTAGAAACTCCTAAGTACTTGCTCAAACAAATTTTATACTTACACTTTCAAACAAACTTTTCAAACTAAAGATTTCAAAACACTTTATCACACTCTTGAGGACTGATACAAGGGTTACTATAAAGTGAAACGCTGCACTAAGGCAATTTCAAAACTTTTTTCAAACACACAAAAGCAATTTAAGAATGAGCGAGTACCTAAGAGCCCGTGGAAAACCACAGATAGAAAGGGTGCTAACACCTTCCATTTCTATAATCTACCCCCCGTACTCAGAAATATCTCGAAAAAGATTTTTTCGGTTCTTTTTCCCTTTTCCTTTGTTGGGTGAAATAAAATACGATGGTGACTCTTGCTTACCATACATTTATAAACAAAAAAAACACAAAACCAGTAGTAACAACAAACAGTCAGTTCTGCCACCGTATCACAGAACTGGCGACTCTGCCAACGAATAATAAAGTTGGGTTTACCTTAGGATCTAGGTCATTCTTAATTTCTTCTTTGGCTTGTATTGCTTGATTTGCTTTTAAGGGTATCTGTTTGGGTTGTTTGGATCCTAAACCCGGATCGGGGAATTTCTTTTAGGTAAGTAGCAATAAATTGTGAGGGAGTTGTGCGGGGTATAACGTCACGATTAAAATAGTAGCTACGTTGATGCGATACTTTGGTGTGTATCGGTAGCCCTTGAGTAATCAAGGAGATTATGGGGCAGCTGCGTGGTATCATAAAGCGTCAACTGACCTTAGCACCTTAATTGACCAACTTGACTTTTAGGACGTAGTGAGATAGCCGTCTTTGGTGTAAACCCAAAGTCGGTAGATACTTGATGCTACACTCATTGAGGTTTGACTCTTGAGTTTTGTTTGGTGGCAAGTTAATTGTCTATTGGAACAAAATTTGGGGGAAAGATCGGTGATATTGAGATCCCTTATAACCCGGCTACTATATTTAGGACAAGTTGAACCAACCCAACTTCAAAAGGGTATTACCTTAAATCCATGCAAGTCTTAAACCTAAGGTCTCTGTGTGATTTGCTTGTGTTTGCTATACCTATTATATCTGCGCATAATCAGGACATCATAACATTGTATATCATACAAACCATTTCAAGGATTCTTAGAGTTTACTTTTGTCTTGTTTTGTAGGACATGGCCCTCGCCCGCAGATTCACTATCCAAGTCAGTTTGGTAAAGGTACCTCCTCAGCTTAAGGATTTAGTATCAAGGGTTCCTGAAAGCTCTCCCTTCACTGAAAGGCATGGCCGACTTCTCAGCTTGGTCACCTCAAACCCCGATGATGAAATGTTAAAGGTGCTCTTTTAATTCTTTGACCCTCAACATCACTGCTTCACTTTTCCGGATTACCAGTTAGTGCCTACTATGGAGGAGTTTTCTCTGCTATTGGGGTTGCCTATCCTTAACAAGGTACCTTTCAATGGTACGGAAAGAGACCCCAAACCTGAAGATATTTCTAAACCTCTGTCCTTACAACGGTCTGGCGTAGTAGAAAATTGGGAAACCAGGAGAGGTGTCAAGGTTTTTTTGGCTAAGTTCTTGTTTAATAAAGCTCATCATTTTTGGGATACCCTGGACTTACAAGATTTTGAAGAGGTGTTAGCCCTTCTCATCTATGGGTTGGTATTGTTCCCTAATTCGGACCAGCTCATAGACATGAATGCGGTTAAGGTTTTCTTGTCACGCAATCTGGTACCTACTCTGCTTGGAGATATCCTACATTCTCTGCATACTCGCACTATGAATAAAAGAGGGACCCTTCTATGTTGCACTCCTCTTTTGGCTAGGTGGTTTCTTTCGCACCTACCCCGATCTGTCTTGAAGAATGAATAGGGTTTGAGATGGTCTCATAGGTTAATGACTCTTACACATTCAGGTATTCATTGGTGTCCTCGATCCTCGAAGAATGTTACCATTATTGATCGATGCGGAGAATTCCATAATGTCTCTCTCTTAGGCATTAGGGGAGGAATCACTTACAATCCTTGTTTGGCACTGCGACAGTTTAGATATGCGAGAGGGGATGGTCCTCATGATACACTTATCCAAGGAATCACCTTTGACTACGAGAATGATGCTCAAGGTTACTGTAAAAGGTTCATGCGAGTTTGGGGCATGGTACATAGAGTTGATGGCAAGAAACTGGGGCACAATAATTCCATCCCTCTTGAGCCTTATCTCAAATGGGTACGAGCCCGTGCTCAAAATCTTATGATGCCTTACCCCACCATCCTACCCATGGTTATAGAACTGGTGGCTGAAGGAGACACTTCTTATCTTGTTCTTCATCCTGACATGCCAACTGATCATGAGGAGTTACAAATATCCTGGGTTCATCTTTAGGAGGAACGGGTTACGTCTGAAGCTTAATTCTATGCCATCAAGAAGAAAGTCCTAGAACTCACTAGGCTACTTCATGAAGAGAGGAATATAAACGCCTACATTGCACCAAAGAGGATGCGCTCATGGGAAACCTAATCTTCTTTTTGCTTTAAGTTTTATTTTGTTTGATTGTAAGCCTAAAGGGAACTCTTTGTAACAATTCAAACTTATTAATACAATTAACGTGTGTTTCTTTTGGTTAAGAAAATTTGAGCCTTTAAGAATCCTTGAAATTGTTGCATACGCATATCATCCATGACATTGCATAAACAGGTTTCTTATCGTCTTTGTTGTTTATTTCAGCAATAATGACTTTTGAACAAAGTATCAAGGATCTCCAGGCATAAAATGCCCAATTTCAGCAAATGTTCGTAACTTTGGCTAAAGGGCAGGAAGATCTGAAGGCCCTTATTCTGAAAGATAGAAAGAAGAAGATAAATAAGATTGTTGGTGTCCTGAATCTAGGCAGAAGATTAAGGGGACCGTTGAAGCAACCAGTTGATCTGACCTCTTCATCTAAGGAAGGGGAGAACCAAGAGGGTGAAACAAGGGAGGAAGACCCTAGCCCAAGTGTGTGAGGATGAATCTGATTACAATGATGAACAATATCCTCCCGCTGACGACATATACAAATAGTTAGAGGATCGTCTAAATGCGATGGAGATCCAAAGAATACTAGGGCTGGATTTTGAAGAGTTAGGTTTGGTATCTGGGGTTGTAATCCCACAGAAGTTCAAGGCTCCAGTATTTGCAAAGTATGATGGGATGTCTTGTCCCAAGCTTCATCTCTGTTCTTATGTGAGGAAGATTCAACCTCACATTGCTGATAGGAAATTTTGGGTCCATTTTTTTCAAGACAGTCTGTCTGGAACTCAGCTTGAGTGGTTCTATCAGTTGAAGGGAATCAATATCCGCAACTGGGAAGATCTTGTTGCTGATTTTTATAAGAAATATCAATATAACGCTGACATTGCTCCTACCCGTACTCAACTCTAAAGTATGTCCATGGGTGTAAGTGAAGGTTTTAAGGACTACGCTCAAAAGTGGAGAGATTTGGGAGGGAGAGTCCAACACCCTTTGTCTGATAGGGAGTTGGTTGACATGTTTCTGGGTACGCTATCTGGTCCATTCTTTAATCACTTGATTGGTAGATCCTCAGCTGGTTTTACTGAGCTGATATTGATTGGAGAAAGGGTAGAAGTTGGGATCCGAAGTGGAAAGATCCAGAAAGACACCTCTTCGAGTACAGTAAAGAAGCCATTCATGGGTAAGAAGGAGGTCAATTCTGTTTACAATCCCAGAAGTCAGAATAGAACCGATCACCGTCCAGCGGTAGGGGCTGTCATGATCTCTATGTATGAACCTACCCAACAAAGGAACAATCAACAAAGGACAGAAAGGCCGGTAAGACAATATACCTGGATAAACATGACTCTGTCTCAAATCTTGCCATAGTTATTGAAGACCAATATGGTAACCTTAAAGGTGGCTCCCAAGAACCCCAACACCACATCTCCTCGTTACAATCCAAACGCTCGGTGTGCTTACCATTCTAAGAGTCCAGGCCATGATACCAATAACTGATGGGCTTTGAAGAACAAGGTGCAGGATCTGATCGAGGCAAAGGAGATTGAATTCGATCCCCCTAAGACCCCCAACGTCATAACTACACCCATGCCCAAGCATGGCTCGGGAATCAATGATATTGAGGTTGTCTCCGCCATGGAAGATGTTGATGATGAAGATCATGACATTGACAGCTGGATCTATCATACTACCAACAGTGGACCTAGTAAATGGACGGCCCAAGATTTTGTGCCGATTACTTTTTTTCAGCTGTAATTGTCTTACTTGTTTTTTGGATTTGTAATAAACAATATAAACTTTATGGTCTCGTGTCTTACCCGAGGCACATTGGTTTATTTTTTATGGTTATTATATGTCATTTTCATATGTCATCAATCAAACATTGGACGTTCTTGCATACAAATTTTGCGCTCTCTGTTTTTCTTTTCTGCTTTTCACTTTATCAATAAAGCTATGCTCTTACACACGCTCCCATTGATAACAGTTCTGCTATTGCTAGTTATAACTTCGAAAATCCAGTCAACCAAGCCGAGGACGAAGGTGAGGAAGATTTTGAGGTACCTGGAGAACTTTCTATACTGTTACAGCAGGAAGAGAGGGCTATACATCCTCATGAAGATCCAGTTGAGACAATAAACCTGGGCACAGAGTTAGACAGAAAAGAAGTCAAGATCGGCACAAATCTGGAGATTAATGTCAAACAGCGGTTGATACAGATGTTGCACAATTATGTTGAGATTTTGGCCTGGTCATATGAAGACATTCCTAGTTTAGACGCATATATAGTGGTTCATCGTCTATCGACTAAAGAAGATTTCCCTCCGGTAAAACAGAAGGTCCTTCGAATGCACCCTGAAATGTTAGAGAAGATCAAAGTAGAGGTTATGAAACAGTTCAACGTTGGATTCTTAGTTGTCACTTCCTATCTTCAGTGGGTCGCTAACGTCGTTCCGGTGCCTAAGAAAGACGATATATTACGGATGTGTGTGGACTATAGAGACCTGAATAGGGCAAGCCCCAAGGATGACTTCCCGCTTCCCCACATCGATGTTCTGGTTGATAACACCGCACATCATAAAATATTTTCCTTCATGGATGATTTCTCTGGCTACAACTAGATCAAGATGGCACCCGAAGACATGGAGAAGACAACCTTCGTCACACATTGGGGCATTTTCTATTAAAAGGTGATGCCTTTTGGGTTGAAGAATGCTGAGGCAACTTATCAGCGAGCCATGATAGCTTTTTTCCGTGATATGATTCACCATGAGATAGAGTTTTATGTGGATGACATGATAGCCAGGTCTCAAACCGACGAGGAACACCTTGATCATCTACAAAAGTTATTTGATAGGTTGAAGACATACAAGTCGAGACTGAATCCGAACAAGTTCACCTTCGGGGTAAGGTCTGGTAAACTTTTGGGGTTCATCGTCAGTGACAAGGGTATTCAGGTAGACCCTGCCAAGGTGAAAGCCATACAAGAGATGTCGGCTCCCCATACTGAGAAGGAAGTTAGAGGTTTCTTGGGACGCCTAAATTACATCACCAGGTTCATTTCACATTTGACTGCTACTTGACGAATGCCATACTTACTTCAAAAGAATCAAGGAATACCTTCAAGAACCACCAATTCGGATGCCTTCGATTGAAGGAAAACCTTTGATAATGTACTTAACAGTATTTCACAATTCAATGGGGTGTGTGTTGGGGCAGCATGACGAGTTTGGTTGAAAGGAGCATGCAATATACTACCTTAGAAAAAAGTTTACCTACTGTGAGACAAGATACTCACTGCTCAAGAAAACTTGCTGCGCTTTGGCATGGGCTGCTTGCAGGTTAAGATAGTATATGTTGACCCACACTACTTTGTTGATATCTAAGATGGATCCAATCAAGTACATCTTCGAGAAGCCCGCTCTCTCCGGAACAATAGCAAGATGGAAAATGATCTTAACCGAATATGATATCTAATATACAACCCAAAAATAAATCAAGGGAAGTGTATTAGCTGATAATTTGGCTCATCAGTCCGTGGATGACTGCCAGTCCATGAATTTTGAGTTCTCGAACGAGAATATTATGCTAGTGATTGACTATGAAGTACCTGGACCGGATGAAGGACCTGAAGAAGGATCCCGATGGACTATGGTTTTTTATGGAGCCTCGAACGCACTCGGTAATGGCATTGGTGATGTAATCATATCCCCTGAGGGCTGCCATACTCCTTTCACTACTCGACTATGCTTCAACTGTACCAACAACATGGCGGAGTATGAAGAATTAATCATGGGACACAAAGCGGCTATCGACCTGAGGATCATGTTCTTAAACATTTTCGGGGATTCAGCCTTGGTGATAAGTCATATCAAAGGAGAGTGGGATATGAAGCATCCGAATATCATCCCGTACAAAGAGCACGTGCTGACATTGCTCCCACACTTTCAGGAGGTAACCTTCGAACATTTCCCACAAGAGGAGAATCAGTTAGCGGACGCGCTAGCTACCATGTCATCTATGTTCAAGGTCAGGTGGTACAATGAAGCTCCCAGAATCACCATCGAGAGGTTGGATGAATCGGCATATTGCTACGAGATCGACAATGAATGAGTAGCGGACAAACCTTGGTTTCACGAAGTAAAAAGGTATCTCGAGGCTCAAGAGTATCCCGAAGAGGAATCTGTCAATGATAAGAAGTTTTTGAGAAGGTTCATCGCAAAATTCTTCCTCAGTAACAGAATCCTCTACAAGCGCAACCATGACTCTACCTTACTGCGGTGTGTAGACAAGAGATAAGCGAAGAGGATTATGGCAAATCTACACGAGGTACCTTCAGAACCCATTCAAGTGGACGTACCATGGCTAAGATGATCCTATGAGCAAGATACTATTTTTCTACTATGGAAGCAGATTGTTATCAGCACTCCCGAACTTGCCACAAGTGCCAAATCTATGTTGATAAGGTGCATGTATCTCTGGTTCCCTTGAATGTCTTGATGGCTCCCTGGCCCTTTGCAATGTGGGGCATTGACATGATTGGAGAGATCAGATCTACCACTTCCAATGGGCATCGCTTCATCCTGGTGGCCATTGATTACTTCACGAAGTGGGTTAAAGCTGCCTCCTTTGCTACCTTTACCAAGATCAAATCGTGCAAGGCTTCATATGGACAGAAAAAGATTGAAAATGCTTGTTTTGGAAAGATTTGGTGCAAGGAATAAATCAATGGTCAATCTTCATAAATGGAAAAGATTTGATGAAAATTTTTACCCTAATGCACTCTATTATAGATAGTGAACAAAGGCAGACCAAAAACAGAAGGGTTGGAGGCGTGAAAAGGTAGAAAAAAGTTCAAAATTTTCAAAGAAAAGTGTTGATCAAATCTTGCTCCGTAGGCCGTTACAAGCGTTTCAAAAGATCAATTCATATTCTTGGATCATCCCTGAAGCCAACAAGATCGTTTGCAAGGCCTGAGACGCTCAGAATCACCCTACAACATTCATACGGTTTGCTTGATTTCTTGAAATCGAATACACTAATTCTTGCATATTTAGCATATTTGATTGGCATATTTATAACCTTTGAGATGTTTGCAACATAACACCATGATTCAACTGAATTTTTGACGCCTGTATGTACATATGCCATGGCTAGGGTTTTTTCATTGTTTTTAGGGGTTTTTTATACAGGAGAAATTGGGCGTTGATAATGGTACCATGATGCTCGTGAGATTGAAACGAGTTGATTGGTACCATTAGGTTTCATTTATCATGCGCGTACAAGATTTTTAAAATGGACAGGGGCTATACCTACGCTTGATGTCTGTAGGTAAAAGTTACAAAACCTAAGACGACAGATGTTGGAGAAGATGATGAGGTGTTCAGTCACCATTGGACCATTTGAATATGATGCGCGCATTTTTGCTTCAGTTTCATGGGAATTCTTTTTATATATTATATATTACTTTTGTTTCTCTAACAACTAATCATCATAGTTCAATTGGCAAGCACGCAAGGGGAAAATACCAAGGACCTGGGTTCGATCCCCAAGTCCCAACCTTTATTCATGTTTTTCTTTAACAGGCAATCCAGCGTATTACATGTCAAAGGGGTCCATCATGTACCATCCGGATCTGGCCCTTTGATCCACCAATGCTTCAAATCTAATTCCTTCCCCATGGAGGACCACTGTACGCCTCAGTCAAGCATGCGCACTAGATGGGAGTAAATTCAAACAGACCTAGTCTTTTGGGCCCATAAATTCAGTTTTCACCCCCTCTTGTAAATACAGGCCCATCTCAACTTTTCTCATTTATTTATTTTTAATTCTTTTAATATTTTTTTAATTATTTTAATTGGCAACTAATTATTCTTTTTTATAAAAAATCATAAAATCAAAAAAAAAACCAAAAAATTAGAATTAGATTTTTTTTATCAAAAATTAATTTTGTTAATATAATTTTGTTTGGTTTAATTTAGGGCAATTTTAACCTTTTTCATGATTAAAGCTAATTAGAAAATTAGGTTAAATTATTGATTTAATTCTTTTATTTTTTATGAAATAAACAAAACACAAAAAAATAGGTTTTAGAATAAATTAATTTTTTTTTAAATTAAAGTTAATTAGAATTAGGATTTTTTTTAATCTAATATTTCCTTCATTTTCTTAAATAAACAAAACAAAATAAAAACCTTTTTTGAACTAATCGCAATTAGGTTTAATTTATGGTCAAAACCCTAATTATCTTGTATTCGATTCATCGCGCGTGTTTATTATTTTTACAATATTGATGTGACTGTTCACGGTATGTAATAGTTTAATCTAGGACTTTCTTTTATTTATCGTCTTTTGCGGGTTTTTGGCTATGTAATTAATCCCCTCCCTGAAGCCTTGTAATAGCGTAGGTTTACTCTCTCGTATTTTAATTCTTGCAAATATTTAACTGTCTAGATGTATGTTAATAGGATTGAATGACAAGATTGCATGATAATTTAATACAGTTAGAAAACCCTAATGTGCAAAGATTAAATAATTGAAAACAGATCACTCGCACATATCACTCTTAGGATATACTCACACTTCGGTTGCCTTCGGTAAACGATCATTAAGTATAGGGTGTCTTAGTGGTTGCCCTCCTGTCTAACAAAGATCAAATGTCTCGTTTAAAACTTTTGCCTCAGAAATGTTGCCTCGTAAATGTTGCCTCGAATATGATCTTAAGACTTTAGGGTTATTACTAAGACGTCCTAAACATTGCTTTAGTGATCGTACATCCCTTTCGAATAGACCCTTACGACTCCAACGACGGTGCTACCTATTTCTCAATAGTAGGATAGTGCCGTCTAAAGGAAACTAGAATACAAACGATCTTTTTTCGAGTAGGTAGATACTAGTAGATACTTGCTCAAATCAAAACTCTTCACACTTACACATTTACAAAACAAATTTTCAAAACAACTTCGTCAAACCTTTGAGGACTGATACAAGGGTTATCACGAAGTCAAACTTTTCAAAAGCAAAGCACGTACACAAGCAATTTTAAAAAGATGAGCAAGTACCTAAGAGCCCATGGAAAACCATGGATAGAAAGGGTGCTAACACCTTCCCTTTCTATAATCTACCCCCCGTACTCAAAATCTCGAAAAAGGATTTTTTTTCTGTACTTTTTTCCTTTCCGGTTGGATAAAATAAAAGTCGGTGGCAACTGTTGCTTACCGCGACATTTTTTGAATAAAAAACGCAAAACGCAGACCAGTATTAAACAGTCGGTTCTGCCACTGTATCATAGAACTGGCGACTCTGCTGGGGAGAGTAAGTGGGGTATACCTTAGGATCTAGTTCATCATAATTGTTTCTCTTGATTGTTTTGATTGCTTTACTTTTAAGGGTTTTGTTTGCGAGTTACTATAGATCCTAACCCGGATCTGGGGACACCTTTTAGGTAAGTAGCAATAAACTGTGAGGGAATTGTACGGCATAGACCGATACGGTTGAAGCAGTAGCTACATTGATGTGGCACATTGGTTGGTACCGGTATCCCTTGTGGAGAAACGAGGAGAATATAGGGCCGCTGCATGGTTTCGTTAAGCATTAACTAACCTTAGAACCTTTAATTGACCAACTTGTCCATTAGAAAGTAGTGAGATAGCCGACCTCAGTGTAAAGCTGGGAACTGGTTGATACTCGATGCTACACTCATTGAGACCATACTCTCGAGATAGTTCTGACCGTAAGAAAAGATTGCGTGAGCTGAAACCATGACCGATGGAGGATGGTCAGTGATATTGAGATTCTCTAAAACCCGGTTACTTTTGCTAGGACAGGTTGAAACCAACTTAACTTCAAGATGGTACTACCTTTGACCTCATGCAAGCCTTAAACCTAAGGATTTTATGTGACTTGACTGTGTTTGCAATATCTATGTTTGTTATACCTGTGGTTTACCATGACATCATGCATCATAACATGGCATTCATATTTCATTATACTAACCATTTCAAAGACCGAGGGAATTTATCTTTGTTCTGTTTTGCAGATTATGGCTCCCGTGTGCACAAATACCATCCAAGTCAACCTTGTGCAAATACCTGCCTAACTTAAAGAGCTAGCCTCAAGAGTTTCTGAGATTTCTATGATTATTAAGAGACACGGTCAACTTCTCGGCATGGTCACTTCAAATCTTGATGAGCAGATGATGAGTGTACTTTTCCAGTTCTTAGATCCTATGCATCATTACTTCACCTTCCCAGATTACCAGTTGGTTCCCACATTGGAAGAGTTCTCTCACCTATTGGACATATCCATCCTTGAACAGGTATCCTTCACAGGTATGGAAGAAGTTCCTAGACCAGAAGACATTGCCTCAGCTCTGCATTTGAAACAGGCTGATGTAGTATCCAATTGGGAAACACGAAGCAGGGTCGAAGGTTTTCTAGCCAAATTTATGATAGACCAGGCTTAGCTATTCTGGGATAATTTGGATTTTCAGGCTTTCAAAGATATCTTGGGTCTCCTTATCTATGGGTTGGTTTTCTTCCCGAAACCAGATTCCTTTATAGATGTGAATGCTATAGAGATTTTCCTTTCTTGCAATCCCGTGCCTACCCTACTGGGTGATATCTTGCATGCCCTCTATACTCGTACCGTGCAAAGAAGAGGGACTCTTATGTGTTGCATGTCGTTGTTGTCGAGGTGGTTTATTTCGCAGCTCCCTAAGTCTGTGTTGAAGAATGAAGAAGGTTTGGGTTGGTCCTACAGAATAATGTCACTTTCCCATACAGATATTCTTTGGAGCTCCCAGGCTATGGAAGACACTACTGTTATTGACCGTTGCAGGGGATACCCTAATGTCCCATTGCTTGGAATCAGAGGGGGTATAACTTACAATCCTTGTCTAGCTTTGCGACAATTTGGTCGTGCTCGGAGACATGGTCCCCATGAGCTGCTTCTTGAGGACATTGTATTTAACTACAAGGAGGACGTTAAGGAACACCGCCGGGGGTTTATATGAGCTTAGGGAATGGTGAACAGATATGACCCCCAAGAGTTGGGACCAAAGAATTCCCTTCCTATGTAGCCTTACCTCCAATGGGTCTGAGCTCGTGCCCAGAAGCTTGGGATGCCTTATGAAGCCGTATTGCCAGTGATTGTGGAGCCCACCAATGAAGAGGGCATTCCTTACACGGTTCTTTATCCTTACATGCCCACTGATCCTGGGGAGTTGCAGAGGTCTTGGATTCATATGAAGAATGAGCGGGATACTTACCGGGAAAAGTACCATGAGCAAGAAAGGAAGATTTTGAAGCTCACCAGGCAGCTCGAGGAGGAAAGAGTGATCAATGACTTCTTCGGCACAAAGAGGAAGCGTCCATGGGACTTTTTATTTTGTTTTCCTAGTTTTTAGAGTGTGTTTTATTTACTTCTTTTGTAACGCCTTAAAGGCATTGTTGAACCATTCAAAGTTAATCTAATAAAGTTTGTTTATTTTTGGTTTGCAAATTTAAATCTCCCAAAGTCTTTGAAATAATTACATGCGCATTCCATTATCATGCACACCATTGCAGGTACCATTACAGGTTTCTAATCTTCTTCACTGTTTATTTCAGTAGAAATGGCTTCCGATCAAGCTATCAAAGATCTTCAGGCGTAGAACGCCCAATTCCAACAGATGTTCCTAAGTCTGGCTAAAGGGCAAGAGGATCCGAAGACCCTTATTCTGAAAGAGAAGAAGAAAAAGAAGAAAGTCGGTATTCTGAACATGGGTAGAAGATTCGGAGAAAGGATAAGGCAATCAGTTGATCTGTCCTCCTCATCCAAAGACGGGGAGAACCAAGAAAGGACAAAGGACCCTAGTCAAGCAGTTTCTGATAATGATACGGATTATGACGATGAGCAATATCCTCCAGCTGAGGATATATACAAGAAGCTAGAAGACCGTCTGAGTGCTATGGAGATTCATAAGATCCCTGGTTTGGATTCGGAGAATTGGGACTGGTATCGGGAGTGGTCATCCCTCATAAGTTCAAAGCTCAGGTTTTTGCCAAGTACGATGGAGTATCCTGTCCAAAACTCCATCTCTGCTCTTACGTAAGAAAAATCCAACCCCACACTGCTGATAGAAATTTATGGGTACACTTCTTTCAAGATAGCCTGTCAGGGACTCAGCTTGAATGGTTTTATCAGTTGGAAGGATCCAGTTTCCGAAACTGGGAAGACCTTGCTGCTGCTTTTTACAGGCAGTATCAGTATAATGCCGACCTCGCTCCCACTCGTACTCAGCTACAGGGTATGTCCATGGGTGCAGGTGAAGACTGTAAGGATTATGCTCAAAAGTGGAGAGACTTAGCTGGAAGAGTCCAACCCCCTTTGTCTGATAGGGAGTTGGTCGACATGTTTCTAGGGACGCTATTTGGTCCATTTTTTAATCACTTGATCGGTAGTTCGTCATCTGGGTTTACTGAGTTGATTTTGACTGGAGAGAGAGTGGAAGCTGGTATCTGAAGTTGTAAAATACACAAGGATGCTTCATCAAGTGCAGTGAAGAAGCCTTTCACCGGTAAGAAAGAAGCTAGTGCAGTCTACGGCCCGAGGGGCCAAAGTATACCTGAACACCGTCAAGCGGTAAATGTTGTAGTGATATCGAGACCCGCGGTTGCTCCACGATGCAATAATCGAGAAAGGGTAGAAAGACCACAACGACAGTTTACCCACATAAACATGACTTTAGCTGAAGTTCTGCCTCATCTGTTAAAATCCAACTTGGGAACCTTGAAAGAGGCTCCCAAGAATCCAAACACTGCTTCTCCCAGATACAATCCCAATGCGCGGTGCGCCTACCATTCAGAGAGTCCTGGTCACGACACAAATGATTGCTGGGCTCTGAGGAATAAAGTGCAAGATTTGTTGGAAGCTAAAGAGATTGATTTTGATGCTCCGAAAAGCCAAACATTATAATTGCTCATATGCCCTAACATGGTCGTGGAGTCAATGTCGTGGACACCGATTCATTTATGACCTCTTTGGAAGAAATCTCTACTCCTCTGATGACGGTTAAGAAGAATTTGTTGTCAGTCGGTTTATTTCCGGGATATGCTGAAGGTTGCAACATGTGTTCAATTCTTCCTTCTGGTTGATATTTATTGAAATCAGGTGTTCAGCGCCTGATGGATAATAAGGAAATTTTGTTTGAGAAAACTATGATTCCGTTTGAAGATGTTGCCATTATCACCATTTCCGCAAACCCTTCCAAGGTTTTCTCGAGAAAACCTGTTAGGGTTACACCCGTTCCAAGAATTGCTCCGTTAATAATCACCGCTCCGGGTCCCATCCCATATACCTCAGATAAGGCTATCCCATGGCATTACGGTGCTGATGTATATTACCATGGTATCAAACAAGATCTGAGGACTGAAGAAGTCGATATGGATATCAGTAATATTGTTGGGACAGGCAAGGTCACCAGAAGTGGAAGAGTCTTTTCTCCCGAGATTTCCCCTCCGACTGTCCACAAACCTATTGTTATTCCATCTGCAAGTACATCAACTACTGTCCCAGTTCCCACTCCAGTCATCACCCCTGCCGCCGAGCCATCTGGGACTCGGGAAAAAGAAATCATAGGTGAGCCTGCCCGGACGGAGGTACATAAGAAGATCATTGTAGAAACCTCTAAACAAGAGATAGAGGAAATACTAAAGATTATCAAGAAGAGCGACTACAACATAGTCGAGCAGCTGGGGCAGATCCCGTCAAAAATATCCATGTTGTCCTTGTTGGTGTATTCTGAAGCCCGTGCAAAGGCTTTAATTGCATTCCTCAAAACTGTGCATGTGCCGCAAGAAACTTCAGCCGATCAGTTCAAAGATTGCGTAGCTAGCCTGACTGTCGACAATGGGTTTGGTTTCTCAGATATAGATCTGACTGCTAAGGGGAGAAATCATAATGATGCTTTGCACGTCTTGATCGAGTGCAGGGGCACCACTATGACCCATGTACTGGTAGATACCGGGTCCTCATTGAATGTTCTACCAAAGAAAGCACTAGACCATCTGGATTGTGATGGTTTGATTCTAAAGCCGAGTAATATTTTGGTAAGGGCTTTTGATGGGTCAAAAAGAATGGTGCACGAGGTGGTGGACATCCCTGTCAAGATGGGTTCTCAGACCTTTGGGTCCACCTTCTACGTAATGGATATCAGATCATCATATTCTTGCTTGCTGGGTCGTCCTTGGATTCATAAGGCTGGGGCAGTGACTTCCACGCTCCATCAAATGTTGAAATATCCGGTGAAGGGGAAGATTGTCACGGTGCAAGGTGAGGAAGAGTATATGGTGAGCCATCTCAATTATTTCCGTTACGTAGAGATGGATGGGGAATTCATAGAAACTCCTTGTCAAAATTTCGAAGAGGTCCATCAGTTCTCGGCATCAACTGAAGTTTCTACCAACAAACCTCCGCTGAAGATGGCTTCTCTCAAGGACGCCAGGGTTGTAATTGAAGAAGGTGGGTGTACCAATTGGGGTCAGCTCCCTGGTTTCACTCGCAAAACTGACAAATTTGGTTTGGGCTTTACTACAAAGGCTCAAAGGGCTGTTACGCATGCACAGATTAAAAAACCTCCTCTGCACATCAGCAATCGGGGAGATAAGGCAATTGAGGACAATGAAGAGGATTCAGACATCGACAGCTGGATCTATCCTACAACCAATGATGGACTAAACAACTGGACGGCGAAGGATTTCATATATGTTTCTTTTATTCCGCAGTAATTGACTTTTTGTTTTAAGATTTGTAATAAATAGTTTGAAACTTTACGGCCCGGTGCCTTGCCCGAGGCACCTTGGCTTTGCTTGTGAGGGCTTATTATTTTTAATTTCATATATCATTAATAAAACATTGGACGTTTCTTGCATTACAAATTTTGTTCTCCTTGTTTTTATTTTCTGTCTCTCGCTTTATCAAAAACAATTATGCTCTTACACACACTCCTGTATCATAATGCAGATCCATATCCACTTTGGATCCCATTGATAACAGCTATGCTACTGCCAATTGTGCCTTCAAAAATCCGATCAACCAAGCTGAGGACGAAGGTGAGGATGATTGTGAGCTGCCTAGAGAACTTGCTAGACTATTACAGCAGGAAGAAAGGGCCATATAGCCTCATGAAGAGCCAGTTGAGTCATTGAATTTAGGTACAGAGGAAAACAGGAATGAAGTCAAAATAGGTGTGAATCTAGAGCCTCGAGTCAAGCAACGGTTGATACAAATGTTATGAGACTATGTTGAGATATTTGCCTGGTCCTATGAAGATATGCCTGGTTTGGACACTGATATTGTGGTACACCGCCTGCCGACCAAAGAAGACTTTTCTCTGGTAAAGCAGAAAGATCGATGTATGCGCCCTGAAATGTCAGAGAAAATCAAAGTAGAGGTCATGAAATAGTTTGATGCAGGGTTCTTATCTGTCACTTCTTATTCGTAGTGGGTTTCTAATGTTGTTCCAGTACCTAAGAAGGACGGTAAGGTACGAATGTGTGTGGACTATAGAGATGTGAACAGGGCAAGCCCTAAGGATGACTTCCCACTTCCTCACATTGATGTTCTGGTCGACAACACTGCGAAGCACACGATCTTCTCCTTCATGGATGGTTTTTCTGTCTATAACCAAATCAAGATGGCTCCTGAAAACATGGAGAAGACAACCTTCGTTACACAGTGGGGCACCTTCTGTTACTAGGTAATGCCTTTCGGGTGGAAGAACGCTGGGGCAACTTATCAGCACGCCATAGTCGCTTTGTTCCATGACATGATTCACCATGAGATCGAGGTTTATGTTGATGACATGATAGATAGGTACCAGACTGAGGAAGAGCACCTTGATCATCTCCAGAAACTGTTCGACAGGTTGAAGACGTACAATTTGAGGTTGAATCCGAACAAGTGTACCTTCGGGGTAAGGTCTGGTAAGCTTCTGGGTTTCGTCGTCAGTGATAAGGGTATTCAGGTGTACCATGCAAAGGTAAAATCCATACAAGAGATGCTGACTCCCTGCACAGAAAAAGAAGTCAGAGGTTTCTTAGGACGTCTGAATTACATCGCCAGGTTAATTTCACATCTGAATGCTACTTGTGAGCCAATCTTCAAGCTGCTAAAGAAAGATCAAGTGGTAAAGTGGAATGAGGAATGCCAGACCGCTTTCGAAAGAATCAAGGAATACCTTCAAGAGCCACCAATTTTGATGCCTCCAGTTGAAGGAAGACCTTTGATTTTATACTTGACAGTGCTAGGCGGTTCAATGGGATGTGTGCTAGGGCAGCATGACTAGTTTGGCCTAAAAGAGCACGCTATTTACTACCTTAGCAAAAAGTTTACTGACTGTGAGACCCGATACTTATTGCTCGAGAAAACTTGCTGCACTTTGGCATGGGCTGCTCGTCGGCTGAGACAGTATATGTTGAATCACACTACCCTATTGATATCAAAGATGGATCCAATCATGTATATTTTCGAGAAGCCCGCTCTCTCTGGAAGGATAGCAAGATGGAAGATAATCTTAACTGAGTATGACATCCAATACACAACCTAAAAAGCAATCAAGGGGAGTGTATTGGGGGGTCATTTGGCGCATCAGGCCGCGGATGACTACCATTCCATGAATTTCGAGTTCCTGGATGAGAATATCATGTTGGTAACCGACTGTGAAGAACCTGGACCGGATGAAGGACCTGAGGAAGAATCCCGATGGTCTATGTATTTTGATGGAGCATCAAACGCTTTGGGTAACGGCATTGGCACCGTAATTATATCTCCTGAGGGCTTTCATACTCCGTTCACCGCCCGATTATGTTTTAACTGCACCAACAATATGGCGGAGTATGAAGCGTGTATCCTGGGTCTTCGAGTTGCTATTGACCTGATGATTAAGTTCTTGAGTGTATTCGGAGATTCTGCTCTGGTGATCAGTCAGATCAAAGGTGAGTGGGATACGAAGCACCCAAATCTTGTTCCTTACAAAGAATATGTACTGACATTGCTCTCACACTTTGAGGAGATAACCTTTGAACACTTCCCAAGAGAGGAGAACCAGTTAGTGGACGTGCTAGCTACCATGTCTTCTATGTTCAAAGTAAGGTGGGACAATGAAGCTCCCCATATTACCATCGAGAGGTTGGACGAACCCGCACATTGCTATGACATTGATACTGAAGAGGCAGCAGATAAGGCCTGGTTTCACGAGGTAAAGAGGTATCTTGAGGCTCAAGAATACCCCGAGGGGGCATCTGTTAATGATAAAAAGTTTCTGAGAAGATTCGCTGCGAAGTTCTTCATCAATAATGGTATCCTTTATAAGCGTAACCATGATTCAACCTTACTGCGGTGCGTAGATAAGAGTGAGGCAGAAAGGATCATGGCAGACCTACACGAAGGTACCTTCGGAACTCATTCCAGTGGACATACCATGGCGAAGAAAATCCTACGGGCAGGATATTACTGGTCTACTATGGAAGCCGATTGTTATCAGCACTCTCGGACCTGTCATAAGTGCCAAGTCTATGCTGATAAGGTGCATGTACCTCCAGTCCCTCTGAATGTTTTGACAACTCCTTGGCCTTTTGCAATGTGAGGTATCAACATGATCGGCGAGATCAGACCTACTGCGTCTAACGGGCATCGCTTCATTCTGGTAGAAATTGATTATTTCACAAAGTGGGTTCAGGAAGCTTCCTTTGCTACAGTAACCAAAAACGTCGTGGCGTGGTTTATCCGACATAATCTGATCTGTCGATATGGTGTACCAGAGAGGATCATTACAGATAATGGTACAAATCTCAACAATACAATGATCACCGAGCTCTGCAAACAGTTCAAGATTCAGCATCATAACTCTTCTCCCTACCGGCCGAAGATGAATGGGGTTGTTGAAGCAGCTAACAAGAACAACAAGAAGATTGTGCAGAAGATGACGGTGACCTACAAAGATTGGCATGAGATGTTACCATTTACTCTTCACGGGTATCGTACCTCAACACGGACGTCGACAGGGGCAACACCCTACTCTCTGGTATATGGCATGGAGGCAGTCCTACCCATCGAAGTCCAGATACCCTCTCTCAGGATTATGAAGGATGCAGGTTTGAACGAGGACGATTGGATCCAGACCTAACTTGATCAGCTGAACTTAATCGATGAAAAGAGACTTACTGCTATCTGTCATGGTCAGACGTATCAAAAGCGAATGATCAAGGCTTTTAACAAGAAAGTAAGACGTCGAGAATACCGAGTCGGAGATCTAGTGATCAAGCGCATCATACTCCCGCAAGGTGATCCAAGGGGAAAATGGACCCCCACATACGAAGGACCATTTGTGGTTAAGAATATTTTCTCGGGAGGAGCCATGATTTTAACCACCATGGATGGTGACGACCTTCCTCACCCCGTCAATACAGACATAGTGAAAAAATACTACACATAATCAATGACCCGCTAGGTTGACTGGCCTAGGCAAAAATAAGGGCTTCCCGGCGAACCAAAAGGGTTCGGGCAAAAATAAGGGATAAAAATGAAAAAATTGTACACCCGGCAAGTCGAAAACCTGAAAAGGCAGCTTGGGCAAAAAAGGGTATCCCGGTGGATTGAAAACCAGAAAGGGCAGTCCAGGCAAAAATTAGGGATTGAAGCGTAACACTATGTCTCATTGGATCATCTTGTAACCAGACTTCGGTATCGACTATCAAGCTTAGACGGCGCCAATCAATCTGATCCACCTTCGACCCAGCAGCAAAGTGATGAGATGCCTGAAGATATAAAGGCAATAGCAGAGTTGGAACCCAATGGGGTCGTTTCACATAGCTATTTTTCTTTCTTTTACACAAATTGTAATATCTATCTTTCGGCGGCGTTCTCTTACTGGGACATCAACCTCCTTGTACAAAACGCCTATTATGGGCCAACTTCAAAATCAATACAATCCATTTTCACAAGAAATTTCATTTTGTTTTTCTTTTTCTGTGTTGTTTTGCTAGAACATCCAATGAATCATTTTTTATATATGCATTTGAGAATAATTGATGCTCATAAACATTTACATAAGAAACAAAAGACGATTACTCGTAATTCCAGCAACAGGGACAAACAAGAAGTGTCCAAGCCTTACTGTTACTCTGCCCATCAGGTACAGGGACATAACCAGCTGGAGAACATGAGAAGTGGTACATACACTCCCTACCGAGTAAGAAGTATCCAAAGACTGTGGTGTTAACTTTCCCAACAGAGCACAACTCTCCCCAGCTAAAGTTCACAATCATGAGTGAGTCGGTAAATCTTTCCCCAAAGAAGAGTTTATTTCTCTCACAGTGAGAAATTCGATCTCCAACAGAATTCATTATCACCAGCAATGGTGATTCATCCCCAACTGAGTTATTTCTCCAAGACAGCGGATCTATCCATAGGATATCTCCTCTCAAACAGGGTAATTCCCCACAGAGTTATCCTATGATGGAGTCTCTTCCGATAGAATATTTACTAGCTAAGGGGAAAATCCCCGGTATGGTCATCTTTGTTCACAATCCCTCACAGAGGTGGAGGAACTATGGTTTTCATAGCAATCAGGGATTTATTTTCCCAGATTCAGATTATCACGTTAGTTCATACATCATGACATATACATACATCACATATAACATAGTCTCATTTATTTTGAGAACGTCAGCATACAATGCATCTCATGCATCACATATAACTAACCCTCTATTTCTTTCAGGAAAGACATTATTATCAACAATTTCTAGTAAGTCCATGATCAACACTCAAAGCTAAACAGAGTAATTATCGGCAACAAATACAACCTCGTCCAGGTTCCTTCTCACAGCCCTACTATCCAGGCTCTCATATCGAGGTAACCCTACTATCTAGGTTCTTTCTCACAGCCCTACTACCCAGGCTTTCATATCGATGTAACCCTACTATCCAGGTTCCTTCTCATAACATTACTATCCGGTTTTTTACTCTATTATCCCCAGACAGCAGTCCACAACACTGTAAGACCTGGACCCGATCAAACACAATTAATTTCACATTTCCCCAGTAAGTCGCGGTGCAACATATACCCCGACCAAACACAAGATCACTCCCGCTTCCCAAATTGGAATTCTTCCCCAGTAGAGTAACGAACAACTGAAGATCCTAAAACTCTATTTCTCTCCCAAGACAAGGACCAACATTCCCCAGCAAAGTCCTCCTCAACAACAGGTGTACGGGTTCTCGCAAAGGAATCTCTTATGCGATCGAAACTCCTCCAATTGGCATCTGTAAGCCCATTCGCGATATTGCAAGACAAGTATCACTTCATGCGAGTGCAAATTTCTAGGCACTCTAGTGTTCAATCATCTTCCACTTTCAGATCACGAAAGGCAGACAAGCCAATCTACATCCTCAGGTTTAAGAAGATTGAACAGGGGGCAGTTGTTGTACCCCAAAACTTGCCCTCCCATATTTCTCAATACATGTCAAGTGAGGTCCTCAAATTGCTCAAGGAGGTCCAAGAGTTGACCAGACAAACTCTCTCCTAAGGCAGTCTACCTCAAACTAGGGTTTCATTTTGCATCAAGATACTTGAGTCCAAAGGATCCCAAATTCTCACCATTGTCCTAATATATTCTCAAGATCATCCATGTCAAGTTTCAAGCCTTGCAGAGGAAGTTTGCTCAATCAATTGCTCAAATACCTAGAAATCGACTATGTTAGGTCAAAAGTCAATTGTGGCCCACATACAGTCAAACCTCAAGATTTTTGGTCAACATCCTCATTTTGAAGTATCAGTCATCATTTGATCAAGGGTTGATCATGATTCCTCAAGGATTGCTCACAATTCATCAAAACCCAAAAGTTGCTAAATTAGGGTTTTGGAGGAAAAGTCAACTCAACTTTGACCAAGCATAACTTTCTCATACTTTATCAAAAATAACCCATCCAAAGCTCATATTGAAGAGGATGCAATCTTATACAATTCATCTTCATCTCCCAAGTTCAAAATATGTACTCACAAGAAGATATGAATTCGGACATTATAGGTCACTTTGAAAAGTCAACAAAAACACCTTTTGGGTCAAAGCTTCATACATGAACATGGAAGACTAAATTGAGATGAGACCAAAAGGGTTGGTTATAGGACATCCTAGGATTTCTAAAAAGTCTAAGAACATATCTCTAGGGTCAAAATTGAGAGAGTTATGCATTGGCCAAGTTGACCCTTTTTGCAAAATTGCCAAAAGTCAAATGTGTCCAAAATTGCATTTTTTGCTAAATGGGCCTAACTTTTTATGCTTGCACTGAGCTTGTGATGTGATCCAAGACCCATGACCCCTTCCACTTTTCATTCTTTATTTATTTTTTTTTTTATTTCATTTAAATGAAATAAAATCAATATAGAATAGTGAAAATATCAAAAATCAATTAAACCGTGAGATTTTGTGCATGATTAGAGTCATTATATAGCTGGTGGCAAGATCAAATCGTGCAAGGCTTCATATCAACAGAAAAAGATTGAAAATGCTTGTTTTGGAAAGATTTGATTCAAGGAATAAATCAATGGTCAATCTTCATAAATGGAAAAGATTTGATGCAAATTTTTACCCTAATGCACTCTATTATAGATAGTGAACAAAGGCAGACCAAAAATAGAAGGGTTGGAGGCGTGAAAAGGCTGAAAAAAAGTTCAAATTTTTCAAAGAAAAGTGCTGATCAAATCTTGCTCTGCATGCCGTTTCAAGTGTTTCAAAAGATCAATTCATATTCTTGACGCCTGTATGTGCAGATGCCATGGCTAGGGTTTGTTCGTTGTTTTTAAGGGTTTTTTATACAGGAGAAATTGGCCGTTGATAATGGTACCATAATGCTCGTGAGATTGAAACATGTTGATTGGTACCATTAGGTTTCATTTATCATGCGCGTAAAAGATTTTTGAAATGGATAGGGGCTATACCTACGCTTGATGTCTGTAGGTAAAAGTCACAAAACCTAAGACGACGGACGCTGGAGAAGATGATGAGGTGTTCAGTCACCATTGGACCATTTGCATATGATGCGCGCGTTTTTGCTTCAGTTTCAAGGGAATTGTTTTTATATATTATATATTACTTTTGTTTCTCTAACAACTAATCATCATAGCTCAGTTGGCAAGCTCGCAAGGGGAAAATTCCAAGGACCTGGGTTTGATCCCCAGGTCCCAACCTTTATTCATGTTTTCCTTTAACATGCAATCCAGCGTATTACATGTCAATGGGGTCCATCATGTACCATTAAGATCTGGCCCTCTGATCCATCAATGCTTCAGATCTAACGGCTTCCCCATGGAGGACCATTGTACGCCTCAGTCAAGCATGCGCACTAAATGGGAGTAAAGTCAAACAGGCCTAATCTTTTGGGCCCATAAATTCAGTTTTCACCCCCCTCTTGCTAAATATAGGCCCATCTCATCTTTTCTCATTTATTTATTTTTTAATTATTTTAATTTTTTTTTTAATTATTTTAATTGACAACTAATTATTCCATTTCATAAAAAATCATAAAATAAAAAAAAACCAAAAAATTAGAATTAGATTTTTTTTATCAAAAATTAATTTTCTTAATATAATTTAGTTTGGTTTAATTTTGGGCAATTTTAACCTTTTTCATGATTAAAGCTAATTAGCAAATTAGGTTAATTCATTGATTTAATTCTTTTTTTTTTTTTTTGAAATAAACAAAACACAAAAAAATAGGTTTTAGAATAAATTAATTTTTTTTAAATTAAAGTTAATTAGAATTAGGATTTTCTTTTTTTTAATCTAATATTTCCTTCATTTTCTTAAATAAACAAAACAAAACAAAAACCTTTTTTGAACTAATCGCAATTAGGTTTAAGTTAGGGTCAAAACCCTAATTATCTTGTATTCAAATCATCACGTGTGTTTATTATTTTTACAATATTGATGTAACTGTTCACGGTATGTAATAGTTTAATCTAGGACTTTCTTTTATTTATCGTCTTTTACGGGTTTTTGGCTATGTAATTAATCTCCTCCCCGAAGCCTTGTAATAGCGTAGGTTTACTCTCTCGTATTTTAATTCTTGCAAATATTTAACTGTTTAGATGTATGTTAATAGGATTGAATGACAAGATTGCATGATAATTTAATACAGTTAGAAAACCCTAATGTGCAAAGATTAAATAATTGAAAACATATCACTCACACATATCACTCTTAGGGTATACTCACACTTTGGTTGCCTTTAGTAAACGATCATTAAGACTTTAGGGTTATTACTAAGACGTCCTAAACATTGCTTTAGTGATCGTACGTCCCTTTTGAATAGACCCTTACGACTCCAACGACGGTGCTACCTATTTCTATATAGTAGGATAGCACCGTCTAAAGGAAACAAGAATAGAAACGATCTTTTTTTGAGTAGGTAGATGCTAGTAGATACTTTCTCAAATAAAAACTCTTCACACTTACACATTTTCAAAACAAATTTTCAAAACAACTTCTTCACACCTTTGAGGACTGATACAAGGGTTATCACGAAGTAAAACTTTTCAAAAGCAAAGCACGTATGTGATACGGTGGGAGAACGGACTTGGGGTTTTGCGTTTGTGTTCGCAAAATGTTGCGGTTTAGCAAGAGTCGCCACCAACTTTTCTTTTATCCAATAAAGAAAGGTGAAAAAGCACAGGAAAGAACTTTCGAGATGTTTTCTTGAGTTCGGGGGGTAGATTATGAAAAGGGGAGGTATTAGTACCCTTTCCATCCATGGTTTTCCATGGGCTCTTAGTTACTTGTTAGATCACTTGTTTTTGTTTGAAAATTGTGCTTTTGTGTGGTTTTGAAAGTATTTTTAAAAGGTGCCATCGTTTAGGCGAACTTTGCAATGATTCCCGTTCATAAGAATGTATGCAAAGTGTTGAGCTTTTAAAAATATTTCAAGTTTTTGGAAAGATGTATGTGATTGTTTTGAAAATAGAAAGGATGTTTGTTTTGAAATTGAGCAAGTAACTAAAAGTAATCTACCTACTCAAAAGGTTTTAGATGTGTTTTTCCTCCTCCTTTAGATGTTGCTACCTTACCATTGATTTGATAAGAAGCCCCATCGTTGGATCTGAAGGGACGAGCGTTGGTTCATCTTATGACCATGATAGAAATGTTGTGAAATGACTTAGCACTTTTCTGTAGGGACCAAGATCATTTTGAAAGGCAATTTTGATAGCATCATCGAGGGACTATGATCTTTTTCGATTTGTTTGTGCTAAGATATCCCACATGCATAACATGACCATTTGTAAGGCAACAATTGGAATTACCCTAAGGATGCATGTGTGCTAAGTGTATTTGATGGCATGCATTTAGTCTTTGATTAGGGTGGCCTATTTGTTGGTTTTATCTTACCATACATCCTAGTTGCTAACATTTGTATAAAGCAATAAAAATGCAGGAAATAAATATCCTACACTATTACAACCATATTAAAAGGCAAGAAAATGTAAAGGAAAAAACAAAATAAAAGAAAGGAAAATGAGCTCTTCGACCCAGGCAGGAGCACCCTTCGATTTGCATTCTGTTGGCCTCCTTCAATTGGGGCTAGCACCAGTGAGGTCGTGGCCTTCGATTGGATAAGTATGTGCATGGCGAAGCCTTCTGGTTCTGCCTTGTTGCCTTCTTCAACTGGAGGTCGAAAGAAGTGAGAGAATGCCTTTCGACTGAGCCTGGAATTAGTGAAGGCATGCTTTTCGTCTGTGCCTAGAAGTCAACATGGTTTTCCTCCTGGTTGTCTCCTTCGTTTGAGTTGGAAAAAGAGGGTAGAATCCAGAAGCTTCGTTTCCTATTTCTTGTTTCCTGTTTCTTTTATTTAAAGCATTAAATGGCAACATGGCCTAAGGCCATGCTAGTATTTGTCTTGTAAACAGTTTAATAGTTAAAGCAAGTTCAGGTAAACAGAAAGCAAAACGAAAGGGTTAGCTCTTAAAAATATGTTAAAAGGGTGGAAACGAAAGGAACAATGGTATGTACATGTTTCAAACGAAAGGGAAAAATTACTATGCCATGAAACGAAAAGTTCAAAGGTAAGAATAACTTACCTTGCTTCAGGCCTTGAATGGATGTGGGACCTTGAGTGGAGGCCCAGGATGCTGGATTCGAAAGAGGGAAAAAGCAAGTGTGATGCTTCTTCGGTTTCGAAGGAGACTGAAGTGTGGTTGTTATTCAGAATTGAAGGAGATGAATCTGATTCTGGGATTTTTTATGATTTCTTAAGTGTTGATGAACTTGAGAGTTTTTTGTTGTGTTTGAGAAAATTTGGGGGATTCGTTCCTCTGGTCCAAAGATCCTCTCCTTCTTTGTACAAATGAACTCTCTATTTATAGAGAAAGGATTTTGGGAAGCTTGGGGAGCAAAAATAATAAATTAAGGCTCAGCTGAAAAGTAAATGTCCACTTGTGCCATAAAAGCAAGATGAATGGTTCAGATGGGTTGCTTCCTTCTGAAGGAAAATAGGCACAAGGCTCAAGACAAACTTTTCTAAAAGGTAGTATTATATTATTAAGTGCAAGTGGTCTTGGACAACAAATGGGTAAAGGCCTATTTTAGCGTGCATAAACAATTAAGTATAGGGTGAGTCATAGGTTTGAGGCCTGAAAAGGGAAAACATGTAGCCTAGCCTATGGGTCTAAATGTTCAACTTGATCTTTTGAGTCGAATCCTCCATCTTTCTACACCTTTTGACCAGACTAGAACAACACAGCATTCGTTTTCACCAGTTGTGTCCTTCGAATGAACCAACTGTGTGTTCTTCGAATGGCCCTTTTTAGCTGAATATGCCATTTTGAGTCTTCTTGCTTTTAATAACTTAGGCCCAAACCTTCTACTAGACTCCAAAGTAAGAGAACAACTATTCCCCAACTATGGCAAGTCCTTCGAATGGTCCACCAAGTTGTGTGTCATAATGCAGGACTATGGCGTATTGAAGGGTTTACAGATGGATTCGAAGGTGATATGAAGGCGCATTTGTTCGAAGGAAGCCTTTGTCTCAGTTGAAGCTTGTGGTCGAAACAAGCTTACTCAAATGAAGCTAATGCCCAGTCGAAGCTTGGATTGAAGCAAACATATCTCCCAATCGAAAGCTCGTGTTCGAAGGAAGCATGTTACCCAATCGAAGCATGTGGATCGAAACAAACATAAAGGGAGTCATTTCCTTTTAGCGTGAGGGAAGTTCCTGGCTTCTGAATCGAAGGGTGTTCTTTCAAGGGAAGCAAGAACTTAGTCAAATCTTGTATGAAGATATCTCTTGGCTCAAACAAAACTTGTGAGAGGCAAAGTCTGCAAGAGGCCCTTGGTGCAAGTGGATTCGAAGGATGCATAGAGATGGTTATTTTATCCCATCGAAGCTTGTCCAGACGAAACAAACATGCAAGCAGCATATGCCCAGTCGAAGTAGGCTTGCAGGCAGTAAACTTGTCCAAATCGAAGCAGGCTTGTAGGCAGCTATTTTGTCCAATCGAAGAATTTTCCTTGCAGGGGGCACATGTGGCCAGCAAGTCATGGCCTTCGATTGCAAGCATACAGGCAGCACACTTGTCCAATCGAAAGGTTGAATCGAAGGAGACCTATTTTCCTCCAAATTTGTCAAAATATTATTTTTATCTGTTTTCTCCCTTTTTGACAGTTTCCTTTTAATTCTGGTGCTGGAAAATCCCAATGTACTTTTTGCAATGCTTGAATTTTGAGAATCATTGTGAGAGATGCCTTGAGAATTGAGAGGGAAAATTTTGGGGTACAACAACGTACACAAGCAATTTAAAAAAAAAAGAGAAAGTACCTAAGAGCCCATGGAAAACCATGGATAGAAATGGTGCTAACATCTTCCCTTTATATAATCTACCCCCCGTACTCAAAATCTCGAAAAAGGATTTTTTCTGTACTATTTTCCTTTCCGGTTGTTTGAAATAAAAGTCGGTGGCGACTCTTGCTTACCGCGACATTTTGCGAATAAAAAACATAAAACTCAAACCAGTATTAAACAGTCGGTTCTGCAACCGTATCACAGTGACATATAAAGACTGGTACGAGATATTACCATTTGCTATTCACGGTTACCGTACCTTAGCATGTACGTCGACAAGAGTAACACCCTACTCTCTGGTATATGGCATGGAGGTTGTCCTACCTATTGAGGTCCTGATCCCTTCTCTGAGGATTATGAAGGATGCGGGTTTGAACCAGGACGGCTGGATCCAGACTCAACTTGATCAACTGAATCTGATCGATGAGAAGAGACTTACTACTGTCTGTCGTGGTCAAATGTATCAGAAACAGATGATCAAGGCTTTCAACAAAAAGGTCAGACGCCAAGCATATCAATTCGGTGATCTAGTGATCAAGCGCATCATACTTCCTCAAGGTGATCCCAGGGGCAAATGGACTCCCACATATGAAGGACCATTGGTGATCAAAAACATTTTCTCGGGTGGAGCCATGACTCTGACCACCATGAACAGTGACGACCTTTCTCACCCTGTCAATGCGGACATAGTGAAAAAATACTACACATGATTAAAGACCCACTAGGTTTACTGGCCTAGGAAAAAATAAGGGCTTCCCGGCGAACCAAAAGGGTTCGGGAAAAAACTAGGGATGAAAACCAAAAAAATTTGTACACCCAGCAAGTCGAAAACATGAAAAAGCGGCTTGGGCAAAAAAGGGTATCCTGGTGGACTGAAAACCCAAAAGGGAGGTCCAGGCAAAAATTATGTATTTAAAGTGTGTCACTATGTCCCATTGGATCACCTTGCAACCAGACCTCAGTATCAACTATCAAAATCGAATGATACCGATCATTCAAGTCAGCTTCGGACAAGCATCAAAGTGATGAGACGCTCGAAGACATAGCGGAAATAGTAGAGTTGAAACTCAATGGGATTATTACACATAGTTGTTTTCTTATCTCTATACACAATATTGTATAGCTTTCATTTTCAGGGCGGCGTTCTCTTACTAGAGCATCAGCTTCCTTGTATAAAAACGCCTGTTATAGGCCAACTTCAGAAATTAATACAAGTTATTTTCACAAAACCGTTTGTTTTTCTTTTTCTGTTTTGTTTTACAAAGACGTCAAATGATTTATTCTTGACCTATGCATTTGAATATGATTTCTATTCATAAATTTTTGCATATAAAACAGAAAGACAATTGCTCATGACTTAAGGAATGGAGCAAAGCCTAATCCCGACAGTTACTCTGTTCAGCATGGTACAGGGGCAGGGACAACTTTAAAACAAGGTCACCATTACATGCGACCCCGTGACATCTAAACTCCCCATAGATTAAAGGCAACTAAAGCTTTGACATTGGCTTCCCCAAACAGGAGTTACTTTCCCCAGCAAAGCTCCTTCAAAGAGCCGACGTCTATTTCCCTAGCCGAATTTTATAATCGCAAGCGGTTCATACAGTTGCCTCCCAAGAAGACTTTATTTCTCTAAATACAGAAACTCAATCCCCAACAGAGTTTATTCCTCCAGCTACGGAAGTTCATCCTCCAGCAGAGTTTATTTCTCTGAATTGGCAAGATCTTCCCGCAAAGCAACTCCTCCCTCAGACAGAGTTATTTCCCTGCAGAGTCTCTCCTCGGCAGAATATTCACAAATAGAGGGGAGTAAGTCTACGGCATAGTCATCTTCGTTCACCATCCCCGGCGGAAGTAGAAGAACCACTTTTTCTACAATAGTCAAGAATTCAATTTCGGATACTCTCCAACAGCAGCCAAGGATTTATTTTCCCAGACACGGATATGTCACAATAGCATTTCATGTTCATACATCATGACGTGCGCATACATATTGCATACAAAATAATCTCATTTATTTTGAGAACATCATCACACAATGCATTTCATGCATCGCATATAATTATCCTGTATCTTTTCAAGAAAGATGGTTATCATCAACAATTCCAACCGTTCAATCCATGAAGTTATACACATCATATCTGCAGACAGTTAATGGAAAATCAGTTCCCGAAACCAAACGGGTCAACTAATCTACGTGATCAAATGAGATAGCCCTACTACCCAGGCTTTCATTTCGAAGCAACCCTACTACCCAGGTTCCTTCTCATAGTCTTACTATCCAGGCTTTCTTTTCGAAGTAACCCTACTATCTAGGTTCCTTCTCATAGCCCTACTATTCAGGCTTTCATTTCAAAGTAACCCTACTGCCTAGGTTCCTTCTAATAGCCCTATTACCTAGGCTTTCATTTCAAAGTAACCCTACTACCCAGGTTCCTTCTCATAGCCCTACTATCCAAGCTTTCATTTCGAAGTAACCCTACTACCCAGGTTCCTTCTCATAACTTTACTATCCAGGATTTCATTTCGAAATAACCCTACTACCCAGGTTCCTTCTCAGCATCCCTACTATCCAAGCTTTCATTTCGAAGTAACTCTACTATCCAGGTTCCTTCTTGCAGCCCTACTACCCATTCTTTCATTTCTAAGTAACCATACTATCTAGATTCCTTCTCATAGCCCTACTATTCAGGCTTTCATTTTGAAGTAACCCTACTATCCAGGTTCTTCTAATAGCCCTTCTATCTAGGCTTTCATTTCGATGTAACCCTACTTTCCAGGTTCCTTCTTGCAGCCCTACTATCCATGCTTTAATTTCGAAGTAACCCTCCTATCCAGGTTCCTTCCCGCAGCCCTACTATCCAGGATTTCATTTCGATGTAACCCTATTATCCAAGTTCCTTCCCATAACCCTACTATCCAGGCTTTCATTTCAAAGTAACCCTACTATCCAGGTTCCTTCTCATAGACCTATTATCCAGGATTTCATTTTGAAGTAACTCTACTATCCAGGTTCCTTCTCATAGACCTACTATCCAGGATTTCATTTCGAAGTAACCCTACTATCCAGGTTCCTTCTTGCAGCCCTACTATCCAGGCTTTCATTTTGAAGTAACCCTACTATTCAGGTTCCTTCTCATAGCCCTACTATCCAGGCTTTCATTTCTAAGTAACCCTACTATCTAGGTTCCTTCTTGCAGCCCTACTATCCAGGCTTTCATTTCGAAGTAACCCTATTATCCAGGTTCCTTCTCATAGCCCTACTATTCAGGCTTTCCTTTCGAAGTAACCCTACTATCGAGGTTCCTTCTCTTTTATCTCTAGACAACAGTTTACAACACTGTAAAACCTGGACCGACCAGATACGATCGATTTCACATTTCCCCAATAAGTCGTTGTGCAGCCTGGATCCTGACTAGATAAGCAGTTCACTTTCGCCTCCTCAATCAAGAGTTAATTTCCCAGTAGAGTAATAGACGACCGAAGCCCCTAGACTCTATTTCCCAAGACATAAATCAACATTCCCTGGCGAAGTCCTCCCCAACGGCAGGTACAAGAACTCTCGCAAAGAAATCTCTTATCCAACCGATATCTTTTCTGGATGGCATCTTTAAGCCCATCTCTGACGATTCTCCACCACCTTCTAAATGGCATTTGTAAGCCCATTCCCGATACTACCCATACAAATCAAGCATCATTTCAGACGAGTGCAAATTTCGGGGCACTCTAGTGTTCAATCATCTTCCACCTTCAGATCACGAAAGGCAGACCAGCCAATCTACATCCTCAGGTTTAAGAAGATTGAACAGGGGAAGTTGTTGTACCCCAAAATTTTCCCACTCATTTTACTCAAAAACATACTTCTAGAGGTCCTCAATTGCTCAAGTTGACTGAGGATTGACCAGACAAGTCCTCCTCCTAAGACAATGAGCCTCAAACTAAGGTTTCAATTTCAAGAAAGATGGTTGAGTTCCAAGGGTCCCAAAATGTCTCCATTACCCTAATATATTCTCAAGATCATCCATGTCAGGTTTCATGCCTTGCACAAGACGTTTGCTCAGTCAATTGCTCAAATGCCTGAAAATCAATTGTATTAGGTCAAAAGTCAATTGTGACCCACATACAATCAAACTTCAATATTTTTGGTAAACATCAACATTTTTAAGTGATATCTATCATTTTATCAAGGGTTGATCATTATTCCTCAAGGAATGATCCTAATTCATCAAAACTCAAAAGTTGCTAAGTTAGGGTTCTTATAGGAAAAGTCAACCAAACGTTGACCAAGCATAACTTCCTCATACTTTATCATAAATTTCTCATCCAAGGCTCATTTTAAAGAGAATCCAATTCCCTACAATTCATCTTCATCCCTCAAGTTCAAGAAATTCACTCATGAAAAGATATAAATTCAGACATTGTAGGTCCTTTTCTAAAGTCAACAAAAACACCTTTTTGGTCAAAGCTTCTTACATAAACATGGAAGGTCCAATTGAGATGAAACCAAAGAGGTTGCTTAGGGGGCATCCTAATATTTCTAAAAAGTCCAAGAAAACCCTCTTATGGTCAAAATTGAGAGAGATATGCATTGTCAAAGTTGGCCATTTTTGGAAATTTGCACAAAGTCAACAATGCACAAAAATGCATTTTTCTTCAAATGGGCCTAACTTTTTATGCTTGCAACACAATCCTAGCATGGTCCACGACCCATACAACTTCCCATGAATTATTGGATTTATTTATTTAATTTATTTTCATTTTATCATTAAAAAAATCAAATAAAATCAAATAAATGACACAAAATAATAAAAGGTTGTTTTGATTCGATTTTGCATTAAATGACAATCCAAATATGTTGTATAACATCAAGCAAAACCATGCCGAGCCATGAGAGGAAGAAATATCCAATTTTGGAAAGATTTGAATTTAATTTTAATAGCACATTTATTCCTTGATTTCTTTCCAACCATGTTACCCTAATTTTGATTCACTATATGTGCTAAAGGCATCTCAACCGTAAGCACAGAGAGTAGCACGCAGCCTGCCCAAAACCCTACCAAAAGAAACTTCCAAAATTTCAAAGAAAGAGACAATTTGTTCTTGCACGATATATCCCTTTTCCACTGTTACTAAGCATCCAAGCTTACTCCTGCAACATCCAGGGATTCAACCCAAACCTTGAGCAAGCCTGTAGCATCCAGAATCGGCAGATCCGTACCTCACTTTTGGGTAAGATTTCTTTGATCTCAAACTCATACAACACTTAATTTAAATCAATATCAATTTCATACATGTGTTTCTATTGATGATTGTGGGTGTTTGAACGTATAACATGTAAAGCTAAGGCCCATAATCGTCCTCTGCCATTAACGATCGTGGTTTCACATTTTTTCCATAGTGATGCTTGCAGGCTGTTTTAGGGCATGAGAATGTCACCACTGGATCTGTTGCCCTTGAATTAGGGGGGTAAGGTCCAGTTATTGTTTTTTTTAGGGTTGCACGAGTTTGAAAAAAGAGGTGACCGAAGAAGGTGACCGAAGCTAGGGCTCCGGTGCTTCTCCGGTGGGTCAATGCTGGGACGATGGTCTGACTTTGGCGTGGCATTTGGCTATGTTTTGATTGGGTCATTCAACAACAAGGGGCCCCACGTTGCTTGCGTGTGTGACAAATCAGCAATTAACACATTTTTTCCCTTATTTTATTTTTGCTTAACTACTATAAACGAATGACTACTAGCGCAGATGGCCAGGGAACGAGTATGCAATGTCAAAGACCTTGGTTCGATCCCAAAAACCCAATTTTGCATTTTCTAACATTTCTATGCAGGATCTAATGCACCACTATTCAAACGTGTCCATCATGCAACTCAGGATCTGACCATCAGATTCATCTCCATCCAAGATCCAACATGTAGTGGGTGTAGTGCATAGTGGGCATCCCAGATCTAATGGCACTGGATCAAATGCCAGCCTTGGGCCAGCTATTCTGGGCCTGAAAATTCCAATCCACACCCCCCAGAATTACTTTTCATCAGGCCCATTTTAATTTTTATTTTAATTTCTTGAACCTTTTTTTATTGTTTCTATTTATTTTTAATTGTTTTAAATTCCTTTTTTAATTAAATCTTAAAATCACAAAATCACAAAAAAAAATTAGAATTAGGTTCTTTTTTATATAAAATATTTAATATCATTAATTAATTAAGTTAATTAGGATAACTTAAATTCTTTTATTCATAATTAAAATCAATTATAAATTAGGTTAATTTGTAAAATTAATTACTTTCTCAAAAAAATCCAAAAAAATATTTTCTCTTTATTCACTAATTAAATGTTTTTGAATTTAATTTTAAATACCTCGTTTAATTTATTCTCGCGCGCATTTATTTGTTTATTTTTCCAATTAATGTAATTGCTCCGAGTTTGTAATAGTTAATTAGGTTTATTACTATTTGCATTTACTGTTTTCCTTAAGTTTTTGATTATGTAATCCCCCTCCCCAAAGCCTTGTAATAGCTAGGTTTAAATTTCTCGCACTTTTCCTTTCCGTCATTATAAACTGTTAGATGATTAATAATAGGATTGTATGCAAAAGATCATAATTTAAAATAGTAGAAAACCCTAAATGTGCAAAGATTAAATAAACTGAAATCAAACACTTGCACATTCTCACTCCTAGGGTTTTCCCCAATTTGGTTGCTTTCGGTAAACGACCATGAAGTATAGGGAGTTTTAGTGGTTGCCCTCTAGTCCCAAAAGATCAAAGATGACCCATTCGAATGTTGCCTCGGAAAGATCTTTAAGACTCTAGGGTAACTACTAAGGTTTCTTAATCATTGCTTTAGTGATCGTACGCATCCCTTTCGATTGTCCCTTAAACTCCAACGGTGGAGCTACCTACTCCTTAATAGTAGGATAGCGTTGTCTAAAGGAAATAAGAAAACGAACAGTCTTTTTTGAGTAGGTGGAAACTCCTAAGTACTTGCTCAAACAAATTTTACACTTACACTTTCAAACAAACTTTTCAAACTAAAGTTTTCAAAACACTTTATCACACTCTTGAGGACTGATACAAGGGTTACCATAAAGTGAAACTCTGCACTAAGCCAATTTAAAAACTTTTTTCAAACACACAAAAGCAATTAAAGAATGAGCAAGTACCTAAGAGCCCGTGGAAAACCACGGATAGAAAGGTTGCTAACACCTTCCCTTTCTATTATCTACCCCCCCCCCCCCCCCCCCCATACTCAAAAACATCTCGAAAAAGGTTTTTTTGTTCTTTTTCCCTTTTTCTTTGTTGGATGAAATAAAAAAAGATGGTGCCGATTGTTGCTTACCGTACATTTGCAAACAAAAAACGTAAAACCAGTAGTAACAACAAACAATCAGTTCTACTATCGTATCACAAGCTTCTTCCTGCACTTGAAGATGCACCCCTTTGAATTTTATCGCTCTTGATGCTAGCTTCTACTCTTCCTCCTGTCAATATCATCTTGGTGAACCCAGCTGAAGAGCTTTCGACCAGGTGGTTGAAAAATGGGCCTGACAAAGTACCCAAGAAAATATCTACTAGCTCTCTATCAAATAGAGGAGGGTGGACTCTTCTGGCAAGATCTCTCCACTTCTGGGCATAATCTTTGAAGCCCTTGCTGGAACCCATAGACATGCTTTGAAGTTGTGTACGGGTTCGAGAGAGGTCAGCATTGTATTGGTACTGCATGTAGAAAGCAGCAGCCAAATCCTCCCAGTTGTGGATGTTGATTCCTTCCAGCTGATAGAACCATTCCAATTGAGTCCCCGATAAACTTTCCTGGAAGAAATGCATCTGCAAATTCCTATCAGTGGTGTGAGGTTGGATCTTCCTGACATAAGACCTAAGATGCAGCTTAGGACATGAAACTTTGTCATATTTAGAAAATGAGGGAACCTTGAACTTTGGTGGAATGACCACTCCAGAAACCAACCCTAATTCTTCGAAATCTAGACCAGGTACTCTCTGAATTTACATGGTGTTGAGGCGATCCTCCAGCTATTTATATTTGTCATCAGCAGAAGGTAATTGTTCTTCAGCGTAGTCAGCCTCTTCTTCAACAAACCCTAGACTGTGGTCTTCTTCTCGTGTCTTCTCTTCCTGATTGTCTCCCTCATTTGATGGAGTTGCGAATTCTAGAGCTCTCTTTGTTGGTCCTCTGGGTCTCCTTCCTATATTCAGGACACCCACTGGTTTCTTTGTCTTTTTCTTCTTGTGAATGAGAGCCTTCAGGTCCTCTTGTCCCTTATCCAGACGCAGGAACATCTGCTGGAATTGAGCATTATGTGCTTTAAGATCCTTAATATTATGTTCGAGAGCCATCTGTACTGAAATAAATAGTAAGCATATGAGAAACCCGTATGGGGAATACCTATTATGTAATGATATGCATGATACATAAAAATGTAATATTTTCAAGGATCTCGCGGGGTAAACACAAGAAGATGTTAGAAGTTGAACTTTGATCACAGCTTTGATTGGAGAATTTCGTATTATTGGATGTCCTTCCACGAGAATCAAGCTCACCATGTCAAGTGGGTCATAACCCTTGACTCAAGTTATCGTGCTTTGGTCTTTTAAAGTGTCCGGTTAGAGGAGAATAAATCCTCTTGCCCCTTGATAGACATTTCGTTCATCATGACCTTGCATCACAGGTCCTTTGAGATCCTTGAAATGGTCATTGGAAATTATATGGTATGATGTCATGATGTTATGTACAAATAAACATATACACACAAAGCAAACAAGTCATTATGTATAAAAAATCATACACACACAAAGCAGACAAGTCCTTAGGTTTAGGCTCGCATGGAGTCATAAGTAATTACCCTCTTGAAGATTAGTTGGTTCAACCTGTCCTAGAAAGTAATCGGGTCCTAGAGGATCTCAATATCAATGATCTTTCCTCATTGGGCATTGTCTTAGCACAATCAATCTTTTCTTGTGGCTGAAATATCCTAAAATTCCGATCTCAATGAGGTAGTATCGAGTATCAACCAATCTTCAGCTTTACACAAAATTTGGCTATCTCACTACTTCCTAATGTCCAAGTTGTTCAATTATGGTTTTATGGTCAGTTAGCGCTTCATGACACCGCTCAGCAGCCCCGTATTCTCCTCGATTCAACATAAGGGATACTGGTACCAATAAATGTGTCACACTAACGTAGCCATTGTTTCAACTATATTGGTCTACGCCGTACAATTTCCATAATCTATTGCTACTTACCTAATGGTGTTCCCCGATCCGGGTAGAGGATCAAAACAAACCCAAACAAGGACCCATAAATGTAAAGTAAACAAATCAAACAATAAAAGCAATTAAATGGGATCTAACTCTAAGGTAACCCAACTTTAAACTCTTTATCCCCAGCATAGTCTCCAGTTCTGTGATACAGTGGGAGAACTGACTTGGTTGTTTTGCATTTTATCGTGATTGTTGCGGATAGCAAGAGTCGCCACCGGCTTTTCTTTTATACAATATAGGAAAGGGTGAAAAGAACAGGAAAGACCTTTAAGATATTTTTTTGAATTCAGGGGTAGGTTATGAAAAGGGAAGGTGTTAGATCCCTTTTCATCCGTAGTTATATACGGGCTCTTAGTTGCTTGCTAGATCATTTGAAAGTTGCTTTGTTTGAAAATGTGTTTTGTGATGGGTGCATGTTTTGAAAATATTTTGAAAACGCCTTTGTTTCGGAAAACTTTGTAACGGTTCTCGTCTCTATAAGAATGTATACAAAGTGTTGCTTTTGAAACTAGTTCAAAGAGATGTTTGTTTTCTGAAGATGTTTTTGAAAGTGTAAGTGTGGAAATGCTTTTCGTTTGGTGATCAAGCAACTACGAGCGTCCTACCTACTCAAAAGGTCCATGTTCTTTTCCTCATCATTTAGATGTTACTATCTTACCATTGATTTGGTAAGAATCCATATCATTGGATGTGAAGGGACGGGCGTGGGTCATCGTATAGTCATGAATGGAAATATTGTGAGATATCTTAGCATTTCTCTTAAGGGACTAAGATCATTTGTAAGGAAACATTCATAGCGTCATTGAGGGACTATGATCTTGTATTTTGATTATTTTTGCTAAGATGGCTCACATGCACATCATGACTATTTTTCTCAAGGCAACAAATGGAGTTAACCCTAGAAGTGTAAGTGTGCAAGTGTTTATTTTTCATGCATTGTCTTTTTTTGGATTAGGATTTTCTAAGGTTGATTTTTTTTATCTTTCCATACACACTCTAATTACTAACAATTTATAAAAGTGATAAAATTGCATAAAATAAATGTTCTTTGCTATTAAATCATTTGGGGGATGGGGGATACAAATGTACAAATGGGGATTGCAATAAATTAAACCTAATTATCTACTACAACCATATTGAATACCTATGAATCAAATATATGAAATATGTTAAAGAAAAGCGCAAAAGAGAGAACAAAACAAATCTTTCGACAGCATGTGTCGAAGCATATGGATCGAAGCATGCTTATATGCATCGAACGTGTCCTTCTTTCGACCCTGTAACTCCAAATCGAACTCAGTATGAGTTGAAGCATAATGTTATCTGTCGAATCACACACCCTTTTTCCCTTCTATTTGGGCCTGTGAAGTAGTATGGATCGAAGCCTAAGGCTTTGTGTCGAATCATGCCGTAATGCTATCACTCCAACATTATCTTATGGTCCGTACAAGTTAGTTCTTAACTTATACTTGACAAGAAAAGAAGACAAACAAATGGTTAGCTTTGAAAGCAGTGGTTATTACATGTTATCTTCGAATGTGAATCATCAATGATGCTTGAAATGAAGGGTTTAAAGTCAATAAGACTTACCTTGAAGCTGGAATTTGTGATTCGAACTTGAGTTACTGCCTTGAATATTCATGGGTTCAAAAGAAAAGAATAGAGGTGTTGTTTTTTTGGTTCTAGGTTTAAGAGTGTTTCAAGGCTTCAGCCTTCGTGTTCTCTCCTCTCTCTTTTTTTCTTCTCCTTTTTCCTTGTCCAAAAGCCTCCTCTTTTGTGTGTTGTGAAGCAGCTTACTTATAGAAGAGTCTTGTTGGGGTTTTAGGGGGAAAACCAAATAAAATTTGAACTGTTTGGGTATGCTCTTTTCATAGCTTTTGAGGTACAGCTCTTATATGCTAATTTGGTGCAAATTAGGAGCAGCATAGCAGGATGGTTTTGCAGCAGTTTTGGAGTGTTGTGGCAGCTTGGTGCAGGGTTGTTTCTTAGCAGTACAGCAGACTGTTTTTTGACATGGTTTTAGGCTGTTATATGGACAGTACAGCATGCTTGCGCTTGGCAGCATATAGGACTTTGTTCAGCAAGCATCTTGAATCTCTAAAAGATGTCGAATACTCCATCCTTTCGTTTTGATCACATAGATCCACAACCTTAAACCAAACTCATCAACAGACAAAACAATATTTGTTTCCACCAATTGTATGTTCTTTGAATGGACCACACAACCTTTGACAAAACTCATCAACAGACAAAACAATATTGTTTCCACCATTTGTATGTTCTTCGAATGGAATATATTCATCTGAATGTACTATATTCATCTAAATGTACCATTTTGAGTATGCAAGATGATCTCATTGGCATAGTCGAAACGAAATAATTTCTGGATTGTTTTCCTACTAAACAAACTTCACAAAGTTTTTCCAGGCATCTCAAGACTTGGAATACCAGTAACCATATCTTGAGTAATCAGTTGATTAAGTGGTCCAAATTTCAAATGTCCAAACTTCAAATGTTACAACCAACTATCCTTGTGGTCGAACAATTTAAATTGTAATTCATAGTGTCAAAACTATGTGTTTTAAAGGGTTTAGAGGTGAATCGAAGAAGGTTGCTCGAAGAAGGCCATTGCCCAGTCGAAGCTTGTAGATCGAAGAAAGCATGAAGATAGACTTGTAATTCATAGTGTCGAAACTATGTGTATCGAAGGGTTTGGAGGTGGATCGAAGCAGGTTGCTCAAAGGAAGTAATTGCCCAGTCGAAGCTTGGGGATTGAAGCAAGCTTGCTCTTCTTCAGCTTGTTAAAAATATGCCAACCAACCCTTTCGATCAGTCATGTGGTTCGAACAGCCTGAACCATATTTTGAATTCAACATGGTTATCTATAACTGCCCACCTTTTTTTATCTGCTTTGTCCTTTCGACATTTCCCTCTTCCTCTTTTCAAGGATTCAGAAGTTCCATCTTTGATCTGATGCTTGAGAGCCCAATATGATCCATGGAAACTATAAGCGGCATTAAAAGTCCAATTGTACTTGTGCAAACTCAAACCCTAGTTTTGAGTCATTAGTGCTGAGGAGGTGGCTTGACCTAGTTAATATTTGTGCAAACTTGAGCTTTTGAAAATATTTGTGAGAAATGTCTTGAGAAAAGAGAGGGAAAATTTTGGGGTACAACACAATTGATTTTAGGTCCACTGATCAATTGACTAAGCAAAAAATGTGATCCAAAGCCTGAAACTTGACATGAGCAATCTTGGGAGTCCAAAATGATCCATGAAAATCATATGAAGCATTAAAGGTCCAATTATCCTTGTACGAACTCAAACCCTAATTTTGAGTCAACAGTATTTGGGGAGGTATCTTAAGCTGATCAATCCTGGTGCAGTCTTGAATCTATGGAGAACTTGTGAGAGAATATTTGAGAAATTGATAGGGAAAATTTAGGGGGTACAACACAACGCATAAAGGTCCTTTTGGAATGTTGATAAATAGTAGTTAATGAACTTTTCAAACATAAAGATTCTTTCCCTCTTTCAGCCGTTACTTTTGAATAGGCATTAATGAAATGTAACGCTTCAGAACATGCTTGCTAAAGATCTCATCAGAAGTTTAATGTTACCGTTGAGACTTCTTTACTTCTTTCCTAAACTTTGTGTATCAGAATAACGGAGTTCTTATTTGTAGCATTTAGTGCACTAAGAATTTGTAGCTTTAGAATTTCTTTATATAAGCGTGTTACACATTTTTTTCTTTCTACGTAAGATGTGTTGAATCAGAGTTTAAACAACGATTTAACTTATCTTTTGTGCTTCTTACATCAGAACTTCCTTGCAAAATAAAATACTTATTTAGGGAGCATAATTGTTCTTTGAGTGTTTGTTATCATCAAAACGCTAACAAGGATTGTAGAATCAAACTATGTTCTAACAATCTCCCCCTTCTTGATGATGACCAAAACATGGATGTTTTGATCAAATACGTAAAGAACATAAAGCATTAAAATCTCCCCCTGAGTTGGATACTCAAATAGAGAAGAAATACTTCCCTGAAGATTCTTTTGATCAGAGTTTTATTTAGAAGAAGATTTTTGATGCGTCCACAACTGTCCTCAATCAGAGGTTGTTCCTGTTTTGCTTTCAGATGAATAAAAATAGAAGTTCTGATATTCAAAATGTTTGAGACTGAGTCTCGATACTGTTATATTCGAAAAATCTTACGTTCTCCCCCTTTTTTTGTCAAGAATAAAAAAGAAATAAAAACACTTAGACAATAAAATGCATTTTTGTATTAAAAAAGATTCAAGGAAACAAAATAAAAACACAATGAAGAAAACAAATTTTAGAACTAAGTTTGAGGAGGTGGAAGTCGTGTGAACAGGGCTTCCAATAAACTCTTAATCTGATTATTTGATTCCTCTTGTTTACCAAGCATCCCCTTAATTTCATTGCAAGTTTCATCCTTCTTATTTAGCCTTTCCTTAAACACAACATTTTCTTTCTTCAGCTCCTCCAGAGTTTGCAGCACAATAGAAGAAGAGGGTATTTCAACAGAAGGGACCACTTTTTCAGAGCAAACTGCAGCTGATTCTGATGCAGGAGCTTCTTCAAGTTTCTTGCCTTTGTCTTGAAACATGACCAGAGGAAGAGGATCAAAGGATGGTTTATTACACTCTGATGTCTGATGATCTTCCCAAGGGGTATTGTCCAGCATAAGGAGTGACTTCTTTTCTCAGTGTCACAGAACTTAATCCTTAAAGATATTCAGGCGATCACATAAGTTCTATTGAGCAATTTCATAACAAAGCTCCTTTAGTTTCAGAGATTCAGAGTTGAACCATTTTCTGAACAGGTTCCAATGAGAATCATAAGCAGCTGGGTTGAGATTCTTTATGCAAGATAGCTTTAGAGAGCTAACCCATTCCTGAATTTCTGTTTCAAAAATAAGCAAGTATTTTTCCAACATCTGCTTTGGATATTTTTGGTTTTGGTTTTGGAACAAAAATTTTCTGAGAGCTTGTGACGAGATTTTCCAAAGCTTCTAAATCTATAACATTTCTAAGAGGATCTTCGGGGTAGTTATTTGGAGCAGAAGAGTCAGAAAGAATAATGGGCAAATTTGGTGAGTTTGGTGGAGTTGAATGATAAGAAGATGAAAGATCTAGAATGGAGAGGTTATGTGAAGATGTTAAGGGAATTGTAGGTGGTTGAAAGACCATGAGAGGGCAGGTGATTCCAGGGATGGATGTTGTGGTATCAGAGTCAATATTTGGATTTCCGGTGTGGGCAGCTTCAAACAGCAGATCAAATTGATCAATATCAGAGAGAACTTGAGCAAGTTCAGGCTAATTTTGGTCAAGATGGGTAGTAGGTGGATTATTCAAAAGGTTATCTAGAGGAAATGAGGTGTCAAAGTCTATGTCAAAATCATCAAAGGTTTAAGGAGAAGGATCTTTTGTGGACTTTGGAGATGAAGGGTTTCCAGGTGTTGATAACAATACTAATTCAATGACCGAAACGAAAGAAGAGTTACCTTTCTTTTTGGCAGTTTGGGAATCTTCTAAGAAGTTCCTTTTATAGCTGTTTTCCTTTTTCCTTTATTTTCTGGGAGAAAATTCCAGAGGTTTTTGTCTCAGATCATGGATGTTCACATCTGGATTTTTTTTGTCCCTCTTGCAAGCATCCAGATACATGAGAATAATATCTGGAGAGGAGTCTGCAAGAGTGAAGAGAGGAAAATCCTTCATAGGTACTCTTCTAGTGGTAATGACTTCCTTGGTGGTGATTGTTGGATCCTTATTAATAGTTTCAATAATCTTCATCTTCTACAGATATTTGGCGTTGAGGGGTTTATCGGCACAAGCTTCCATAATGCTAGCTTGTTGAGCCTTAGTCAGATGTTCTATCAATTTGTTTTTTGTCAGAATATCTGAAATGAGTCTTCCCAGAGGGATCCAATCTCTCTCTGTTCTTTCCTCTTCTCTTGTTTATTTTATGTTGGTCTTTAGATGATTGAACAAAAGATGTGGAAGATTAACCTTTGCTTTGGAGGCGATGAAGTATAGAAGGTACTGCTGATCAATGTTGATGTAATCAGAAGAACTTGTAGGCTTCATGTGATTGATGCAACCCAAAATAATTTTAGACCAAATTCTGAGGTAATCCTTTAAGTCTTTGATTTTGTTGGACGGTTGACCAGAAGTAAAGATTTCCTTTGAGATCTTGGTTAGGTCAGAACTTTTGTCAACCATATCACTACATCGAATGTCATCGTCGTCGTGACCTATTAGTTTCCCAATGAGATCTTCAGAGATGATGATTTTCTTTCCCATTACAAAGGACGTAACCTGATGATTTAAAGTTGTAGCGTGAATCCATAATTCTTTAAGAAGTCTTTGAAATTTTGGTCCTAGGAGGCGATTAAAGTACTTAGTCCATCCTTGGAACTCAACATCAGGGGTTAAATCGTATATATTTTCTTTCATGATGGCGAAATCTACAATAAGCTCACACAAAACTTCCAGTGAATCAATGGGTGTGAGGAGAGTTCTTGAGGGTTCTTCATACCTTTCTGCTATTGAGGAAGAAGAACCAAGAATGCTTTGAGAACTTTGAGCAAGTTATTGAGAGGAAGCCATTTGTTCACACATACTCTTTTAGGGTTTTTGAAAGATTGAAAAAATTTAAGAGAGAAAAAGAAATTGAGAGTGGAAATGTGATAGGGAAGGTGAAAGAAGTATATATATATATATATATATATATATATATATATATATATATATATATATATATATATATATATATATAGAAGACTTAATTAACAAGAAAAAGATTTTAAGAAAATGATTATGTGCATTAATGATTCTTGAAATGAGGGATAGCGTGAAGATATGAAACAGTTACCAATTTGACACGAGCCTCAATGCATCAACTCAATGTTTCAGTCTCTTCAGAATTTAAACACGTGTTCAGCCTTAGAGGGAGACCTTGCATATAGAGTTGAGAAATGTGTATGTTATGAACTGCATGCTTCTATCTTTGAAATGAACGGTTTGGAGAATGTTGAGATCTTCTGAGATAGATCCTGATACAACTTTCCTTCTTACTTCTGAAGAACTATTGATCAGATGTTCACACAAAAAAATTAAAGCATAAAATTTTGATGGTTAAAGTATACAGAAATGGAATTTACATTCTGGGCATAACTTCATGCTAAGATGTTTCGAAATGAAGTTAAATCTATCTTTAGAAAGAGGTTTAGTGAAAACACCAGTCTATTGATGGTCCGTGTCTATAAATTTTAATGAAAGAATTCATTTCTGAATATAGTCTCTGATAAAATGATGTTTAATTTCTATATGCTTAGCCCTAGAATATAAAATGGGATTGTTTGAAAGACAAATAGCAGAAGTATTGTCACAGAGGATAGGAATGTTACTCTCATATATGTTGAAGTCTTCAAGTTGACTTTTCATCCAGATCATATGTCTGCTACATCAAACTGCCGATATATATTCAGCTTCAGTAGTTGACTGTGCAATTATGGATTGCCTTTTACTGGACCACGAGATTAGATTGTATCCCAGAAATTGGCAGCTTCCAAAAGTACTTTTTCTTTCTATTCTATCTCTAGAAAAGTCAGCATCGCAATACCCTACTAATTTGTATTCTTTGGATTTTTTCTGTAGAGCTTTTGTTCTACCTTCTTACTTACCTCTTCCTTTTCCAGAATGCATGTGGGATGCATAGGAGTTTTGGCTGGCTTACATTCTAACAAGTCAAATTTATTCAGAAGTTCTTTGACATACTTGCATTGACGAATGTTGGTTCCTTCTGGGGTTTGATTGATTTGGATATCCAGAAAGAACTTGAGTTCGCCCATCAAGTTCATTTCAAACTCTGCATGCATAGACTAAGCAAATTCTCTTCCCAAAGAGGCTTTAATAGATCCAAAAATTATATCATCTATGTAAACTTGGCAAACCAGAATGTCAATTTTAAATAGTTTACAGAATAAAGTAGTGTCCACCTTCCCTCTGGTAAAATCATTTTCTAATAGAAAATAACTTAGTCTTTCATACCAAGCTCTAGGAGCTTGTTTCAGACCATATAGTGATTTCTTAAGTTTATAAACATATTCTGGATGTTTTGAATTTTCAAAACCAAGGGATTGGTGCACATAAACTTCTTCATCAATGTAACCATTTAAAAACACACTTTTAACATCCATCTGATAAAGAGTGATGCCATTGTTTCTGCAAAAGAAATTAAAATTCTAATAGATTCTAACTTGGCGACTGGAGCAAAGGTTTCTGTATAGTATATCTCTTCTTGCTGACTATAACATTGTGCCACCAGTCGTGCTTTGTTTCTGATGACTTCTCCTTGTTCATTTAGCTTGTTCTTGAAGACCCATTTGGTTCCAATGATGTTAAATCCTTTTGGTTTAGGAACTAGATCTCACACATCGTTTCTGGTGAACTGATTTAGTTCTTCCATCATAGCGAGTATCCAGACATTGTCCAGAAGGGCTTCATTAATGGAAGTTGGTCCAATCATAGACACTAATCCCATGAGAGATTCTTCGGAATTTATAAATGTAGATCTTGTTCTGATTGGGTCTTCTTTCTTTCCCAGAATCTTGTTTTTCGGATGAGCTAAACTGCTTCTGGATTGTCTTTTCTGGATGGGATCTTCAGAAGTTGTTGTAATGTTTGTGAAATCCTCTTCTGGATTTGATTGTGATTCTTTATGAAGAACTTCTGATGCAGTGTCTTCAGTACCTATAAATTGAACTTCTATTTCTGCAAATAATTTACCCTGCTTTGAGTTTTGGGAGCCAAGCTTATCATTAAATCTGACATTGATAGACCCTTCCACAATCTGTGTTTCTGTTATATACTCTATAACCTTTTGAGCATTCAGAGGATCCTAATATGAGACACTTTTGTGCTTTAGAGTCAAACTTGTTCAGATGTTCTTTAGTGTTTAGAATAAAACAAGTACATCCGAATGGATGGAAATAAGAAATGTTAGGCTTTCTATTCCTCCACAGTTCATATCAAGTCTTATCTAGAATAGGTCTTATGGAGATTCTATTCTGAATGTAACACGATGTGTTAATTGCTTCTTCCTAGAAGTTCTTAGCAATGTTAGTCTCATTGATCATGGTTTTGGCCATTTCTTGTAAAGTTCTATTTTTTCGTTCTACAACTCCATTTTGTTGAGGAGTTCTAGGACAAGAGAAATCATGAGAGATGTCATTCTCATTAAAAAATAATTCAAATTTTTTATTTTCGAATTCCCCACCATGATCACTTTTGACTTTAACAATTCTAAGATCTTTTTCATTTTGAACTTGGTTACAGAAAGTAAAGAACACAGAGTGTGACTCGTCCTTATGTCTTAAGACATTTACCTATATCCATCTGTTATAGTCATCTACGATCACTAATCCATACTTCTTGCCACTGATGGAAGCAGTTGTCACTGGTCCAAACAGATCTATATGCAGAAGTTCTAATGGTTTGGAGGTAGAAACAACATTTTTTACTTTGAAAGAAGATTTTTCAAAATTTCCTTTTTGACATGCTTCACACAGAACATTTGAGCTGAACTTCAGGTTAGGAAGTCCTCTTACCAGATTGAATTTTCCCGCCCTTTATCACTACGGTGTTAATTAATTTCAAACATAGATTTTTATAAAATTCTTTTGATTTACATTAGTATTTTGGTGTTCTATAAATATTCGTTCTCAAGTCCAGTTAAAAATATAATAATTTATTTTAAATTATTTGTATATTTAAAATAGAAAATATTTGCACACCTTTCATATACTTTTAATTGATTTATTTACAAATGAGTAACATAGCATAATTGGTAAAGAATGAAGCTTTCAAGAATGAGGTCGCTGGTATGAATCTTGTGAGTTGCATTTTTAAAAAATTTTCTATTTATTTTTGTTACTAATTTTCTTTCCTTTTTTAGAAATCGGGCTTGGGCTTTTCATACAATTTGGATAACTTACTCCCTATGTTTTTCTAACGTAATTCAAGTCTATAAATAGGACTCTTACTTGTCCTAATCTTTCATCCATAATTTTGCAATTGCACACGCACACAATCAAAAATTTCACAATTAGCAAATCCACAAAATTTTCAATCACACATAAACTGTTGTTTCATTTTATTTTTAGGTTCATAACCATGTTGTTGTCTATATCAGACAACAACAACAACAACAATAATTTATTATTCTTGGCCAAGGATTTTATATGAGGCTCTCCCATTTACTTTCGATTTCATCCTTTTAAATTTATTTGCAGTTCTTACCATATAATGATAACTATTTGATAGACTTTTTTTTTATTATTTACAAAAATTAGATTGTTTACGCATTATATATAACCATTTGTACATATTAACACACATATTCTTGCAAAATTTTCTAAGATCTCATTTGGTCAAACTTTTCATCGTAAGGAAAAACTACTTCTTTTACAAAAGCACTTTTTTTATCATCATCCTTATCGTCTATGTTTTCACTAATCTTTTTTACAGTAACATACTAACAATTTCAAATCTTTCAATATTCACCACAAACCTCTAAACCATCACCATGCCAAGATTTTTTCTTCCAAAATCCAAAATAAACCAAATATCATAACACCATAATCTCTGCACTAACAAATCAATCCTTGAATTCTTATTATAGATTTTAAAAGATGAATACTACTCATATAATTTCATTTGAATACACATATCTCTAATATTGTTACCAGTAATACAAACTCAGAAGAAAACAAGAAAACATATCAGAAAAATGTAGAGGAGAAGGAGTAGAAATCAATACGCACTCAATCTCAAAATTTTGTCTTTAAAGTGTCAAATAATGTAGATTTTTATGTTTTGTTTATTATCATCATTATTATATTTATTATGATCAGTATATTTATTATGATTGTACGTAATTTTGATAAGGTCTTATGAATTCTATTGTCAAATAAATTGTAGTATTCCTAAATTGGACGCGACAAAGTTAGGACTATTTTTATTCTCTTTAATTTTTTACTATAATATTTAATTAGTATTTATATTCATTTGTAGTTATTTTAAAATTAATAGGATTTTATTTTAATTAGTTCATTAAATCTTAGTTAATTTAATTATATTCATGTAATTAGAAAATGCTAATAAATATGTCTTTAGTTTTTTAAGTAATTAAATAACTAATTCAAACAATTCATAAATAATAGGATGTCTATCGTCGAGTAATTAAATCAATTGACACATCGTCTATCGGTTTACTATTCAAAAATGAAATATTAAAACCAACACAACTCATAAATTACTACATTCGCGAGCAACATGTGGTCAATATATGGCCCCGTGATGAGGAGACTATATCAGACTCCCTCTGCTCCGTGTCTTATCTCATCATATTATTTAATCAAATTGAAACTCAAACTAGCTAACAAACAACATCAAATCATTTTCTACTAACATAATAAAAATACAAGATCATTTTTTGAAATAGGATTAAGGAGAATTATTTTCAATTTAACTGTGAACTACGTCTACGGTCACAAAATTTTCAATTCAGACAAGGTTCAAGGTTAATTCGAAAGCAATTCTACACAATCCTATAAAAAACACCAACCAAGTGCGAACTACGAATTGAGACTATGATTCCTCCTAAGAGGATACATAGGCAAACGAATAAAATCATGACGAGTTCCCCTAATAAAAAATTAAAACCCTATTTCTTAAGCCATAATTCTAAACCCTAGTATCCTTGTGAACAAGGTAGACGAGGGGTACCTAACACTTTCCCTTCGTCTAGAACCAAGTCAAAAACCTAGAATCTCTAACATTTAGGGTTAACCTTTATATTCCCTTCCTTAAGATAATAATTAAGGGTGACGACTCTCAAATTTAAAACCAGTTACAACAGCTGCCGACTCTGATGGGGACTCAACCCTAGGTTTATAAGCCTTATCTTTTGGTTTTAGGGTTCTTCTTATTTTTTTGGGTTTTTATATTTGTTGATTTAACTACTTATTTATTCATTTATTTATATATTTTTATTTTATCATATTATTATATTTGTGGTGGGATTTAAACTTTGAAAAAATATTTTTAAAAACTTTTAGAAAGATGGTTCGTCTATTAGCCAAGGGGATACATCAGCCCTATGAGTTAATGTTACGATTTCGCCTAGAGCCAATGGAATTCTGCGAAAGGAATATGTCTCAAGAGACATCCTTTTGGGAAGTAGGACTTTGGAATGACACCTATGACTCTTTGTATAACCTTTAAACCAAAATCTCATGATAAGAACTTTCATGACCTAGAGATGAATGTTTTGGTCTGCAAAGAGGCTCCACTTAAGGCAATCCTTTGTGCCTTTCCCTCTAGTGTTATTCATGATACCCTTAAGGAAACCACCTTATGGGGAGGGTAGAACATCTGTAGTCCAATACTAGGAACCTACTAACTAAGGATATCTTTCACAAATCCCATTATAATCCCTAAACCCGCAAGGGTTATCTTTTCTTCCACTATTATCTTTAGCCCATAGGGCTCCTGTCTTTCTGATATAACCCCTAGCCAGTAGGGATTTTATTTTGAAAATATTAATCCCTGGCCTTCAGGGATCCCCTTTTGTCTGACATTATCCTTATATCTCTTATAGGATCTTGTTCATCTTCCCACAAAGGACATCCTCGCTAATGCACGCCATGTGGCATATATCAGGCCATGGGATTTGGTGACTATTGACATGTCACCATGTGCTCTCTTCCACATCATTCCCTCAAATATAATCTTCTTCTCAACTACCCATTGGTCTATCACAATTCTTAGCATGTAGGAATGTTTGTCCCTCTGTTATAATCCCTAACCTGTAGAGATTCTTCATCGTCTTTCTTTATCCTTAAGGAGTTCCTGTCTATCTCAATCTTCGAGTCAGTATAGGGTATCCTCATTTCTATGTCTATCGCTATCTTCATCTTTAAGGAGTTCCTTCCCGTCTCAGTCTCTGATTCAATGTAGGACATCATTATTTTCATATCTACCATTAAACTCGTATAGGGTACCCCTACGTCTACCCTCATACTACGTCTGTATCGCATTTCATACCCATGAAACTTTTTTAGCATACTTAAAATCCAAAAAAATAATTTGGCATACCCATGCATTTTCGTACATTCATACATTTGCATGTCATACATTTCCACCTCCTTCCTTGGTCGTTATCAATCCAGCTAAAAAATTTCCCGATGCTCAAGAACAAAGTGCAAGCATTTCAAGAAAATCGTAGATTGGTGAAGTAAGGTCAAACGTTGGAGATTCAAAGGATCTTGGTCCTATAAATCTTATTGTAGAGACAAGGCAACCCTTCATTATACAAGCATATGCAACGCCTCAGTTTCAACTTTCATTGGTGATTCCCTCATTGCCCTATAAACAGAATTGGTATGCCCAAAGAGAAGTCAAGGTTCATCCCCATTCTTTGACAAGTCCAAAAACTATGAAGCATCTCTTGAAGTTACATAAATCAACAAAAAAAGCTTTTCGATATGACCATTAGACATTATCTATTTTAAATTGTAATTTCCAAGTTGCTAAGTTGTTCTGGTGTGAACTTGTATCTTTGGATCAGAAATTCTAATAAAATGAGCATGCATGTTTTTTAAATCAATTCATTCGTTTCACACTTCATTTTTCATCACTATCCATAAATAATCAACGACTTTCCATTTTCACTCTTCTTTTCCATTTTCAAATTTTCTTTAACAAACTTTGTTGAAGAATGATGAAAAATAAATAACAAGAATTTTCTAATGTATGCTTTCAATGGTAAGACCGAGTTTACGATGTAATTCATTGTTTTAATTCCTAAACAATGGAGAAATAAGGAGATAAACCATAGTTAACCCCCTCGAGCCAGAAGTTGGAGTTATTTCTATTTTCTAAAAAACCTTAAACTTAACCAGGGGTAGGGTAGTCTTTCAATTAATTCATGAATACATTCTAATCTTAAGAGAATCAGTCTATCCATGTAAAAGGTTCAATCATATCCTCTTCCTCGCATACATCATCCAAGATTGAGAAAACAATGAAGATAAAGCTCATAACATATTCTTTCTCACTTACGTCATACAACATCGAGGGAGTGTGATACGGTGGAAGAACCGACTGTTTGAAATATTGGTTTGCATTTTGCGTTTTGTGTTTGCAAAATGTCGCGGTAAGAAAGAGTGGCCACCGACTTTTATTTCATCCAACTGGAAAGGAAAAAAGTATAGAAAAAAATCCTTTTTCGAGATATTCTGAGTACGGGGGTAGGTTATAGAAAGGGAAGGTGTTAGCACCCTTTCTATACATGGTTTTCCATGGGCTCTTAGGTACTTGCTCATCTTTTTAAATTGCTTGTGTATGTGCTTTGTTTTTTTTGAAAAGTTTAACTTCGTGATAACCCATGTATCAGTCCTCAAAGGTGTGATGAAGTTGTTTTCAAAATTGTTTTGAAATGTGTAAGTGAAAAGTTTTCATTAGAGCAAGTACCTACTAGCATCTACTTACTCGAAAAAAGATCATTTATATTCTTGTTTCCTTTAGACAGTGTAGCGGTATAAATGTTCAAGACTAAGCCATTGAATTGACTAGACTTTGTACAAATCAAAATAAAAATCGTCACCGCGCTTTATTGTTTCCAAAGGAATGGGAAAAGAGAGAATAACCCAGAAAAGGGGGGAAAGATTCAAGGTAAGGGGGTTGGTTATGCAAAGGGAAGGTATTAGCACCCTAAACATCCATGGTACTCTGCAGGAGCCTCTTTGTAAAATCTGTATATTTTGGCTATAAAAGTGTGTTATATATAAAATGGATGGTGGAGGTGAGAAAAGAAATATATTTTTTATGATTTTTGCACCCGTCGCGGTTGCGAACCTTTAGTGCCTACGTAACACCTTTCGTGCAATAGGGGATCAGGGTACACGTAGTTCCTCTTTTAAAAGAATTGAAACATAAGTGTGTTGGTTAATTTTAAGAGATAAGACATCATCGTCATTGTCCGTGTGGAAAACATACTTACTACCCACAATCATGAGAAAGGAGAATTTGCATCATCTCAAAGTGGAGGATATGGCTTGGATTTTAAAATCAACAATGCCTCACTCAACACCCGAGTGGAAAATGTCTCTCTTCACTACATATTGTATAAGTATAGTAGTTTGCATCACTACAAGGATTGACAAGAGTCTAATCTTTTAATAAAAAGTTCAAGGGTGAAAGCCAAAGTGGCAAAAATGGTTTGAAATGAGATTAGTTGACTTTTAGTCTTCTCATCAAAAAAATGTCAAAGTTTTATTAAATTGATTGAGGTTTATTTATGAAAATGTTTTGAAAATGCATGGACCTAAGTTCAAGTTTATTATGAAAGTGTTTAAGTTTCAAAATAAGAAGAGTTTTCAAAAGGAGGGAGAAGAATTTTGAAATTAAAGGTGGGGGGAGAAGAAGAGACTATCCTAAAGCATAAGGTAAAAGCTAAGGATAAGGACCGTCTAACCAACAAGAAGCCAAAAACATGACATTATGAGTCAAGATAGAATTTCCATTCTTTGGATTGAAACCAAGAAAGCAAAAATACTAGACCTCTTCAAATGTATTGAGTCTTCACAAAAATTGGGCAGAGTAACGGTTGTATAAGGGTGAATTCCATATTACAAATCAAGGATGCAATCACAAAAACCTGCACACAAAAACAAACAAGCAACCCAATGTCTTGAGGTAAACCTCAAGAGCTCCAGACAAAATAATCAGATAAGATCACAAGGTCTCCAAGATAGGCCAAGGTTTCTAATCCTAAGTCCAGAAAAGTCCACTGCTCCATACTGCCAAGGATAGTAACCAAATAGTCCAAGTACCATTAAGAGTTTTTTAGGGTTTATGTTGATTATTAAGTATCTTAGGAAAATAAAAGAAAATAAAATCTTAAGTGAGCAAAGTAAAAATGACAAGAATAAATAAATGCTCAAATGAGCAAAGATAAAAAATGGCATGAAATGTAAAAATGCTAAAAAATAAATAGTACATAAAGCATAAAAAGGATAAAGCATAAAATAAACAAGTCAATAATTAGTGGTTAGTTGGATGACCATCTTGAAACTTGCATTTGGAACTCATTAGAGGATTGGTAGAACCAAAGCCTCCACACAACAAGTTGCATTTGCTTTTTGTCAAGTATATCATCCATTTTTGGAATTCTCATAAGTACCATTTAATGACCAACGATGTTTAAGTGATCCACGTTGACCAAAAGTGTTGTAGATCCATTAGAGAATTGGTAGAACCAAAGCCTCCACATAATGAATCTCAAGTATATTGGATCAAAGAGATCAAATTAACATACTTGGGCTTGCAATCATAAGTTTGGGCCATGAATGATCATTTATTTGAATCGGGACAAAATTTAGCGCTATGTTAAGCAATCGTAAGTGGACTTATATAGAAGTCGCACCTATTTTGAGGCCGGTCAATAGCAATCTATGCACCATTTGTTTTGAGACATGATATAGGGATCATGCTCCAACAATACTTAGTGCAATAAGAAGGGGATGAGATGAAGGGGAATTAGGGTAAGAAAGAAAACCACATTTGAATTAATATTTAATCAAAGTATTATTAAAATCATTCATCCATTTTTATGGAGTTAGACTCAACACCATGGATCCAATGATGTTAATAAAGCCATGATCAAAAAATCAACCCAAGACAGCCAGAAAATATTCACAAAATAATAATATATACAATATATACATTAAAGGATTAAAAAAAAGTTTAAAATAGAAAATAATGAGAAAAATGTCAATTATGTTCAAATTAATCAAGAAATAAAAAATAAAACCATAGAAAAAATCAGAAATGGGTCCAAATATTTTTATAAAAATTTTGGGAATTTTTAAAAGTCAGAAACTATTTTTTAAAAATTAAATTAAAAGGGTAAAATAGACAAAAATGGTGAAAAATAGTAAAGTCAGAAACAAAAATAAAATAAAGTCACCAATATTTGTCACAATGTCATTGGATCATTCCATAATTTTTTCAGAATTAAAAAATGTGCAATAGTATTTTTAAACATTTTAAACAAATCAAATAAGTGTAAATTTCATAAAAAATACCAAAACACAAAATTAAATTGTGAAAAAATGAAAGTCAGAAAGAGAAAAATCAAAAATATTTTTCATAATTTTTTCATATTTTTTTTACTAAAAATGAATTTTCTATGATTTTTTGAAATTTAAAACAATTAAAATATAAATATTAAAAAAAGAAAATAAAATAAAAATATGTGGACCATTGGATGAGAGTCAAAACGCGTTAGTAATCAAATCCAAGGGATCTGGTGCGCTGTGCATATCATGGTCTTTACTGAATAAAGCACTGAATCCAATGTAAAATCAGAAATTCAAAAAATACAAATGGCACGCTTTCATTGGTTAGAAGGTGACACGTTGGTTATCTTCAACCAACAATCTCACGAATTGCGGGTCTCTCAAACTGTAAAATCAGAAGCTCAGACCTATGCCATTTGTTTCATCTCTTCAAGACAAATATAACCATACCCTCGCGCCATTTTTATATAAACTGTAACTCAAGCAATTTGGAAAGAAAGTTTTGAAAGGGGATTTGAAAATTCATGGTCAAAACGTGTTTCCAGATAAAAGTAAGTGTTGCGACTAGAACCAGGGCAATGAGAGCAACACAATGGTACCAAAGTTTTGAAGAATTGACGAAGGAATCTACCTATTAAAGTTGAGTTGCAGAGCTCTGAAACTGGACTTCTATGGAACAATGTAGGGCGCGATTCTTGAATTTAATGGTATGGTTAGGTTCAGGGAAGATCAAGGAAGGTGAATTGATGGAAAAAATGGATTGAAAAAGGCTTAAGAATAGGATTCGAAGTAGCTAAATTCTGAGTTGTGGAGTAAGTTTGGCAGGGTGATTCTGGCTATCTAAGCTTGAGAGAATGAATGGGATGGTACATGTATTTATAGGAGAAGCAAATTTGATCAAAAGGAAGAGTGAATGAGGCGTTTTGGAGGGAATTCGTGCAAACCTGATGCACGAGTGAAGTGTGATCCAAACTTCACCAAAACTCATCCAATTCTTGTGTTTTGATGCACTAATCCACTTGTGAAAGTTGGCTAATCATGTTTAGACACAAAACGCGTGCTAATTTGAGGTTTAAAGGTTGTAACATGAAGTTCAAATTCTGACTTGCAGGGAAACTTTAATTCCAAGTTACCACTTTTGAAACAATGGCATTTCCACCTCAGGGAGTCTTAAGGCATGATTCTTGATGCTTTGGAAAGATGAGGTAACAAACTTTGCAATGGAAAAAGAATGGAATCAATTGGAGGCTTGAGCTGAAAATTACACGGAGTCAAAGTTAGAGAAAAAGAGTTGACTTTCCATACTTAGAAATATTTCAAATTCTTCTTTAAAAATGACCTATAATCTCTTGCTTCTAAACATGGCCTTGCACCTAGAATTTGCTCTTGACCCAAAAATATGGAACGAAGTAGACCTCTTGAATGACATTTTGCAATTTAAACCACTCAAAATCTCCACGAATTGAGCAAGTTATGACTTGTTGAAATTGGCAAAAAATCATGAAATGACCTATAATCTTTTTCTTTCTTGAGGCAACTTCCCTCTATTTTCTTACTTTGCACATAAAAGAAGGCATGAAGTACACATCCTTAAGATCATCATGAAAAAAGAATGGGCTCAGGGTGATAAAAATTGACCAAGTTATGACAATTTGAAGTTATATATGGAAAATTAGGGATTCAACTGGATGACTTGTAATCTTTCTTATTCACCATGTTCCTTCCACATGAAAACTCTTTGGAACTTTTGAAGTGATTTGTTGGTAACTCTTTAAAGAGAAGAATTTTTTTGGAATCACTCAAAAATAACAAAAGATGAGCAAAATATGCCTCTTTGAAGCCCAAAACCCTAGCCTCTAAAATCAAGAGAATGCTTGGTGGAACTTTGCCAAGTTTGAACAAACTTTTTGTGCCAATATTCTTCCTTTGTGAATATAATTTGTTGATGATGGTGATGAGGACTCATGGCCACCAAAAATACTTCCATACCAACTTCAAAAAAACTTCAATGGTGAGGTTTGAATCTCTCAAGCTTTTGACTAGGGCGTGGAAATAAACTCATGAACCCATGAAGAAAATTGCTAAGCCTCATTGCTTTTACCTACATTACCAATAAGTAAGACAAACCCATATTGCATTTTATTAATTAGAGATAAAAATTAGAGTACAATATCTATGATCACAAAAGAAAATAAATTAAAGTGCTTGGTAACTTCTCAAAGAGAAAAGCTAAAGATAGGGAGAAGAACCAAAATCCCTAATGTGATTTTGTGTTGATTGAAACAATGTGGTATGATGAAGGGATCTTATGGGCAAAAATTGGGGTACAACAGCTGCCCTTATTTAAGTTTCTTCTATCCGGAGATACGAAGGTTAAAATCTTCGTGTCGACGTGATCGAAGACACTTAAATATAAAATAAACCCTATTTTTGGCCCTAAGATGCCATGCAAATGTTGATGCATATGAATGCATATGAACATGAGAGACACAAAGTAGCATTGAGGAGAAAACACAAAAGGCAGAAGCAAAAGAGCAATCCCACCAGGAAAATAAATCACTGGTAAACCACGAGAATAGAATCAGAGAGGAGGATAATAAGCATCGACATTCTCTGAATATATCATACCACCGCCGTTCACTGACGATGAACTATCAACGTTCACTGAAGATAGCAAAAGAAAATATCATACCATCGCTGTTCACTGATGATGAACTATCAACGTTCACTGAAGATAGCAAAAAGATAAGAAACACCAACGTTCACTGCCGATGTACTACCAATGTTCACTGAAGGTAGAAAGAGAAAATATCATACCACCACCGTTCACTAACGATGAACTATCAACGTTCACTGAAGATAGCAAAAGAAAAATATCATACCATCGTCGTTCACTGACGATGAACTATCAACGTTCACTGAAGATAGAAAAAGAAAATATCATACCATCGTTGTTCACTGATGATGAACTATCAACGCTCACTAAAGATAGCAAAAGAAAACAAACACCGACGTTCACTGCCGATGTACTACCAAAGTTCACTGAAGGTAGAAAGAGAAAATATCATACCACTGTCGTTTACTGACAATGAACTATCAACGTTCACTGAAGATAGCAAAAGACAACAAACACTAACATTCACTGCCGATGTACTACCAACATTCACTGAAGGTAGAAAGAGAAAATATCATACCACCACCGTTCACTGACGATGAACTATCAATGTTCACTGAAGATAGAAAAAGAAAAAAAACACCGACATTCACTACCGATGTACTACCAACGTTCACTGAAGGTAGAAAGAGAAAATATCATGTTTTCCCAGAATTCTGGTGTTCTGCCCAGAACGGGTCTCAACTTCTTCTTTAACCAAGGAGATCTGCCTGGAAAGGGTAATATGTAACCTGTCTCAAATAAAGAGACTTCCACTTATTGTCAGAGGGGAAATGCCGAAAGAAATGACTTTCCAAAGATAGAAATATGACTTCCCGGAGAAATGATATAATATTCCTGCTGAGGGGATAAAGTCTCTTTGTGCAAAATAAATGCACAAGCAAAAATTCAAAGTTTTCAGAAATCCATAATACACGACATCGTCATGCAACCACAAATTCAATTCAGAAAGATACCGGAGCAAGACGGCCAAAGCATATTCATCCTTTGAGAAATAAACTCAAGAGGGAAGACCAAATTCAACCAAACAAAGAGCTCTGCAGTAAAGGTTAGAAACACAATGCCCATGAATGATGATTTTAGCAATGTATGATGCATGTATGTATGTATGAGTGCTATTGTGCATATGCTTATAAAAAGGATACATAATTAGTGCAGACAAACGAAACAGCCTCAGTTACTAACAACATTAGGCTAAGCCTCAATCAGAAAGATCAATCCAGGAAAGGTAAAAGCGACTGCTGAAACTTAACCTATTGCATTAACTTCACTGAGGGGAACATAATCCAACTGTAGCTTAAATCGAATAGACACCGGGATAGAACACCCTGTTTCGGGTTTCATCGGAGAAATAGTTTTCCAAAAGCAACATGCATATTGGAGATTGAAAGATCAACCTTAAATAAATCAGACTGACGTCGAAACAACCAAACCTCACTGGGGAATTCAAGCCTACCTCCCAAGAGAAAAGAAACTGCGGGTTGAAAATTTTCACCACGAACCCTCATTCCAACAAGAGATGCCCTGGAATAACCCTCCCGGTAGATCAAGAAGTCAACACTAGCGTTGATACTGTAAAAAGAGCGACACCTCAGCACACCAAGGGAATTCAACCTTTCATCATATGAGGGAAGACTTTGCTAGGGAAGCTGGGACGAATACTTCTGACCATGCAAACCCAAAATCAAAAGAGAATCAAGACTTGACTGGGGATAATGGGATCACCAACCTAAATACTTTACTTTGTACCCACTGATATCGTCTTCCACTATCTTGGAAACACACAAAGATTGCGCATATACCAGCAAAATGACCTGAGAAAACCTTTATGAAGGAAGTAAATCTTCTTAAGGAAACCAGAATTTGTTCATCCCTGGGATCACCATTTTTGTTGTCATTGTTTCATCACAAATCCCAAAGTAAATTGAATTGTAAAGATCTCTTTTTTTTTAAAAGTCAATTTTGCTTTTTAATCTCTTTACTTTAAAAGTTATTATCAGTAATAAATGAAGTCTTTGCAAGCTAAATAAAATTAAGAATACAAAGAATTGGGCAAAAGCTCGAATTTCACTAATATAATGGTAGTCTGCGAATGGCGAGACTCCATGGATGATTACAAAATTTGGGAAATGGTAATACATAATGGAAAAGATACATTGAAATACAATGACCATTATCCCCCCTAACAACTTTTGAAATCTTGAGCAGTAGTCTCTGTTGAAGTATGGTGAGGATCTGAGAAGATTGTTGCTTTGGTGATCAAGTTTCGTCTGACGTAGTTACATGCCAAGAAAATCCCTAACTTTTGCCTAAGCTGCCCTTGCGGGTTTTCAACTTAGCGGGAAATTTATTCTGTTTATGTCTCTAATTTTTTCCTAGACCGCCCTTTCGGGTTTTCGGTCTACCGAGACGCTCCTTTTTTGCCTAAGCGGCCCTTTCGGGTTTTCAACTTAGCGAGCTGTTCTTTTATTTCTCTAGGCGAAGTATTTCTTGACTGCGTCAGCATTCATGGGACTTGGTAACTCCTCGCCATCCATAGTTTCAATAATTAATGCACCACCCGAGAAGGCTTTCTTGACAACATACGGGCCTTCAAAATTGGGAGTCCACTTGCCCCTAGAATCATCGTTGAAAGACATGATCTTTCTGAGCACGAGGTCGCCTTCTCTGAATTCACGAAGTTTAACCTTTTTATCAAATGCCTTCTTCATTCTTTTCTGATATAACTGCCCATGACACAAAGCTGTCATTCTCTTCTATTCAATCAAATTCAATTGGTCAAACCTGTTCTAAACCCATTCAACCTCTGTCAATTTGGCTTCCATTATCACACGCAGCAAGGGAATCTCTACCTCGACAGGGAGCACAACTTCCATTCCATATACCAGGGAAAACGGGGTCGCTCCTGTTGAAGTGCGAACAGATGTTCGATATCTATGCAAAGAAAAAGGGAGCATTCCATGCCAATCCTTATAAGTGACAACCATTTTCTGGATAATTCTCTTGATATTCTTATTAGCAGCTTCAACAACCCCATTCATCTTTGGCCTGTATGGAGATGAATTATGATGGACAATCTTGAATTCCTCACACAATTTCGTCATCATCTTGTTATTCAAATTTGAGCCATTGTCAGTGATGATTCTGCTTGGCACACTGTATCGGCATATAAGATTGCTTTTGATGAAACGCACAACCACTTGTTTGGTAACATTGGCATATGAAGCAGCCTCTACCCATTTGGTAAAGTAGTCAATTGCTACCAAGATGAAATGGTGTCCATTCAAAGCTTTGGGTTCTATCATCCCGATCATGTCAATGCCCCACATAGAGAAAGGCCATGGGGAGGAAATCACATTGAGAAGTGTCAGAGGCACATGGATCTTATCTGCGTAAATCTGGCATTTATGGCACTTCTTTGAAAATTTGTAACAATCGGATTCCATTGTTAGCCAATAATATCCTGCCCTTAGCATATTTTTAGCCATTGAATATCCATTAGCATGAGTGCCAAATGAACCTTCATGAATCTCATGCATCAACATGTCTGCTTCGTGTCTATCCACGCATCTGAGAAAGACCATGTCAAAATTTCTCTTGTATAACACTTTTTCACTGAGGAAGAAACTGCCTACCAACCTTCTCAGTGCCTTTCTATCTTTCTTTGACGCACCAAACGGGTATTCCTGAGTCTGAAGAAAATGTTTGATATCATAATAACAAGATTTTTCATCAGCTACCTCCTCTGTTACAAACACATGAGCGGGCCTATCTAGCTGTCAAACTGTAATTCAGGGTATATCATTCCAAGCATTTACTTGGTACATGGAAGCCAGAGTTTCCAGAGCATCTGCCATTTGGTTTTCATCTCTAGGAATGTTGTGGAATTCAACTTTATTGAAGAAGGGTAGTAATCTTCTAGCATAATCTTTGTAAGGGATCAAGCCAGGGTGACGAGTGTCCCATTCTCCTTTAATTTGATTTATTACCAAAGCTGAATCACCATACACATCTAAAATTTTGATTCTAAGGTCAATAGCTTCCTCAAGACCCATGATGCAAGCCTCATATTCCGCCATATTATTAGTGCAATCAAATGTTAACCTCGCGGTAAAAGGAATATGCGATCCATGAGGAGTGACAATCACAGCACCAATCCCTTTACCATAAGCATTCACAGCTCCATCAAATACCATACTCCAACGAGATTCAGGGTCGGGGCCCTCCTCAGGCAATGGTTCATCGCAATCCTTCACTTTCAGGAACATCACATCCTCATCGGGGAATTCATATTCTGCAGACTGGTGATCCTCCACCGGCTGGTGAGCAAGATAATTTGCCAACACACTACTTTTGATAGCTTTTTGAGTGCGGTATTCAATATCATATTCAGATGACAACATCTGCCAGTGGGCAATTATCCCAGTAAGAGCAGGCTTTTCAAAAATATACTTGATTGGATCCATTTTGGAGATCAACCAAGTAATATGATTTATCATATACTGCCGCAAACGCTTTGCCGCCCAGGCCAAAGCACAACATGTTTTTTCTAGCATAGAATACCGCGAATCACAATCAGTGAACTTTTTGCTGAGATAATAAATGGCGAACTCTTTCTTTCTTGTTTCATCCAGTTGTCCCAGAATACAACCCGTGGATTTACCTAATATTGTCATATACATAATCAATGGTCTTCCTTCTACAGGAGGGAGCAAGATAGGAGGTTCAAGCAGATACTCTTTAATACTTTCAAATTCCTTTTGGAAATCATTCGTCCACACACAACCTTAATCTTTCTTCAACAACTTAAAGATCGGTTCACACGTTGCAGTCATGTGGGATATTAATCTGGAGATATAATTCTAACGCCCGAGGAAACCCCTAACTTACTTTTCAGTTCTTGGGGCTGGCATTTCTTGAATTGCTTTGACTTTGTCAGGGTCAACTTTAATTCCTTTCTGGATAACAATAAAACCCAACAATTTCCCCGATCTAACTCCGAAGGTGCATTCATTTGGATTCAGGCAGAGACGATACTTCCTCAAACGCTGAAACAACTTCAACAAATCTTCTATATGCCCTTCTTCAGTTTGGGATTTGGAAATCATATCATCAGCATATACTTCGATTTCCTTATGCATCAGATCATGGAATAGGGTTGTCATAGCCCTCTGGTACGTTGCACCAGCGTTATTCAACCCGAAGGGCATCACTATGTAATAGAATGTTCCCCAGGGTGTGATGAACGTTGTTTTTTCCATGTCCACTGGAGCCATTCTTATTTGATTATACCCGGAAAATCTGTCCATGAACGATAATACCTTGAATTTTGTTGTGCTATCCACTAACATGTCAATGTGAGGCAATGAAAAATCATCTTTTGGACTAGCTTTATTTAGATCTCTGTAATCTACGCACATGCACACTTTTCCATCTTTTTTCGGTACAAGGACAATATTGGCAATCCATTGAGGATACACTGATGTCAAAAGAAAACCAGCATTAATCTTCTTTAGAACCTCCTCCTTGATCTTTACTGCCATATCTGGGTGGGTTCTTCTCAGCTTTTGTTTAACTGGCGGACACTCTGGCTTCAACGTCAAGCGATGCTCGACAATGTCTGTATCTAGTCCAGGCATATCTTGATAATACCAAGCAAAAATATCCACGTACTCTTTCAACAACTCAATCAACCCGCTCTTCACATCAGGATGCAACGATGCTCCAATATTAACCTCCTTCGGATCTTCTTCTGAACCCAAATTAACCACTTCCAAAGGCTCCTTATATGGCTGAATGGTATTCTCCTCGTGCTCAAGCAACCGTGAGACCTCTTCCGGAATCTCGTCATAATCTTCTTCTTCAGCCCCAAACACAGGACAATCAAAGTTGGGAGAGGGTGCAGGGTCATTATATTCAACGGGTTTTTTAATTAATCTGCACATGTGATTTATGATTGCTTTTAGAAACTGACACATATAACAAGTGATCATGCAGATTAATTTTCAGTTATTATTTATTTTGAAAGGTTTTTTTTACCATTTCCTGAGAAAAAGGCAAAAAAATAAAAGACATAATTTAGGAAGGAAAGACAACTTTTATTAATGACCTTATCAATTATAGCAAACAGATAAGCCCTACAACATTAATACTTCCACCTTGGGAAGAGTGAAAGCTTTTCAAAAGCAAGAAACATATTAACAAAACAAATTACTTTGAAACATGTATGCAAGAAGGAATATCAATGGTGACCCAGTTCTGAACTCGGACTCCATGCGTCACATAATTTGGTACTTCCTGCTCTGCTTTATCCTCTTCAACAGCATTAACTACAGAACCAATCGGATGGAGGTAGCCTCCGCTGTGGAAAAATCATGATAAATGTTCATAGAATAATTTGACTTCAAACTTTCGCCTTTGCCACTCCTTGAAGAGAAACCCAAACCATCTATGTTCTTGTTCACGGGTGGATCCACAAGTCGTCCCCAAACTGCATTATGATCATTGCGCACAACCTGTTGCGCATCCTTCAGTGAGACCACAAAATTCTAATTCTTCCTTATGTTGTCAATGGACAGGGCTTGGAACTGGGTTCCAACAGCAGCCTCATCAGCTTATACAATACTGAAAGAGAATAGATGGGATATCAACAACGCCTGCTCTCCATTTATGATCACTACCTTCCCTTCACGCACAAATTTTAGCTTCTGATGCAGAGTTGAAGTGACAGCCCCTGCTTCGTGTATCCATGGTCGTCCTAGCAAAAAACTATACGCGGGAATAATGTCCATTACCTGGAAAGTTATCAAGAACAAATATGGTCCTATATGGATGGGCAAGTCCACCTCACCGATGACAGATTTCATCGACCCATCAAAAGCCTTCACAATGATGCCACTCGGGCGCATAGGTGTTCCCTGATACTTTAACTTCATGAGGGTACTTCTTGGTATAACATTTAACGCAGATCTGTTATCAATTAGCATATTAGATAGCGAGTCATTCTTGCAGTTCATGGATATGTGGAGGGCCAGGTTGTAATTCCTCCCTTCATCTGGTAACTCATCATCGCAGAAACTCAGGTTGTTACATGACATAATGTTTCCAATTATGCTGCTGAATTGATCCAACGGTATGTCATTCTCTACAAAATCTTGGTCTAGTACTCTCATCAATGATTCCCTATGAGCGGAGGAATTCATCAGTAGTGCCAAGATGGATATCTTTGAAGGAGTCTGCAATAGCTGGTCTACAATTTTGTAGTTTCTCATCTTAATTACCTTCAGGATATCATCCACTTCTTTCTCTAATGTGGCTCCACTAGTCTCTCCCGCAGCCTTCTTAGGCTCATCGTTCTCAGCAATTTTCTTTCCAGCAACAATGTCTTTTCGAATAACCGGCACAAACACATGACCACTACGGGTCACCCTGCTACTATCAGCTATATTTCCAACGTCTGGCATTGGCTGAATGGGAACTTCCACCCCATCTTCCAAGATTGTAGTGTTGTATTTGTAAGGCACCGCCTTATCCGATTTATAAGGAACAGGACCTGGCAGACTAATTACCAATGGGGTAACAGTTGGTTTGCTATGGTACTCCACCTCAAGGTGAGCGGGTGCACCAAAACAAGGTACGATGACATTTACACCTTCCTCAACACAATCAGCCCTTAAAAGGTCATTTTCGGCAAACAAATCTTCGTCTAAAGAAAAATACTCATCCGTTGAGGCATATGCTTCCTCTGACTCTCCTTCCGTCAAACAAACTTCAACCATATCAATCTCATGATAATCATCTCTATGTCATGTGATCTTGATAGTCCCATTGTCTAACAGCAGCTGAACATCCTCTCTCATAATAAAACATCTTGGGGTTTTGACAACAAACTAGGCAAGATCCATATTGGTGTTCCACCTGACCAGTAGTACGGCAGAAGGTAGCATGCAGTTGTACGAGATCCTCATTCAAATACTCCACATTGAAAATTCTAAATTCACCAGGACATCCAGAAACCATATTCACTTCCTCTTCATACTCTGCCCTAGGCCTGATTATATGGATTAAACCTTCATCCATCATCTCCTGCAAATCAGCCTTTATCTTCTCACAACCCTGGATATTTGTACTGCAAACAGCATGACCAGCGTGGTTATACGTATAATAACTGAATTCACAGAGGTCTACGTGCATTTTCACCAAATCTCCTTTAACCAGATTAATGTCAAAAATATGAAAATCACCTGGACAACCGGCCACCATATTTAGCATTCATTCCCCCGTGTTTGGGTAGAGGATTTTCTTTCACATTAGGTCACATGTCCTTGAAAGATAAAATTCCAGACTTCACCAACCTTTGTACTTCAGTCTTCAAAGGGTAACAGTTCTCAACACTATGCCTTGGTGCTCCATGATGAAACGCACATGTCTGGTCTGCTTTATAATACCAAGGCAATGGAGATGGTATTGTTGGAGGTGGTCGTGTCTGGACCAACTTCTTTTGGATCAATGCTGCTAGTAGCTCTGCATAACTCATGGGAATAGGGTCATAGTTCTCCCTTCTCTGATTATTCCCTTGTTTCCCCTGCTGGGATTGTCTTTGATAAGCAACGGTAGTTGGAGCGGCATTCATAACAAGAGTAACTGAAGCAACTTGCTGGTGACGCTGATAATTCCTTCTAGGAGCATTCACTCTCCTCTCTTGTATGACAGCATTGGTATCCCCCTCTTTCTTATTTGTAAACCCATAAGCTGGATTTTTCACACCTCCAGATCCCTCACACTTTGTCAAACGGCCTTCTCTTACTGCCTCTTCTAGGCGGACACCCATTCCCACCATCTTTGTGAAATCACTCGGGGCACTTGCTACCATTCTTTCGTAGTAGAAGGAACTCAGCGTCTTCAGAAAAATTTTAGTCATTTCCTTTTCCTCTATGGAAGGAATCACTTGTGTTGCCACTTCACGCCATCTCTGTGCATACTCTTTGAATGATTCTCTGTATTTATGAACCATAGCCCTAAGCTGGTCACGATCAGGTGCCATGTCCATATTGTACTTGTATTGTTTTATGAATGCTTCTCCCAAATCATTAAAGGTATGGATGTTGACGTTATCTAAACTCATGTACCATTTCAATGCTGCGCCGGTCAGACTGTCCTGGAAAAAGTGAATCAGCAGACGTTGATCATCGGTGTGGGTTGACATTCTCCTTACATACAACACCAAATGAGCACGAGGGAAAGTGTTGCCCTTGTACTTCTCAAACTCAAGGCCCTTGAACTTAGCAGGCACATTAACATTTGGGACCAAACACAGCTCATTTACGTTCTGCCCAAATAACTCTTTTCCCCTAAGAGCCTTCATCTCTCTTTGAATTCTATCGAACTGCTCTTGGAAATCATCCATTATGTCATAAAGACCCACATCTTCACTCGGCGGAGGGAAAGGACGACACACATCTTCAAACGGAACCAAATTCACCGAAGGAGGTGCAACAGGAATAGTATGCACCACAGGAGGTGCTGGAGTAACAACATTTGGAACCACTAGAGCATCTTGGGGGCCCAAATTGAAACCTTCAGGTGAAAAATTCTCCGGCATTCCCCATGGATAACCCTGAGGCATACGGTTCTGAACAACAATCGGAATAACAGATACGGGAAGAGCAGGAACTTCAGCATTTGCCCTTGTTGGTTGAGGTTGAACACTTGGTGGCTGATTCTGAGCAGCCACCAGAGCTTCCATTAGAGTAGTCAAATTGGCCAAGCCAACCTTCAGGGTAGAAACTTCTTCCCACAGCTCGCGATTCTCCTGTTCCAAATTGTCCATCTTCTTTTTGAAGTTAGCCCGAGTGTTGTAGTGATGAGTCAGTTTGCTGAACGAAGCAAAGAAGCTAGGTAAGGCACCTGGGTATGCATAATAAATGCAAAAAATATGTGCAATATGATGCATGTCATGCAATGCACATGATTATTTTTATTCCATCATTTTAATATTTCAAGGGATTTAAGATCTATAGACATATTGCAAACACAAAAACGCATTTGAAATACTGAAAGTTCTTTATTATAATAAATTCAAAATGGATTACAAGCTTCAATGATCCCAAGTACAAGATGAAAATACAATCTAAAAATCCTGATAGAAAGAAACTGATAGAGATCAATCTGTACGCTGGCGATTCCCTGTGAGTCTAGCAATCTGATCCCTCAACCTCTGGTTTTCTTCCACCTGCCTGATGGCAACCTCCTTCCAATCATCTGAAGTAGGAAGTGAGTAATCAGCACCTGTTTGAGGTTTAGGAGAAAATAAATCTCCTTGCCTCTCCATAGACTACACCACTCGACTCTCCAGGATCTTGATCAAATCATCTTTCTCCTTCAAGTTTGCTCTATAGGAACTCTCTAAAGTCTAGAACTTGTTCTTCCAAACATCCCTTTCTTGTTGCATCCTAACCAAAGCGAGCTGCAGTTTTTCTAGATCATCTAATAAAGGAGGAGCGGTCTTCACAAATAAATCAGGCATGGGTGTCTCCCGAGTATACGGCATTTTCAACTGAATGTCTCTCGCTCGGACCCACTGAAGATATGGCTCTAAAGAAACAGCACCTCTAGGCCCCAAATCCTTCCTACTCTTCTTATGAATGTGACGCCAGGCCTTTGCAATCTGCTCCCTAGCTTCCTTGTGGTCTTCTCCCTCCTTCAGAAAGAAACTACTCAAATGAATATTGTTTGGTTTATCTCTCATCGGATATTTAAGCTGTCGCCGTGCAAGTACAGGGTTATAGTTAATTCCTCCCTTTGTACCAAGAAGAGGTACATTGGGGAAACTACCACAACTGTCAACAATATCTATATCATGACAAGCTCTATGATACCAATCAATATCCAAGTGAGTAAGTGCCATGATCTTAGGAGCCCAACGGGGTTCCTTCTTGACATCCCAAAAGGCATCAGACTGAGGCATATGAGAGATGAACCATCGGTATAACAAAGGCGTGCAACAGATAATCATTCCTCCATGATAAGAACTCGGAAGATGAACAGAGTAATAAGCATCACCCAACAATGTAGGAATCGAGTTTCCAATCATGAAAATCTTGATAACGTTAATGTCGACAAACTTGTCCACATTAGGAAATAAGAATAAGCCATAAGCAAGTAAAGCAAATATGGCCTTAAAAGAAACCGTACTCTTCATTCTGGCAAAGTAATGAGCTTTCTCCAATAAGAACTGAGCTGGTAATCCTCTAATCCCTCCTTTAGTAGTCATATAGGCTTCCACCTCAGACTTCCCCAGATGAATCAAAGTAGCAATCTCATGTGGTTTTGGCTCACACTCCAAACCAGTAAAAGGAACACGATCAGTAACGAATAAATCCAATAGATAAGAATACTCCTCTAGTGTAGGCATCAGCTGATAATCGGGAAAAGTAAAGCAGTGAAACACCGGATCATAGAACTGGACCAAGGTCGAGAGAAATAAGGGATCCAGAGTCTACATCCTTCCTTCGGATATTACCAACTTCCCAATTAACTCGGTAATTAGTAATATTCTCAAGAAAGACTCGTCCGAGCGTAGTATCACGTGACAACTATTTTCGGATTACTCCGTCATAGCTTTCGCACTACACCTAAAAGGCCAAGATGGGTTTGGTATTCTACGGTCCTCAGTTTCAGCAGGCTCCTAGGTCGAAAGCAATACGTCTTCCCGATTACTCGGTAAACGAAACTATAGTCAAAGGGGCCTCCACTGAGTGGGGGATCTCATGCCTCCTTTTTTGGATTACTCCCTCAAAGTTAACATGACTATACCGCCCGTCCTATCTTAAAATTTCCCAAGTACGGGTATAGGACTTATGAGTAATCACCAAGCACCCTGAAAACCAGGAAAATCCAGACAAACATATATACAAATTATAACACATAAACAACAATAGCACATATACAGATATAAACAAAGATAGGCTTAACCCACTTAGGGATGGACCAGTAAGAGGTCAATCCAGCTAACACATTTCCAGATGCTCAAGAACAAAGTCCAAGCATTTCAAGAAAATTGTAGATTGGTGAAGTAAGGTCAAACGTTGGAGATTCAAAGGATCTTAGTCCTACAAATATTATTGTAGAGAGAAGGCATCCCTTCATTATACAAGCATATGCAACGCCTCAGTTTCAACTTTCATTGGTGATTCCCTCATTGCCCTATAAACAGAATTGGTATGCCCAAAGAGAAGTCAAGGGTCATCCCCATTCTTTGACAAGTCCAAAAACTATGAAGCATCTCTTGAAGTTACGTAAATCAACAAAAAGAGCTTTTCGATATGACCATTAGACATTATCTATTTCAAATTGTAATTTCCAAATTGCTAAGTTGTTTTGGTGTAAACTTGTATCTTTGGATCATTAAGTCTAATAAAATGAGCATGCATGTTTTTTAAATCAATTCATTCGTTTCAAACTTCATTTTTCATCACTTTCCATAAATAATAAACGACTTTCCATTTTAACTCTTCTTTTCCATTTTCAAATTTTCTTTAACAAACTTTGTTGAAGAATGATGAAAAATAAATAACAAGAATTTGCTAATGTATGCTTTAAATGGTAAGACCGAAGTTGACGATGTAAGTTATTGTTTCAATTCCTAAACAATGAAGAAATAAGGAGATAATCCATAGTTAACCCCCTCTAGCCAGAAGTTGGAGTTATTTCTATTTTCTAAAAAACCTTAAACTTAACTAGGGGCAGGGTAGTCTTTCAATTAATTCACGAATGCATTCTAATCTCAAGAGAATCAGTCTATCCATGTAAAAGGTTCAAGCATATCCTCTTCCTTGCATACATCATCCAAGATCGAGAAAACAATAAAGATAAAGCTCAAAACATCTTCTTTCTCACTTACGTCATACAACATCGAGGGAGTGTGATACGGTGGCAGAACCGACTATTTGAAATGTTGGTTTGCATTTTGCGTTTTGTGTTTGCAAAATGTCGCGGTAAGCAAGAGTCGCCACTGACTTTTATTTCATCCAACCGGAAAGGAAAAAAGTACAGAAAAAATCCTTTTTCGAGATATTCTGAGTACGCGGGGTAGGTTATAGAAATGGAAGGTGTTAGCACCCTTTCTATCCATGGTTTTCCATGGGCTCTTAGGTACTTGCTCATATTTTTAAATTGCTTGTGTATGTGCTTTGTTTTTTTTGAAAAGTTTGACTTCGTGATAACCCTTGTATCAGTCCTCAAAGGTGTGACGAAGTTGTTTTGAAAATTGTTTTGAAATGTGTAAGTGAAAAGTTTTGATTAGAGCAAGTACCTATTCGCATCTACCTACTCGAAAAAAGATCATTTCTATTCTTGTTTCCTGTAGACAGTGTAGTGGTAGAAATGTTCAAGACTAAGCCATTGAATTGACTAGACTTTGTACAAATCAAAATAAAAATCGCCACCGCGCTTTATTATTTCCAAATGAATGGGAAAAGAGCGAATAACCCAGAAAAGGGGGGAAAGATTCAAGGTAAGGGGGTTGGTTATGCAAAGGGAATGTATTAGCACCCTAAACATCTACGGTACTCTGCAGTTGCCTCTTTGTAAAATCTATATATTTTGGCTATAAAAGTGTGTTATATATAAAATGGATGGTGGACATGAGAAAATAAATATATTTTTTATGATTTTTGCACCCGCCGCGGTTGTGAACCTTTAGTGCCTACGTACCACCTTTCATGCAATAGGGGATCAGGGTACACGTAGTTCCTCGTTTAAAATATTTGAAACATAAGTGTGTTGGTTAATTTTAAGAGATAAGACATCATCGTCATTGTCCGTGTGGAAAACATACTTACTACCCATAATCATGAGAAAGGAGAATTTTCATCATCTCAAAGTGGAGGATATGGCTTGGATTTTAAAATCAACAATGCCTCACTCAACACCCAAGTGGAAAATGTATCTCTTCACTACATATTGTAGAAGTATAGTTGTTTGCATCACTACAAGGATTGACAAGAGTCTAATCTTTTAAGAGAAAGTTCAAGGGTGAAAGCCAAAGTGGCAAAAATGGTTTGAAATGAGATTGGTTGACTTTTATTCTTCTCATCAAAAAAATGTCAAAGTATTACTAAATTGATTGAGGTTTATTTGTGAAAGTGTTTTGAAAATGCATGGAATTAAGTCCAAGTTTATTATGAAAGTGTTTAAGTTTCAAAACAAGAAGAGTTTTCAAAAGGAGGGAGAAGATTTTTGAAATTAAAGAAGGTGGGAGGAGAAGAAGAGACTATCCTAAAGCATAAGGTAAAAGCTAAGGATAAGGACCATCTAACCAACAAGAAGCCAAAAACTTGACATTATGAGTCAAGATAGAATTCCCATTCTTTGGATTGAAACCAAGCAAGCAAAAATACTAGACCTCTTAAAATGTATTGACTCTTCATAAAAATTGGGCATAGTAACGGTTGTATACGGGTGAATTCCAAATTATAAATCAAGGATGCAATCACAAAAACCTGCACACAAAAACAAACAAGCAACCCAATGTCTTGAGGTAAACCTCAAGAGCTCCAGACAAAATAATCAGATAAGGTCACAAGGTCTCCAAGATAGTCCAGGGTTTCTAATCCTAAGTCCAGAAAAGTCCACTGCTACATACTGCCAAGGATAGTAACCTAATATTCTGAGTACCATTAAGAGTTTTTTAGGGTTTATGTTGATTATTAAGTATCTTAGGAAAAGAAAATAAAAGAAAAGCTCGAGTGAGCAAAGTAAAAATTACAAGAATAAATAAATGCTCAAATGAGTAAAGATAAAAAATGGCATGAAATGTAAAAATGCTAAAAAATAAATAGTACATAAAGCATAAAAAGGATAAATCATAAAATAAACAAGTCAATAATTAGTGGTTAGTTGGATGACCATCTTGAAACTTGCATTTGGAACTCATTAGAGGATTGGTAGAACCAAAGCCTCGACACAACAAGTTGCATTTGCTTTTTGTCAAGTATATCATCCATTTTTGGAATTCTCATAAGTACCATTTAATGATCAACGATGTTTAAGTGATCTGCGTTGACCAAAAGTGTTGTAGATCCATTAGAGGATTGGTAGAACCAAAGCCTCCACACAATGAATCTCAAGGTTATTGGATCAAAGAGATCAAATTAACATACTTGGGCTTACAATCATAAGTTTGGGCCACAAATGATCACTTATTCGAATTGAGACAAAATTTAGCGCTATGTTAAGCAATCGTAAGTGGACTTATATAGAAGTCACACCTATTTTGAGGCCGGTCAATAGCAATCTATGCACCATTTGTTTTGAGACATGTTATAGGGATCATGCTCCAACAACACTTAATGCAATAAGAAGGGGATGAGATGAAGAGAAATTAGGGTAAGCAAGAAAACCACATTTGAATTAATATTTAATCAAACTATTATTAAAATCATTCATCCATTTTTGTGGAGTTGGACTCAACACCATGGATCTAATGATGTTAATAAAGCCATGATCAAGAAATCAACCCAAGACAGTCAGAAAATATTCACAAAATAATAATATATAAAATATATACATTAAAGGATTAAAAAAAAGTTTAAAATAGAAAATAATGAGAAAAATGTCAATTATGTTCAAATTAATCACGAAATAAAAAATAAAACCATAGAAAAAATCAGAAATGGGTCCAAATATTTTTATAAAAATTTTGGGAATTTTAAAAAGTCAGAAACTATTTTTTAAAAATTAAAATAAATGGATAAAATAGACAAAAATGGTGAAAAATAGTAAAGTCAGAAACAAAAATAAAATAAAGTCACCAATATTTGTCACAATGTCATTGGATCATTCCATAATTTTTTCAGAATTAAAAAATGTGCAAAAGTATTTTTAAACATTTTAAACAAATCAAATAAGTGTAAATTTCATAAAAAATACCAAAACACAAAATTAAATTGTGAAAAAATGAAAATCAGAAAGAGAATAATCAAAAATATTTTTCATAATTTTTTCAGATTTTTTTTACTAAAAATGAATTTTCTATGATTTTTTGAAATTTAAAACAATTAAAATATAAAAATCAGAAAAAGAAAATAAAAGAAAAAGATGTGGACCATTGGATGAGTGTCAAAACGCGTTAGTAATCAAATCCAAGGGATCTGGCGCGTTGTGCATATCATGGTCTTTACTGAATAAAGCACTGAATCCAATGTAAAATCAGAAATTCAAAAAATACAAATGGCACGCTTTCATTGGTTAGAAGGTGACACGTTGGTCATCTTCAACCTCCAGTCTCACGAATTGCAGATCTTTCAAACTGTAAAATCAGAAGCTCAGACCTATGCCATTCGTTTCGTCTTTTCAAGACAAAGATAACAATACCCTCGCGCCATTTTTATATAAACTGTAACTCAAGCAATTTGGAAAGAAAGTTTTGAAAGGGGATTTGAAAATTCATGGTCAAAACGTGTTTCCAGATAAAAGTAAGTGTTGTGACTAGAACCAGGGAAATGAGAGAAACACAATGGTACCAAAGTTTTGAAGAATTGATGAAGGAATCTACCTATTGAAGTTGAGTTGCAGAGCTCTGAAACTGGACTTCTATGGAGCAATGTAGGGCATGATTCTTGAATTTAATGGTATGGTTAGGTTCAAGGAAGATCAAGGAAGGTGAATTGATGGAAAAAATGGATTGAAAAAGGCTTAAGAATAGGATTCGAAGTAGCTGAATTCTGAGTTATGGAGTAAGTTTGGCAGGGTGATTCTGGCTATCTAAGCTTGAGATAATGAATGGGATAGTACATGTATTTATAAGAGAAGAAAATTGGATCAAAAGGAAGAGTGAATGAGGCGTTTTGGAGGGAATTTGTGCAAACCTGATGCACGAGTGAAGTGTGATCCAAACTTCACCAAAACTCATCCAATTCTTGCATTTTGATGCACTAATCCACTTGGGAAAGTTGGCTAATCATGTTTAGATGCAAAATGCATGCTAATTTGAGATTTAGAGGTTGTAACATGAAGTTCAAATTCTGACTTGCAGGGAAACTTCAATTCCAAGTTACCACTTTTGATACAATGGCATTTTCACCTCAGGGGGTCGTAAGGCATGATTCTTGATGCTTTGGAAAGATGAGGTAACAAACTTTGCAATGGAAAAAGAATGGAATCAATTGGAGGCTTGAGCTGAAAATTACATGGAGTCAAAGTTAGAGAAAAAGAGTTGACTTTCCATACTTAGAAATATTTCAAATTCTTCTTTAAAAATGACCTATAATCTGTTGCTTCCAAACATGGCCTTGCACCTAGAATTTGCTCTTAACCCAAAAAGATGGAACGAAGTAGACCTCTTGAATGACATTTTTCAATTTAAACCACTCAAAATCTTTAATAATTGAGCAAGTTATGACTTGTTGAAGTTGGCCAAAAATCATGAAATGACCTATAATCTTTTGCTTTCTTGAGGCAACTTCCCTCTATTTTCTTACTTTTCACATAAAAGAATGCATGAAGTACACATCCTTAAGATCATCATAAAAAATGAATGGGCTCAGGGTGATAAAAATTGACCAAGTTATGACAATTTTAAGTTATATATGGAAAATTAGGGATTCAACTGGATGACTTGTAATCTTTCTTCTTCACCAAGTTCCTTCCACATGAAAACTCTTTGGAACTTTTGAAGTGATTTGTTGTAACTCTTTGAAGAGAAGAATTTTTTTGGAATAACTCAAAAATAACAAAAGATGAGAAAGATATGCCTCTTTGAAGTCCAAAACCCTAGCCTCTAAAATCAAGAGAATGCTTGGTGGAACTTTGCCAAGTTTGAACAAACTTTTTGTGCCAATATTCTTCCTTTGTGAATAGAATTTGTTGAGGATGGTGATGAGGACTCATGGACACCAAAAATACTTCCATACCAACTTCAAAACAACTTCAATGGTGAGGTTTGAATCTCTCAATCTTTTGACTAGGGCATGGAAATAAACTCATGAACCCATGAAGCAACTTTCTAAGCCTCATTGCTTTTACCTACATTACCAATAAGTAAGAAAAACCCATATTGCATTTTATTAATTAGAGAGAAAAATCAGAGTACAATATCTATGATCACAAAAGCAAACAAATCAAAGTGCGTGGTAACTTCTCAAAGAGCAAAGCTAAAGATAAGGAGAAGAACCAAAATCCCTAATGTGATTTTGTGGTGATTGAAACAATGTGGTATGATGAAGGGATCTTAGGGGGAAAATTTGGGGTACAACAGACAGCGCTATCCTACTATTGAGAAATAGGTAGCACCGTCGTTGGAGTTGTAAGGGTCAATTCAAAAGGGACGTACGATCACTAAAGCAATGTTAGGACACCTTAGTAATAACCCTAAAGTCTTAAGATCATATTCGAGGCAACATTTCCAAGGCAACATTCAAACGGGACATTTGATCTTTTTAGACAGGAGGGAAACCACTAAGACAACCTATGCTTAATGATCGTTTACCAAAGGCAACCGAAGTCAGAGTATACCCTAAGAGTGATATGTGCGAGTGATTTGTTTCAGTTATTTAATCTTTGCACATTAGGGTTTTCTAACCGTATTAATTTTCCATGCATTCTTGTCATACAATCCTATTAGCATACATCTAAACATTTAAATATTTACGGGAATTAAAAATGCGAGAAAGTAAATCTACACTATTACAAGGCTTCGGGGAGGGGGATTAATTACATAGCCAAAAACCCGAGAAAAAGCGATAAGTAAAAAGCCCTAGATTAAACTATTACAAACCATGAACAATTACAAAAATATTGGCAAAACTAATTAACACGCGCGCGATGAATCACATACGAGACAATTAGAGTTTTGACCCTTGACTAAACCTATTGACGATTGACTAAAAAAGTTTTTGTCATGTTTTAAGGAAATAATGAAATAGTTAAATAAAAAATAAAATCCTAATTCTAATTAATTTTAAATTAAGAAAAAATATATTAATTTATCCTAAAAAACCTATTTTTTGTATTTTTATTTATTTTTAAAAAAAAGAGAAAATTAAATTAAATCAAGAGTTTTAACCTAATTTCTATTTGATTTTATTTATGAAAATAAATTACAATTTCCCTAAGTTAAACTAAATTAAATTAATTTTGATAATAATAAAAAAACTAATGCTAATTTTTTGTGAATTATTGATTTTATGACTTTATGAAAAAAAGATTAATTTGTGAATTAAAAATAAATAAATAAGTATTAAAAGAAGTAAATAAAATAAGAGAAATAAGAAAGGAAACATGGGCTTGTGCTTAGCAATTGGGGGGTATATTGCTGAAATTCTGAGCCCAAATGATCCAAGCCTATTTGACTTTGCTGGATCTGGTGTGTAGGTTGACTTGAGGCGCATGGTAGTCCTTCAGGCTGGAACGCGTACACCTGGCTGACTGCTGCATCCACTGTTTGATTATTGAAGGTGCATGGTAGGCGTGTGAAATAGATTTGCACTGAATCTATGGAAGGAAAAGAAAATAAAGAAAGTTGTCTGGACCTGTGATCGAACCCAGGTCCTTATGCATATTTTCAATGCACGCTTGCCAACTAAGTTGCTTGTCTTGTTTGTACATATAATGAAAACAAAATATAATATATGAAAAATAATGGTTAATGGAAAAAAGCGCTAAAATTCAAACCACCCAACCAAGGAGTGCCACGCATCGTCTTCTTCGCCAAACCGTCATTTTAGATAAACAAGCTTTTACCTAAGGATGTTTTGTTGTAGGTAAAGACCTGTGCATATCAAAAATTGTCCACAAGCAAGATAAATGACCATGGCTGGTACCAATCAACTCGTCTCATCCTCACAAGTATCATGGTACCAGAATCAACGTCCAATTTAGCGTATACTGCAAAGCCCTAAACAAGAAAACAAAACCCTAGCCATGGCAGTTTCACATACAGTATCAAAAATCCAATTGAATAGAATGATTAGCTTGCAAACTCCATGATGAACAAGAATATATAATCAAAACGTGAATATGATGAGTAAATCAATGAAATCGAAAACGAGTTTTTTAGGCAAACTGTGTGACTGCTATGGGTCAATTCAGGGCACGAGGAGGCTTGTAATTGATCCAGTTAGCTTCAAAGACGCTCCAGGATGCGATTAGGAGTGTTGGAAAGCTTTGAATCTTCCTCTAGGGTAGAGATCAGATCACCACTTTTCTACCAAAATTTGAGTTTTTGTTCTTGGCTATGCATGACTGTCAACCTTTTTCTCTTGCCTTGGATGCCTTCTGTATATGTAATGCAACACATTAGGTCAACAAAAACGAATTGAATCTTGCCCATTATAAAGATTTGATTTGGTCTTTCATGGCATATGATATCCTTCCAAATTTGCTTCAATCCAATCTTTTTCAACCCAAATCAATTTTGCACGAATTGGTTATCCTGCTAGCTTTACATAGACTCAAAAGATGCACAAAAAATCCAAGATTTGATTTGATTTTATTATTTTACCATTTAATTTGATTTATTTTGATTTAAATAAAAAAATCAAAATAAATGATAAAAATAATAAAATAATAGGTGGAAAAGCTCAGGGTTCGTGGGTCCTATTAGAAACATGTTTCAAACAAGAAAACATGGGCCCCTTTGGAAAAAATGCAAATTTGATCAATGTTGACTTTTGGCAATTTTGCAAAAAGGGTCAACTTGGCCAATGCATAACTCTCTCAATTTTGACCCTAGAGAGGTGTTCCTTGACTTTTTAGAAAGCTTAGGATGTCCCCTAAGCAACCCTTTTGGTCTAATCTCAATTGAGTCTTCCATGTTCATGTATGAAGCTTTGACCCAAAAGGTGTTTTTGTTGACTTTTCAAAATGACCTATAATGTCAAAATTCATATCTTTTTGTGAGTGCATATTCTGAACTTGAGAGATGAAGATGAATTGTAGGGAATTGTATCCTATTCAAAATGAGCTTTGGATGGGTCATTTCTGATAAATAATGAGAAAGTTATGCTTGGTCAAAGTTGAGTTGACTTTTCCTACAAAACCCTAATTTGGCAACTTTTGGGTTTTGATGAATTGTGAGCAATCCTTGAGGAATCATGATCAACCCTTGATCAAATGATGAATAATACTTCAAAATTAGGATGTTGACCAAAAATATTGAAGTTTGACTCTATGTGAGCCACAGTTGACTTTTGACCTAGCATGGTCGATTTTCAGGCCTTTGAATAATTGACTGAGCAAACTTCTTCTGCAAGGCTTGAAACTTGACATGGATGATCTTGAGGACATATTAGTACAATGGTGATAATTTGTGTCCTTTGCGGTTCACTCATCTTGATGAAGATGGAAACCCTAATTTGAGGTAGACTACCTTAGGAAAGAGTTTGTCTGATCAACTCTTGAACTTCCTTGAACAATTTGGGGACCTCACTTGAAATTTGTTGAGATATATGGGATGGTAAATTTTAGGTTACAACAGCTTCCCCTGTTCAATCTTCTTAAACCTGAGGATGTAAATTGGCTCGTCTGCCTTTCGTGATCTGAAGGTGGAAGATGATTGAACACTAGAGTGTCCAGAAATTTGCACTCGCATGAAGTGATACTTGATTTGTGATATGGGGAATGGGCTTATATATGCCATATGGTAGCTACTAGAGAATTGTCATAGATGGGCTTAAATATTCTATTTGAAGAGATGTCGATCGCATAAGAGATTCCTTTACGAGAACCCGTATACCTGTTGTTGAGGAGGACTTCGCTGGGGAATGCTGGTCTCTGTCTTGAGAGGAATAGAGTTTTAGGAGCTTCAGTTGTCCATTACTCTACTGGGGAATAATTCCGGTTTGGGAAGAGGAAATGAATTGTGTATCTGGTCGGGGTATATGCTACACCACGACTTTCTGGGGAAATGTGAAACCAATTGTGTTTGATCGGGTCCCGGTCTGACAGTGTCATGAACTGCTGTCTGTGGATAAGAGAGGAAGAACCCGGATAGTAAGGTTATGTGAAGGAACCTAGATAATAGGGTTACTTTGAGACGAAAGCCTGGATAGTAAGGCTGTGAGAAGGAACCTGGATAGTAGGGTTACTTCGATATGAGAGCCTGGATAGTAGGGCTGTGAGAAGGAACCTGGATAGTAGGGTTACTTCGATATGAGAGCCTGGATAGTAGGGCTGTGAGAAGGAACCTGGATAGTAGGGTTACTTCGATATGAAATCCTGGATAGTAGGGCTGTGAGAAGGAACCTGGATAGTAGGGTTACTTCGAAATGAAAGCCTGGATAGTAGGGTTGTGAGAAGGAACCTGGATAGTAGGGTTGTGAGAAGGAACCTGGATAGTAGGGTTACTTCGATATGAAAGCCTAGATAGTAGGGCTGTGAGAAGGAACCTAGATAGTAGGGTTACTTTGATATGAAAACCTGGATAGTAGGGCTGCTTCGGAATGAGTTCGAGTAAAACTGCAGAGGGAACCTGGGTAAGGTTGCTTTTGTCGCACCGGTGATTACTCTGTTTAGCTTCGAGTGTTGATCATGGACCTGTTGGAAATTGTTGATAATAAATGTCTTTCCTGAAAGAAATACAGGGTTAGTTATGTGTGATGCATGAGATGCATTGTATGATGACGTTCTCAAAATAAATGAGACTATGTTATATGTGATGTATGCACATGTCATGATGTATGAACATGAAATGCGGACGTAATAATCTGAGTCTGGGAAAATAAATCCCTGACTGTTGTTTGGAGAGTATGAGAAATGGTATTCTTGACTGCTGTAAAAACCAATAGTTCCTCTACTTCTGTTGGGGATGGTGAACAAATATGATTAGCTGAGGATTTGCCACTCAGCTGGCGTATATTCTTCCGGAAGAGACCCTGTCTGAGGATAACTCTGCGAGGGGAATAACTCCGTTGGAGAGGAAACATTCTGTTGATAGATCTACTGACTTGGAGAGATAAAACTCAGTTGGGGATGAATTTCCATTGCTGGTGATAGTGAATTCTTGTTGGAGATTGAAATTCTTCTTGTGAGAGAAATAAACTCTGCTTGGGGAAAATTTTACCGACTCCCTCGCGATTGCGAACCTCAGCTGGGAAGAGTTATGTCCTGTTCGGGAAAGCTAACATCACTATCTTTGAAGACCTTTTACTATGTGGGGAGTGTATGTACCACTGCTCATGTTCTCAAGTTGGCTCTATCCCGATACCCAGTGGGCAGAGTAACTGTAAGGTTTGGGCACTTCTTATTTGTCCCTGTTCCTGGAATTACGAGTAATCGTCTTTGTTTCTTATGTAGATATTTATGAGCAGACATTATTTTCAAATGCATATATCAAAAATGAATCATTGGACGTTCTTGCAAAACAAAACAGAAAAAGAAAAACAATTTGAAATTTCTTGTGTAAATAAATTGTATTGACTTTGAAAGTGGCCCGTAATAGGAGATTTGTACAACGAGGCTGACGTCCTAGTAAGAGAACGCCGCCAGAAGAAATTACAATTTGTAAAAGAAAGAAAAGCAGCTATGTGAAACGACCCCATTGGGTTCCAACTCTGCTATTTCCCTTATATCTTCAAGCATCTCATCACTTTGCTGCTTGGTCGAAGGTGGATCAGATTGATTGGCGTTGTCTGAGCTTGATAGTCGATACCGAAGTCTGGTTGCAAGATGATCCAATGAGACATAGTGTTACGCTTTAATCCCTAAATTTTTCCTGGACCTCCCTTTCGGGTTTTTAGTCCACCGGGATACCCTTTTTTTCCCAAGTCGCCCTTTCAGGTTTTCGACTTGCCGGGTGTACAGTTTTTTCATTTTCATCCCTTACTTTTGCCCGAACCCTTTTGGTTCGCCAGGAAGCCCTTATTTTTTCCTAGGCCAGTCAACCTAGCAGGTCTTTTGATTATGCGTAGTATCTTTTCACTATGTCTGCATTGACGGGGTAAGGAAGGTCGTCACCATCCATGGTGGTTAGAATCATAGCTCCTCCCGAGAAAATGTTCTTAACCACAAATGGCCCTTCATATGTGGGGGTCTATTTGCCCCTGGGATCACCTTGTGGTAGTATGATACATTTGATCACTAGATCCCCGACTTGATATTCTTGACGTCTGACTTTCTTGTTAAAAGCCTTGATCATCCGCTTTTGATACGTCTGACCATGACAGATAGCAGTAAGCCTCTTTTCATCAATTAGATTCAGCTGATTAAGTCAGGTTTGGATCCAGTCGTCTTTGTTCCAACCTGCATCCTTCATAATCCTGAGAGAGGGTATCTGGACCTCGATGGGTAGGACTACCTCCATTCCATACACCAAGGAGTAGGGTGTTACCCCTGTCGACGTCCATGCTGAGGTACGATACCCATGAAGAGCGAATGGTAACATCTCGTGCCAGTCTTTGTATGTTACCGTCATCTTCTGCACAATCTTCATGATATTCTTGTTATCCGCTTTAACAGCCCCATTCATCTTCGGCCGGTGGGGAAAAGAGTTGTGATGATGTATCTTGAACTGTTTGCAGAGCTCGGTAATCATCATGTTATTGAGATTTGTACCATTGTCAGTAATAATCCTCTCTGGTACACCATATCGACAGATCAGATTGTGTCGGATGAACCGCGCCACGACGTTCTTGGTTACTGTAGCAAAGGAAGCTACCTTAACCCACTTCATGAAATAATCAATAGCTACCACAATGAAACGATGCCTGTTAGACGCAGTAGGTCGGATCTCGTCCATCATGTTGATGCCCCACATTGCAAAAGGCCAAGGATCTGTCAAAACATTCAGGGGAACCGGAGGTACATGCACCTTATCGGCATAGACTTGGCACTTATGACAAGTTCGAGAGTGCTGATAACAATCGGCTTCCATAGTGGACCAGTAGTATCCTGCCCGTAGGATTTTCTTTGCCATGGTATGTCCACTAGAATGGGTTCCGAAAGTGCCTTCATGTAGCTCTTCCATGATCCTTTATGCCTCACTCTTGTCTACACACCGCAGTAAGGTTGAATCATGGTTACGCTTATAGAGGATTCCATTACTGATAAAGAACTTCACAGCGAGCCTTCTTAGAAACTTCTTATCATTAACAGATGCCCCCTTGAGGTATTCTTGAGCCTCAAGATACCTATTTACCCCGTGGAACCAGGGTTTATCTGCTACCTCTTCAGTCTCAATGTCACAGCAGTGTGCGGGTTCATCTAACCTATCAATGGTAATTTGGAGAGCTTCATTGTCCCACCTGACTTTTAACATAGAATACATGGTAGCTAGCGCGTCCGCCAGCTGATTCTCCTCTCTTGAAAAATGTTCAAAGGTTACCTCCTCAAAGTTTGGGAGCAATGTCAGTACATACTCTTTGTAGGGAATAAGATTTGGGTGATTTGTATCCCACTCAACTTTGATCTGACTTATCACCAGAGCGGAATCTCCTAATACACTCAAGAACTTAATCCTTAGGTCAATAGCAGCTCGAAGACCCATGATACACGCTTCATACTCTGCCATGTTATTGGTGCAGTTAAAACATAATCGGGCGATGAACAAAGTATGACAGCCCTCGGGAGATATAATTACAACGTCGATGCCGTTACCCAATGCGTTTGAGGCTCCATCAAAATACATAGGCCATCGAGATCCCTCCTCGGGTCCTTCATCAGGTCCAGGTTCTTCGCAGTCGGTTACTAACATGATTTTCTCTTCCGAGAACTCGAAATTCATGGATTGGTAGTCATCCACGGCCTGATGCGCCAAATGATCCGCCAATACACTCCCCTTGATTGCTTTTTGGGTTGTGTATTAGATGTCGTACTCGGTTAAGATCATCTGCCAGCTTGTTATTCTTCCGGAGAGAGCGGGCTTCTCAAAAATATACTTGATCGGATCCATCTTTGATATCAACAAAGTGGTGTGAGTCAGCATATACTGTCTCAACCGGCGAGCAGCCCATGCCAAAGCACATCAAGTTTTTTCGAGCAATGAGTATTGGGTCTCACAGCCGGTAAACTTTTTGCTAAGGTAGTAAATTGCATGCTCTTTTCGACCAGACTCGTAATGCTGCCCCAGCACACACCCCGTTGAATTGTCTAGCACTGTCAAGTATAATATCAAAGGCCTTCCTTCCACTAGAGGCATCAAAATTGGTGGTTCTTGAAGGTATTCCTTGATTCTTTCGAAAGCGGTCTGGCATTCATCATTCCACTTTAGCACTTGATATTTCTTCAGCAGTTTGAAGATTGGCTCACAAGTAGCAGTCAGATGTGAAATGAATCTGGCGATGTAATTCAAACGTCCCAAGAAACCTCTAACTTCCTTTTTTGTGCGGGGAGCCGGCATCTCTTGTATGGCTTTTACCTTTGCAGGATCCACCTGAATACCTTTGTCACTGACAACAAAACCCAGAAGCTTACCAGACCTTACCCCGAAGGTACACTTGTTCGTATTCAACCTCAACTTGTACGTCTTCAACCTGTCTAACAGTTTCTGGAGAAGATCAAAGTGCTCTTCCTCAGTATGGGACTTGGCTATCATGTCATCAACATAAACCTCAATCTCCTGGTGAATCATATCGTGGAACACAGCGACCATGGAGCGCTGATAAGTTGCCCTAGCATTCTTCAACCCAAAAGGCATTACCTTGTAACAGAAGGTTCCCCACTGTGTAACGAAGGTTATCTTCTCCATGTCTTTAGGAGCCATCTTGATCTGGTTGTAGCCAGAAAAACCATCCATGAAGGAGAAGATCCTTTGTTGCGCGGTGTTGTCGACTAGAACATCAATGTGAGGAAGTGGGAAGTCATCCTTGGTGTAACGCGCGTTATTTAATTAATTATTTAATTAAATTATTTTTGGAATATTTATGAAGATGTGTTTTAATTAATTCGATTTATTCTTTAAGTGGAGAAATAATATTAGAGATATAATAATATGTGGTGAAATAATATTAAAAGTGTAATATTATTTAATGTGGGCTTATTTTGCGAGAGTAGAAGTAATAAGGGGGTGTGTTGGTTTTAAGCCCAATAAGGAGATAATAGAATAATAGGGTTATTTTGTTAATTGTTGTTGGAATAGAAGTAAGAAGCAGTAGAAAGAAATAAGGATTGAGGAGAACGTGCAAGCTGCGTGAGAAGGAGGAATAACGACAAGAACGTGAATCCAACCGGAAATTGTATAGTGACCTTCAATCCAAGGTAAGGGTGGGGTTCTAACTCTATAATTGGGTTTATGATAATTGATATGTGGGGTTAGAGGTGATTGTTATCTTGTTTGTGAATTGAGAATGTATGATTGATGTATGATGAGGATTGATGAACTTTGATGAATATTGATGTCTTGATGCTGTTAAAACAATGTAGAATCGTAGGGTAATTATGGGTGATGAATTGTCTTGATTAGATTAAGTTTTAGGGCTTAGTTATGGAACCCTGGTGAGATGCAGTAATGGAAAACGTTGAATGTAGCAGTAATGAAAACGCAGAATTAGGCGTGAAGGATATCAGAAGCTGCTGTCTAGAATAATGAATCAATTAGAGATGGTGTTAGGCGTACTGTTCCTAATTAGGTTGATAACAGGAAAAGAATCAATATAGTAGGATGAATAGAAAGTAGCAGTTCTGACAGTAGAGGTATGTTGACTAGAGCTGCGTTAGATTAGTGCAAGATAGAAGTTCTGAAGTTAGACGTAAGTTGTTAGGAGATGCGTGGCATAATGAAAGGTAGAAGTTCTGATAATAGAAGTTGCATTAGTCAGAAGATGGCATTAGTCAGAAGATGTGATGATCAGAAGTTGTATCTGATCAGAGGTTGAGTGGTCAGAAGATGTGATGATCAGAAGTTGTATCTGGTCAGAAGATGGCATTAGTCAGAAGATGTGATTATCAGAAGATGTAATGATCAGAGGTTGGGTGGTCAGAATATGTGATAATCAGAAGTTGTATCTGGTCAGAAGATGAGATGGTCAGAAGTTTCATCTGATCAGAGGTTGCATTAGTCAGAAGTTATAGTAGTCAGAAGATTGTGTCGCCCAGAGGTTGCGTCATTAGAAGTTGTGTACTTAGAAATAGCGTTGGTTAGAGGTTGCGTGGTCAGAAGTTGGATGGCCTTTGCGTTGTTTTGTGCAGAGCGATGAACGTTAGATGCTTAGAAGTTGTTCTTTGAGCTATAACAGTAGGAAAGTGATGTTCTTGACTTTAGAGTTACCGTATGACAGTGTTGACTTACTGTGGAAATTAAAATATTGATGAGTTATTAATGAGAAGTTATTAATGAATAATGATGTTTGATGATTTATAAATAAATGACGTTTGATGAATTATTCTGATTATTTGAGATGTATTTTGAGATGTTTTGAGATGATAATTTGAGATGCTTTGAGATGATAATTTGAGATGTTTTGAGATGAATTGAGATGTTGTTAACTTGGGTGTTATCATTACATTCATGGTTGTGTCACATACATTTCATTTTTGAGATGGAGCTTATGCTCGTTGAGATGGCCTGGATTGGAAAAATTTTAGATGAAGGCTATGCCTTATTGATGCCTCTATTTATTGGCAAATTTTTGAGATGGAAGTTCTGCTCCAATGGTACCACATGCATTTGCATAGTATTGAGTCGCATTATATGATTTCATAAAGAAGTGTATTTTGATGTTGATGAATGTATATTAATGTTGAGATTGTCGTTGATTATGAGATGAGAAGTGGTGATGTTGTTAGATATCTCATCCCTTCTGTTTGAATGTTGCCCCTATGTTGGTAACGTGCAGGTAATCGAGAGTGAAGGCTATATATCTTCAATAGTTCGAGTCGGTGTCATTACTCTGATATGTAACACTCGGGGGGGATGAACGTTTGCTGATTTTTGATCGTTTATTTTTAGTTATTTAATTTTAATTTTGATTATCATTAAATATGATATGTTTAGAAGTTGTTGTTTTGTTTAGAGATGTTATTAAGAATTTTGCTGTGTAGATGTTGAATTATTTTATTAAAGATGTTATGTTGATGGTTCATCCGATGTTTGAAAAAGTGTTATATATCCACGATGAATGCAATGAATTTGTTAGAAGAATTTGTGACGTCCCGATTCATTTGTATGATTGAAATTGTATAACTCTGATTTATTTTGCATAATTTCTTGGGGTAGAATTGGGGTGTTACAAAGTTGGTATCAGAGCAAAAGGTTGGACCTACCTTGTCGTCGAGTCGTAGTTGTCTAACAATTGAGTATTGTTATTTTGATGTTCTAACCGTTGTTTATGTGGTAGTGAGAAGTTGAGATGGCTGGAAGGAATGATGCTGCTCTTGCTGCTGCTTTAGAAGCAATGGCTAATGTGAAGGAAAATCAGCCGAATGCTGACGGGAATGTTGGATCTCATAGCTTGGCGACTTTCCAGAGAGAGAATCCACATACGTTCAAGGGAAAGTATGATCCTGACGGAGCGTTGGAATGGTTGAAAGAGATTGAGAGAATCTTTTGCGTGATGGATTGTACTCCAGCACATAAGGTTCATTATGGGACTCATATGCTAGCAGTCGAGGCTGATGACTGGTGGCTAGAGACTTGTCAGAAGTTAGAAGCTGCAGGTGAGAATGTCACTTGGGCTGTGTTCCGTAGGGAGTTTTTGAGAAAGTATTTTCCTGAAGATGTCCATGGTAAGAAGGAAAATGAGTTCCTTGAGCTTAAGCAAGGAAATATGTTTGTTGTTGAGTATGTTGCCAAGTTTGCTGAGTTGGCCATGTTCTATCCGCATTACGCTGAGAAAAATGCTGAGTTTTCGAAGTGTATTAAATTTGAGAACGGGTTGCGCCTGGAGATTAAGAAAGCAGTTGGATATCAAAAAATCCGTGTCTTTGCTGATTTGGTTGATAGCTGCAGGATTTATGAGGAAGACAATAATGCTCATTACGAGATTATCAGTGAGAAGAGGGGTAAGCATCCATAGAATCGTGGTAAACCTTATGATGCCCCAGCTGGTAAGGGTAAGCAGAGAGTTGCTCATGGTCAGAGGACTAGTGGGGGAGATGCTCCTGCTGGTGTGATTTCTTTTAAGTGTGGGAAACCTGGACACAAGAGTAATGTGTGCACTACTGAAGTGAAGAGGTGTTTCCGTTGTGGCAAGAACGAACATGTTGTATCTGAGTGTGAGCACAAGAGTATGGTTTGTTTCAACTGTAAGGAAGAAGGGCACATTGGTAGTCAGTGTCGGAACCCAAAGAGGGCTCAGTCAAGCGGAAAAGTGTTTACTTTGGTTGAGGATCAGACAGCTGTCGAGGACAGACTTATTAGAGGTACATGTTTCATTAATAGTACTCCTTTAATCACTATTATTGATACTGGTGCTATGCATTGTTTTATTGCTGCTGATTGTATTGAAATATTGGGTCTTGTGTTGTCTTATTTGGATGGAGAAATGGTCGTCGATACTCCAGCCAAGGGGTCGGTGACTACTTCTTTTGTGTGTGCTAAGTGTCCCATGTCGATCTTCGACAAAGACTTTGTTGTTGATTTGATTTATTTGCGTTTAAGAGGTTTGGATGTGATTCTTGGTATGAACCGGTTAGAGCATAATTGTGTTCATATTAATTGTTATGACAAGTCGGTGAAGTTTTCTACTCCTGAAGAAGAGGAAGATGGTTTGTTGTCTGCTAGACAGTTGAGGAGGTTGATGCAAGAGGAAGCACTGATGTTTTTCGTTTATGGAGTCGCTATCTGTAGAGACTCAAGCTGTAATTGAAGAATTGTAGGTGGTGTGTGAATTTCCTGAAGTTTTCCCTGACAAGATTCCTGATGTACCGCCAGAGAGGGAAGTTGAATTTGCAATTTATCTTGTACCTGGTACCAGACCTGTGTCTATGGCACCATACAGGATGTCTGCGTCTGAGTTGTCTGTGTTGAAGAAGCAATTGGAAGAGTTACTTGAGAAGAGATTTATAAGACCAAGTGTATCGCCGTGGGGAGCTCTATTGTTGTTAGTGAAGAAGAAAGATGGAAGTATGAGGCTTTGTGTTGATTATAGACAGTTGAATAAAGTGACGATTAAGAAAAAGTATCCGCTTCCAAGAATAGATGACTTGATGGATCAATTGGTGGATGCTCGTGTGTTTAGTAAGATTGATCTGAGGTTGGGTTACCATCAGATTAAAGTGAAGGATGAAGATATTCAGAAGACGGCTTTCAGAATACGTTATGGACATTACGAGTATTTGGTGATGCCTTTCGGTGTTACTAATGCGCCAGGAGTATTCATGGAATATATGAATCGTATCTTTCATACTTATTTGGATCGGTTCGTAGTGGTGTTCATTGATGATATTTTGATTTACTCTAAGTCAGAAGAAGAGCACGTTGAACATTTAAGAGTAGTATTGCAGATTTTGAAAGAGAAGAAGTTGTATGCAAAGCTGTCCAAGTGTAAATTTTGGTTGAAAGAGGTTAGTTTTCTTGGTCATGTGATTTCAGGTAGTTGCATTGCGGTAGATCCATCGAAGGTTGATGTTGTGTTGCAACAGGAGACTCCGAAGTCAGCTACTGAGATTAGAAGCTTCTTGGAATTAGCTGGTTACTATAGAAGGTTTATTGAAGGGTTTTCTAAGTTGTCACTTCCATTGACTAAGCTGACTTGTAAAGGTAGAGCGTTTGTTTGGGGTGTTCAATGCGAAGAAAGTTTTACGGAATTGAATAAGAGGTTGATGTCGGCTCTGATTTTGACGTTGCCTGATCCAGCAGAGCCTTTTGTGGTTTATTGTGATGCTTCTAAGATGGGTTTAGGAGGCGTGCTTATGAAGAATGGTAAGGTAGTTGCTTATGCGTCGAGGAAGTTAAGGACTCATGAGAAGAACTATCCTACGCATGATTTAGAGCTTGCTGCAGTTGTTTTTGCATTGAAGATTTGGAGGCATTATCTTTATGGTTCTAGATTTGAAGTGTTTAGTGACCATAAGAGTTTGAAGTATTTGTTTGATCAGAAAGAGTTGAATATGAGGCAACGAAGATGGTTGGAATTGTTAAAGGATTATGATTTCGGTTTGAATTATCATCCAGGAAAGGCGAATATGGTAGCTGATGCGTTGAGTCGAAAGACTTTACATATGTCAGCAATGATGATTAAAGAGTTGGAATTGATTGAGCAGTTCTGAGATATGAGCTTAGTTTGCGAGGTTACTCCGTAGAGTGTTATGTTGGGTATCTTGAAGATTAATAATGAATTTTTAGACAGTATCAGAGAAGCTCAGAAGTTGGATGTGAAACTGGTAGATTTGATGGTTGGGATTGATCAATCTGAGAATAATGATTTTAAGCCGGATGCACAAGGTGTGTTGAGATTTCGTAACCGGATTTGTATTCTTGATGATGCTGAGATGAGGAAAGTGATACTTAAAGAGAGTCATAGAAGTAAGTTGAGTATTCATCCAGGAGCTACAAAGATGTATCAAGATTTGAAAGGTTTGTTTTGGTGGCCTGGGATGAAGATTGATGTGGCTCGGTTTGTGTATGCATGTTTGACTTGTTAGAAGTCAAAAGTTGAACATCAGAAGCCTGCAGGATTGATGCAACCGTTGGAAGTTCCAGAATGGAAATGGGATAGAATTTCAATGGACTTTGTGATGGGGTTGCCTAGTACTTCAAGAGGACATGATTAGATTTGGGTGATTGTTGATAGGCTTACGAAGTCAGCTCATTTTATTCCTATTAACATCAGTTTTCTGGTGCCAAAGTTGGCTGAGATTTATATTAGTGTGATTGTGAAGCTGCATGGTGTTCCTTTGTGCATTGTGTCAGATAGAGATCCAAGATTTACTTCTTATTTTTGGAAGAGTTTGCAAGAAGCGTTGGGTTCTAAATTGAGGTTGAGTTCAGCGTATCACCCTCAGATAGATGGTCAGACTGAACGGACTATTCAATCGTTGGAAGACTTGTTAAGGGCATGTGTTCTTGAGCAGGGAGCTTTGTGGGATACTTATCTTCCTTTGATAATGTTCACGTATAATAATAGTTATCATTCCAGTATTGGGATGGCACCTTTTGAAGCGTTGTATGGTCGAAGATGTAGAACTCCGTTATGTTGGTATGAATCTGGTGAGAGTGTAGTACTTGGACCTGAACTTGTTCGTGAGACTACTGAGAAGGTGAAGTTGAATCGAGAAAAGATGAAAGCTTTAAAAAGTAGACAGAAGAGTTATCATGACAAGCGAAGGAAAGATTTAGAATTTCAATATGGTGATGATGTGTTTTTAAGAGTTACACCTGTGACTGGTGTTGAGCGAGCATTGAAGTCTAAGAAGCTCACTTCTCGTTTTATTGGACCGTATCAGATTTCAGAGAGAGTGGGGAATGTTGCTTATAGAGTGGCTTTATCGCCTAATCTTTCGAATTTGCATGATGTGTTTCATGTGTCGCAACTTCAGAAGTATAATTCAGATCCATCTCATGTGATTCATATGGACGATGTGCAAGTACGGGATAATCTTACGGTGGAGACGATGCCTGTACGGATCGTGGATCATGAAATGAAGACTCTGAGGGGCAAAGAGATTGCCTTGGTTAAAGTGGTTTGGCTAGGAGCTGCTGGTGAAAGCATGACTTGGCAATTGGAGAGCAAGATGCGACACTCTTATCCTGAATTGTTTGATTGAGGTAAATTTTCGAGGACGAAAATATTCTAAGTGGGGGAGAGTTGTAACGCCCGTAATTTAATTAATTATTTAATTACATTATTTTTGGAATATTTATGAAGATGTGTTTTAATTAATTGGATTTATTCTTTAAGTTGAGAAATAATATTAGAGATATAATATTATATGGTGAAATAATATTAAAAGTGTAATATTATTTAATGTGAGCTTATTTTGCGAGAGTAGAAGTAATAAGGGGGTGTGTTGGTTTTAAGCCCAATAAGGAGATAATAGAATAATAGGGTTATTTTGTTAATTGTTGTTGGAATAGAAGTAAGAAGCAGTAGAAAGAAATAAGGATTGAGGAGAATGTGCAAGCTGCGTGAGAAGGAGGAATAACGGCAAGAACGCGAATCCAACCGGAAATTGTAGAGCGACCTTCAATCCAAGGTAAGGGTGGGGTTCTAACTCTATAATTGGGTTTATGATAATTGATATGTGGGGTTAGAGGTGATTGTTATCTTATTTGTGAATTGAGAATGTATGATTGATGTATGATGATGATTGATGAACTTTGATGAATATTGATGTCTTGATGCTGTTAAAACAATGTAGAATCGTAAGGTAATTATGGGTGATGAATTGTCTTGATTAGATTAAGTTTTAGGGCTTAGTTATGGAACCCTGGTGAGATGCAGTAATGGAAAAACGTTGAATGTAGCAGTAATGAAAATGCAGAATTAGGCGTGTAGGATATCAGAAGCTGTTGTCTAGAATAATGAATCAATTAGGGATGGCGTTAGGCGTACTGTTCCTAGTTAGGTTGATAATAGGAAAAGAATCAAAATAGTTGGATGAATAGAAAGTAGAAGTTCTAACAGTATAGGTATGTTGACTAGAGCTGCGTTAGATTAGTGCAAGATAGAAGTTATAAAGTTAGACGTAAGTTGTTAGGAGATGCGTGGCATAGTGAAAGGTAGCAGTTCTGATAATAGAAGTTGCATTAGTCAGAAGATGGCATTAGTCAGAAGATGTGATGATCAGAAGTTGTATCTAGTCAGAAGATGGCATTAGTCAGAAGATGTAATGATTAGAGGTTGGGTGGTCACAAGATGTGATGATCAGAAGTTGTATTTGGTCAGAAGATGAGATGATCAGAAGTTGCATCTGATCAGAGGTTGCATTAGTCAGAAGTTATAGTAGTCAGAAGATTGTATCGCCCAGAGGTTTCGTCATTAGAAGTTGTATACTTAGAAATAGCGTTGGTTAGAGGTTGCATGGTCAGAAGTTGGATGGCCTTTGCGATGTTTTATGCAGAGCGATGAACGTTAGATGCTTAGAAGCTGCTTTTTGAGCTATAACAGTAGGAAAGTGATGGTCTTGACTTTAGAGTTACCGTATGACAGTGTTGAATTACTGTGGAAATTAAAATATTTATGAGTTATTAATGAGAAGTTATTAATGAATAATGATGTTTGATGATTTATAAATAAATGGCGTTTGATGTATTATTTTGATTATTTGAGATGTATTTTGAGATGTTACTTTGAGATGTATTTTGAGATGTTTTGAGATGATAATTCGAGATGCTTTGAGATGATAATTTGATATGTTTTGAGATGAATTGAGATGTTGTTAACTTGGGTGTTATCATTACATTCATGGTTGTGTCGCATACATTGCATTTTTTAGATGGAGCTTATGCTCGTTAAGATGGCCTGGATTGGCAAATTTTGAGATGAAGGCTATGCCTTGTTGATGCCTCTATTAATTGGCATATTTTTGAGATGGGAGTTCTGCTCCAATGGTACCACATGCATTTGCATAGTATTGAGTCACATTATATGATTTCATAAAGAAGTGTATTTTGATGATATGAATGTATATTAATGTTGAGATTGTCGTTGATTATGAGATGAGAAGTGGTGATGTTGTTGATCTAATTTAATATATTAATTATCATGCGCTTTATTATATTGTTAGATATATCGCCCCTTCTGTTTGAATGTTTCCCCTATGTTGGTAACGTGTAGGTAATCGAGAGTGAAGGCTATATACCTTCAATAGTTCAAGTCGGTGTCATTTCTCTAATATGTAACACTCGGGGGGATGAACATTTGTTGATTTTTGATCGTTTATTTTCAGTTTTTGAATTTTAATTTTGATTATCCTTAAGTATGAGATGTTTCGAAGTTGTTGTTTTGTTTAGAGATGTTATTAATAATTCCGCTGCATAGATGTTGAATTATTTTATTAAAGATGTTTTGTTGATGGTTCATCTGATGTTTGAAAAATTGGTATATATCCATGATGAATGCAATGAATTTGTTAGAAGAATTTGTGACGTCCCGATTCATTTGTATGACTGAAATTGTATAACTCTGATTTATTTTGCGTAATTGCTTAGGGTAGAATTGGTGTGTTACACTTGGGGCTTGCCCTGCTCAGATCTCTATAGTCCACACACATCTGTACTTTACCGTCCTTCTTAGGCACCGGAACGACGTTGGCAACCCACTGCGGATAAGAAGTGACAGCTAAGAATCCTGCGTCGAACTGTTTCATGATCTCTGCTTTGATTTTCTAAGAAATCTCAGGGCGCATACGACGGACCTCCTGCTTTACCGGAGGGCAGTCTTCTTTAGTCGGCAGGCGATGTACCACAATATCAGTGTCCAACCCAGGCATGTCTTCATAGGACCAGGCGAATATCTCAACATAGTCGTGTAGCATCTGTATTAATCGTTGTTTGACACTAGGCTCCAGGTTCGCACCTATCTTAACCTCTTTCTTGTATTCCTCTGTACCCAAATTCACTGAATCAACTGGCTCTTCATGAGGCTGTATGGCCCTTTCTTCCTGCTGTAACAGTCTAGCAAGTTCTCCAGGCACCTCAAAATCATCCTCGCCTTCGTCCTCGGCTTGTTTGATCGGATTTTTAAAGTCATAACTGGTAGTAGCAGAGTTGTTATCAATGGGATCTGGAGTGGATATGGATATGCATTATGATACGGGAGTATGTGTAAGAGAATAGCTATTTTGATAAAGTGAGAGACAGAAAAGAAAAACAAGGAGCGCAAAATTTGTATGCAAGAAACGTCCAATGCTTTATTAATGATATATGAAATGACAAATAATAGCCCTCACAAACAAAGCCAAGGCGCCTCGGGCAAGGCACCGGGCTGTAAAGTTTCAAACTGTTTATTACAAACCTTAAAACAAAAGTCAATTACTGCGGAATAAAAGAAACAGGTATGAAGTCCTTCGCCGTCCAGTTGTTCAGTCCACCGTTGGTCATTGGGTAGATCCAGCTGTCGATGTTTGGATCCTCTTCACTGTCTTCAATTGCATTAACTCCCCGATTGCTGATGTGTAGAGGAGGTCTTCCAATCCGTGTGTGCCTAACAGCCCTTTGAGCCCCTGTAGTAAAGCCCAAACCAAATTTGTCAGTTTTGTGAGTGAAATCAGGGAGCTGACCCCAATCGGTACACCCACCTTCTTCAATTACAGCACTGGCATCCTTGAGAGAAGCCATCTTCAGTGGAGGTTTGTTGGTAGTAACTTCAGTTGATGCCGAGAACTGAGGGACCTCTTCGAAATTCTGACAAGGAGTCTCTATGAACTCCCCGTCCATCTCTACATAGCAGAAGGAATTGAGATGACTCACCATATACTCTTCTTCACCTTGCACCGTGACAATCTTCCCCTTCACCGGATACTTCAGCATTTGATGGAGTGTGGAAGTAACCGCCCCAGCCTTATGAATCCAAGGACGACCCAACAAGCAAGAATACGTTGGTCTAATATCCATTACGTAGAAGGTGGACCCAAAGGTCTGAGAACCCACTTAGACAGGGATGTCCACCTCCCCGTGCACCATTCTTTTTTATCCATCAAAAGCCCTTACCACGATGTTACTCAGCTTTAGAATCAAACCTTCACAATCCAGACGGTCTAACGCTTTCTTTGGCAGAACATTCAGTGAGGACCCGGTATCTACCAGCACATGGGCCATAGTGGTGCCCCTGCACTCGATCGATACATTCAGAGAATCATTATGATTTCTTCCTTTCGGTGTCAGATCCGTATCTGAGAAACCCATCCCATTGTCAGCAGTCAGGCTAGCCACGCAATCTTTGAATTGATCTGCTGAAGTTTCCTGCAGCACATGCGCAGTTTTGAGAAATGCAATCAAAGCCTTCACATGGGCTTCAGAACATAATAGCAGGGACAACATGGAGATCTTTGACGGGGTTTGCCCCAGCTTCTCAACCATATTGTAGTCGCTCTTCTTGATAATCTTCAGTATTTCCTCTATTTCCTGTTTAGAGGCTTCCACAACGATCTTCTTAGGTGCCTCCTTCCGGACAGGCTCACCTATAATTTCTTTGCCACGAGTCCCAGATGGCTCAGCAGCAGGGGTGATAACTGGAGTAAGAATAGGAATAGTAGGAGGTGTAATAACTGGAGTAGGAACAAGAGAAATGTCAGGAGTGCTGGTTGGAGCAGCAGTTGGAATAATAGTAGGCTTGATGATAGTCTTCGGGGAAATCTCGGGAGAGAAGACCCTTCCACTTTGAGTAACCTTACTAGTCCCGACAATATTATCGACATCAGTATCAGCTCCTTCAATCTTCAGATCTTGCTTAACGCCATGATAATACACGTCAGTACCATAATGCCATGGGATAGCCTTGTCTGAGGTGTACGAAATGGGACCAGGAATAGTGATTATTAGCGGAGCAATTCTTGGAACAGGTGTAATCCTAACAGGTTTTCTCGAGGAAACCTTGGAAGGATTAGCGGAAATGGTTATAATGGTGACGTCTTCGTTTGGAACAAACGGAATCATAGTCTTCTCAAACAAAATCTCTTCATTATCCATCAGGCACTGAACATCTGACTTTAACAAATGGAAACCGGAAGGTAGAGTCAAACACATGTGGCAACCTTCACCATAATCCGGAAATAAACCGGCCAACAACAAATTCTTCTTAACAGTCATAAGAGGAGTAGAAATTTCTTCAACAGAGGTTACAAACAAATTAGTGTCAACAGCATTCACTCCACGACCATGTTTGGGCATGGGAGCAGTTATAACATTTGGCTTTTCTAGAGCATCAAACTCTATCTCCTTGGCTTCGAGCAAGTCTTGTACTTTATTTCTCAAAGCCCAACAATCATTTGTATCGTGGCCTGGACTCTCAGAATGGTAGGCACACCACGCGTTGAGATTGTATCTGGGAGAAGTAGTGTTTGGATTCTTGGGAGCCTCGTTCAAGGTTACCAAGTTGGATTTCAGCAGGTGAGGCAGAACTTCAGCCAACGTCATGTTGATGCGGGTAAACTTCCGCTGTGATCTTTCTACCCTTTGTTGATTGTTGCATTGTGGGGCAACTATGGGTCTTGGTATCACTACAGCATTTACCGTTTGACGGTTTTCAGATCTTCTCTGGCCCCTTGGGCTATAGACTGCACTAGTTTCCTTTTTACCAGTGAAAGGCTTCTTTACCGAACTCGAAGAGGCATCCTTCTGTATTTTACCACTTCAAATGCCAGCCTCCACTCTTTCTCCAGTCAAAATCAACTCAGTGAAACCATAAGACGAATTGCCGATCAAGTGATTGAAAAATGGATCAGATAGCGTCCCTAGAAACATGTCCACCAACTCCCTATCAAACAAAATGGGTTGAACTCTTCCATCCAAGTCTCTCCACTTTTGAGCACAGTCCTTAAAACCTTCACCTGCACCCATGGACATACCCTGGAGTTGAGTACGAGTGAGAGCAACGTCGGCGTTGTACTGATACTGCTTGTAGAAAGCAGCAGCAAGATCTTCCCAGTTTTGGACACTAGCTCCTTCCAACTGATAGAACCATACAAGCTGAGTCCCTGATAGACTATCTTGAAAGAAATGCACCCACAAATTTCTATCAGCAGTGTGGGGTTGCATCTTTCAGACATAAGAGCAGAGATGGAGCTTTGGGCAAGATACTCCATCGTACTTGGCGAAAACCGGAGCTTTGAACTTATGAGGGATGACTACTCCCGATACCAGTCCCAATTCTCTGAAATCCAAACCAGGTATTTTCTGAATCTCCATAGTGCTCAGACGGTCTTCTAGCTGCTTGTACCTATCCTTAGCATGAGGATATTGCTCATTGTCGTAATTAGTATCATTGTCAGAAACTGCAGAACTAGGGTCCTTTTCCCTTTCTTGGTTCTCCCCGTCCTTGGATGAGGAGGTCAGATCAGTTTGTTGCCTCAATCTTTCTCTGAATCTTCTACCCATATTCAGAATTCCTACCTTCTTCTTCTTCTTCTTCTCTTTGAGAATAAGGGTCTTCAAATCCTCCTGCCCTTTAGCCAGACTTATGAACATCTGTTGGAATTGGGCGTTCTGCTCCTAAAGATCTTTGATGGCTTGATCATAAAACATTTATGCTGAAATAAACATCGAAGAAGATGAGAAACCTGTAGGGGTACCTGTAATGATGTGTATGATAATGGGATGCACATGTAATGATTTCAAAGACCTTAGGAGATTTAAATTTTCAAACCAAAAATAAACAAAAATTTATTAGATTAACTTTAAAAGGTTCAACATGCCTTTAAGGCTTTACACAATAAGTAAAGTAAAACAAATCTAAAAACTAGAAAAAAGAACATCAAAAGTCCCATGGCCGCTTCCTCTTTATGCTCATATAGTCATTGATCACTCTTTCTTCCTCGAGCTGCCTGGTGAGCTTCAAAATATTCCTTTCTTGCTCATGGTACTGTTCCTAGTAAGTATCCCGCTCATTCCTCAGCTGAATCCAAGACCTCTGCAACTCCCCAGGATCAGTGGGCATGTAACGATAGAAAACCGTGTAAGGAACTCCTTCTTCATTAGTGGGCTCCACAATCGCTGGTAACACGGCCTCATAAGGCATCCCAAGCTTCTGGGGACGAGCCCGGACCCATTGGAGATAAGGCTGCATAGGAAGGGAAGTCTTTAGTCCCAACTCTTGGGGGTCAGATCTGTTCACCATGCCCCAAGCTCGTATGAACCTCCGGCGGTGCTCCTTAACATCCTCCTTATATTCGAATATAATGTCCTCAAGAAGTAACTCATGGGAACCATCTCTCCGAGCACGACCAAATTTTTGTAAAGCTATACAAGGATTGTAAGTGATTCCCCCTCTGATACCAAGTAATGGGACATTAGGGTACCCCCCACAACGGTCAATAAAAGCAGTGTCCTCCATATCCCGGGAACACCAAAGAATATATGTATGAGCAAGTGACATTATTCTATACGACCAACCCAAACCTTCTTCGTTCTTCAACACAGACTTAGGGAGGTGATAAATAAACCACCTCGACATCAACGGTATGCAAGAAAATAGAAGACTTAATTAACAAGAAAAAGATTTAAAGAAAATGATTACGTGCATTAATGATTCTTGAAATGAGGGATAGCGTGAAGATATGAAACAGTTACCAATTTGACACGAGCCTCAATGCATCAACTCAATGTTTCAGTCTCTTCAGAATTTAAACACGTGTTCAGCCTTAGAGGGAGACCTTACATATAGAGTTGACAAGTGTGTATGTTATGAACTGCATGCTTCTATCTTTGAAATGAACCATTTGGAGAATGTTCATATCTTCTGAGATAGATCCTGATACAACTTTCCTTCTTACTTCTGAAGAACTATTGATCAGATGTTCACACAAAAAAATTAAAGCATAAAATTTTGAGGGTTAAAGTATACAGAAATGGAATTATCATTTTGGGTATAACTTCATGCTAAGATGTATCAAAATGAAGTTAAATCTATCTTCAGAAAGAGGTTTAGTGAAAACACCAGTCTATTGATGGTCCGTGTCTATAATTTTAATGAAAGAATTCCTTTCTGAATATAGTCCCTGATAAAATGATGTTTAATTTCTATATGCTTAGCCCTAGAATATAAAATGGGATTGTTTGAAAGACAAATAGCAGAAGTATTGTCACAGAGGATAGGAATGTTACTCTCATATATGTTGAGGTCATCAAGTTGACTTTTCATCCAGATCATATGTGTGCTACATCAAACTGTCGCTATATATTCAGCTTCAGCAGTTGACTGTGTAATTATGGATTACCTTTCGCTGGACCACGAGATTAGATTGTATCCCAAAAATTGGAAGCTTCCAAAAGTACTTTTTCTTTCTATTCTATCTCTAGCAAAGTCAGCATCACAATACCCTACTAATTTGTATTCTTTGGATTTTTTCTGTAGAGCTTTTGTTCTACCTTCTTACTTACCTCTTCCTTTTCCAGAATGCATGTGGGATGCATAAGAGTTTTGGCTGGCTTACATTCTGACAAGTCAAATTTCTTCAGAAGATCTTTGACATACTTGCATTGATGATTGTTGGTTCCTTCTAGAGTTTTATTGATTTGGATATCCATAAAGAACTTGAGTTCACCCATCAAGCTCATTTCAAACTCTGCATGCATAGACTAAGTAAATTCTCTTCCCAAATAGGCTTTAATAGATCCAAAAATTATATCATCTATGTAAATTTGGCAAACTAGAATGTCAATTTTAAATAGTTTACAGAATAAAGTAGTGTCCACCTTCCCCTCTGGTAAAATCATTTTCTAATAGAAAATAACTTAGTATTTCATACCAAATCTAGGAGCTTGTTTCAGACCATATAGTGATTTCTTAAGTTTATAAACATATTCTGCATGTTTTGAATTTTCAAAACCAGGGGGTTGGTGCATATAAACTTTTCATCAATGTAACCATTTAAAAACACACTTTTAACAACCATCTGATAAAGAGTGATGCCATTGTTTACTGCAAAAGAAATTAAAAGTCTGATAGATTCTAACTTGGCGACTGGAGCAAAGGTTTCTGTATAGTCTATCTCTTCTTACTGACTATAACCTTGTGCCACCAGTCGTGCTTTATTTCTGACGAATTCTCCTTGTTCATTTAGCTTGTTCCTGAAGACTCATTTGGTTCCAATGATGTTAAAGCCTTTTGGTTTAGGAACTAGATCCCACACATCATTTTTGGTGAACTGATTTAGTTCTTCCTTCATAGCGAGTATCCAGACATTGTCCAGAAGGGCTTCATTAATGGAAATTGGTCCAATCAGAGACACTAATCCCATGAGAGATTCTTCAGAATTTCTGAATGTAGATCTTGTTCTGATTGGGTATTCTTTCTTTCCCAAAATCTTGTTTTCCGGATGAGCTAAACTGCTTCTGGATTGTCTTTTCTGGATGGGCTCTTCAGAAGTTGTTGTAATTTTTGTGAAATCCTCTTCTGGATTTGATTGTGATTCTTTATGAAGAACTTCTGATGCGGTGTCTTCAGTGCCTATAAATTGAACTTCTATTTCTGCAAATAATTTACCCTGCTTTAACTTTTGGGAGCCAAGCTTATCATTAAATCTGACATTGATATACCCTTCCACAATCTGCGTTTCTGTGTTATATACTCTATAACCTTTTGATCATTCAGAGGATCCTAACATGAAACACTTTTGTGCTTTAGAGTCAAACTTGTTCAGATGTTCTTTAGTGTTTAGAATAAAACAAGTACATCTGAATGGATGGAAATAAGAAATGTTAGGCTTTCTATTCCTCCACAATTCATATCAAGTCTTATCTAGAATAGGTCTTATGGAGATTCTATTCTGAATGTAACACGCTGTGTTAATTGCTTCTTCCTAGAATTTCTTAGCAATGCTAGTCTCGTTGATCATGGTTCTGGCCATTTCTTGTAAAGTTCTATTTTTTCATTCTACAACTCCATTTTGTTGAGGAGTTCTAGGACAAGAGAAATCAAGATAGATTCCATTCTCATTAAAAAAATAATTCAAATTTTTTATTTTCGAATTCCCCACCATGATCACTTCTGACTTTAACAATTCTAATATCTTTTTCATTTTGAACTTGATTATAGAAAGTAAAGAACACAGAGTATGACTCGTCCTTATGTCTTAAGACATTTACCTATGTCCATCTATTATAGTCATCTACGATCACTAATCCATACTTCTTGCCACTGATGGAAGCAGTTGTCGTTGGTCCAAACAGATCTATATGCAGAAGTTCTAATGGTTTGGAGGTAGAAACAACATTTTTTGCTTTGAAAGAAGGTTTTGCAAAATTTCCTATTTGACATGCTTCACACAGAACATCTGAGATGAACTTCAGGTTAGGAAGTCCTCTTACCAGATTGAATTTTCCCGCCCTTTATCACTACGGTGTTAATTAATTTCAAACTTAGATTTTTATAAAATTCTTTTGATTTACATTAGTATTTTGGTGTTCTATAAATATTCGTTCTCAAGTCCAGTTAAAAATACAATAATTTATTTCAAAATATTTTTATCTTTAAAAATATTTGCACACCTTTCATATAATTTTAATTGAGTTTATTTACAAATGAGTAACATAGCACAATTGGTAAAGAATGAAGCTTTCAAGTATGAGGTCGTTGGTTTGAATCTTGTGAGTTGCATTTTTAACATTTTTTCTATTTCTTTTTGTTACTAATTTTCTTTTCTTTTTTAGAAATTGGGCTTGGGCTTTTCCTACAATTTGGATAACTTACTCCCTAAGTTTTTTTAACCTAATTCAAGTCTATAAATAGGACTCTTATTTGTCCTAATCTTTCATCCATAATTTTGCAATTGCACACACACACAATCAAAAATTTCACAATTAGCAAATCCACAAAATTTTCAATCACACATAAACTGTTGTTTCGTTTTATTTTTAGGTTCATAACCATGTTGTTGTCTATATCAGACAACAACAACAACAACAATAATTTATTATTTTTGGCCAAGGATTTTATATGAGGCCCTCCCATTTACTTTCGATTTCATCCTTTTAAATTTATTTGCAGTTCTTACCATATAATGATAACTATTTGATAGACTTTTTTTTTATTATTTACAAAAATTAGATTTTTTACGCATTATATATAACCATTTGTACATATTAACACACATATTCTTGCAAAATTTTCTAAGATCTCGTTTGGTCAAACTTTTCATTGTAAGGAAAAACTACTTCTTTTACAAAAGCACTTTTTTATCATCATCCTTATCGTCTATGCTTTCACTAATCTTTTTTACAGTAACATACTAACAATTTGAAATCTTTCAATATTCACCACAAACCTCTAAACCATCACCATGCCAAGATTTTTTCTTCCAAAATCCAAAATAAACCAAATATCATAACACCATAATCTCTGCACTAACAAATCAATTCTTGAATTCTTATTATAGATTTTAAAAGATGAATATTACTCATATAATTTCATTGAAATACACATATCTCTCATACAAATTATGAAATTTCTTTTAACTATTTTTTAACATGTACATGGTTAGATTTGTTTTGCAGGCTTGAGATACCATATTGTTACCAATAATACAAACTAAGAAGAAAACATATCGGAAAAATGTATAGGAGAAGGAGTAGAAATCAATACGCACTCAATCTTAATATTTTGTCTTTAAAGTGTTAAATAATGTAGATTTTTATGTTTTGTTTATTATCATCATTATTATATTCATTATGATCAGTATATTTATTATGATTGTAAGTAATTTTGATAAGGTCTTATGAATTCTATTGTCAAATAAATTGTAGTATTCCTAAATTGGACGCGACAAAGTTAGGACTATTTTTATTCTCTTTAATTTTTTACTATAATATTTAATTAGGCTTTATATTCATTTGTAGTTTTTTTAAAATTAATAGGATTTTATTTTAATTAGTTCATTAAATCTTAGTTAATTTAATTATATTCATGTAATTAGAAAATGCTAATAAATATGTCTTTAGTTTTTTAAGTAATTAAATAACTAATTCAAACAATCCATAAATCATAGGATGTCTATCATCGAGTAATTAAATCAATTGACACATCGTCTATTGGTTTATTATTCAAAAATGAAATATTAAAACCAACACAACTCATAAATTACTATATTCGCGAGCAACACATGGTCAATATATGGCACCGTGATGAGGAGACTATATCAGACTCCCTCCGCTCTGTATCTTATCTCATCATACTATTTAATCAAATTGAAACTCAAACCAGCTAACAAACAACATCAAATCATTTTCTACTAACATAATAAAAATCCAAGATCATTTTTCGAAAAAGGATTAAGGAGAATTATTTTCAATTTAACTGCGAACTACGTCTATGCTCACAAAATTTTCAATTCAGACAAGGTTCAAGGTTAATTCGAACGTAATTCTACGCGATCCTATAAAAAACACCAAACAAATGCGAACTACGAATTGAGACTCTGATTCCTCCTAAGAGGATACGCAGGCATACGACTAAAATCATGACGAGTTCCCCTAATAAAAAATTAAAACCCTATTTCTTAAGCCGTAATTCTAAATCCTAGTATCCTTGTGAACAAGGTAGATCAGGGGTACCTAACACTTTCCCTTTATCTAGAACCAAGTCAAAAACCTAGAATCTCTAACTTTTAGGGTTAACCTTTATATTCCCTTCCTTAAGATAATAATTAAGGGCGACTACTCTCAAATTTAAAACCAGTTACAACAGATGGCGACTCTGATGGGGACTCAACCCTAGGTTTATAAACCTTATTTTTTGGTTTTAGGGTTCTTCTTATTTTTTTGGTTTTTATATTTGTTGATTTAACTACTTATTTATTCATTTATTTATATATTATTATTTTATCATATTATTATATCTGTGGTGGGATTTAAACTTTGCAAAAAATAGTTTTAAAAACCCTTAGAAAGAAGGTTCGTCTATTAGCCAAGGGGATACATCAGCCCTATGAGTTTATGTGACGATTTCGCCTAGAACCAATGGAATTCTGCGAAAGGAATATGTCTCAAGAGACATGCTTTTGAGAAGTAGGACTTTGGAATGACACCTATGACTCTTTGTATAACCTTTAAACCAAAATCGTATGATAAGACCTGTGATCAGTGGATCTGGAACTGACTGTTTAACGCTGGTTCGCGAAATGTCGCGGAAGCAAGATTCGCCACCGTCTTTTATTTTCTCCAAATGGAAAGGACAAAAGCACAGAAAAATTCCTTATAGAGATTGCTCTCGGTTCGGGAGGTAGGTTATAGAAAGGGAAGGTGTTAGCACCCTTTCTATCCATGGTTATCTATGGGCTCTTAGGTACTTGCTCATTTGTGTTTTCAAAATGGTTTGTTTGCTTTTCAACTGTGGGTTTTAAAAAGTTTCTTTGAAAATTCCAGTTCGACTCTTGTATCGGTCCTCAAGAGTGTTTGAAAAATTGCTTTCGAAAGCTTTTTGAAAAGGTGTCGGTGTGAAAAGTATTTTTGATTTGTTTTGAAATTAGAGCAAGTATCTAGAGTCTTCTACCTACCCTAAGGAATTCGTCTGTGTTAATGTCCTTTAAAGTAGTGCCATCCCACCATTGAGAGATAGGTAGCACCACCATTGGAGATATTCGGGTCAATTCGAGGTTCGGGACATGGTGATCACCGGAGCAATAGGAAGACACCTTAGAAGCTACCCTCATGCCAGGTTCCTGGATCATGAGGACTTACTAAGACATCCTCTACTCGACGATCACCTTTTGAGGCAAGGCAACAGTGAGGCGTACCCTAGGGGTGGTGTGTGATTTGTGTGTCGTTTTCAGATATTTTGTCTTGTCATATCATAGGTGATCTACGCGTTTATTTTTATTTTATCATTCATTCTTGCATGCCATTTAATTAACAGTTAAAAAAGCGGAAAGATAAAATTCCTAAACTATTACAAAGGCGCGGGTCCACATCGCCAAATTAAAATCCAGGACCCGATTTGATAGAAAATAAAGAAATAAAGTAAAGTGCGAGAAATTAAATGTCCGAGTTTTACAAGGCTTTGGGAGAATTACATTAATATTTACAAGAAATAAAATAAAATGCGCGAATATGAATTAAAATTGGAAGCGAGGGCTTTGGACCCTTTTTAATGAAATAAAATTATTATTAACAAATTAATTAAAATTAAAATGAAAGGAAATTATTTTTTTTGAGTTTTTGGTTTTTTATGAGAATTTAATGAAATTAAAACCTAATTCTACAATTTTTATTTTATTAAGAAAATATTAAACTTTAACCTAAAATTAAACCTAATTGATTAATTGTAAATATTTACAAAAATAATATTAAATAATTAATTATGGTGAGGAAAAGAAAAAAAGAAAAAAGAATGGAAAATTACTTGAAACCCTAATTCTACCAATTTTTAATTTATTAAGAAAATATATTAAAATTAACCCTAAATTTAAATCTAATTGATTAGTGAGATTTATTTACAAAAATATTAGTTAAATAAAATATATTTAATTTTTTTGACTTTTCTGATTTTTCTATTGTTTTTATATTTTTATGAAAATAAACTAAATTAAAGAAATTAATTAAAAAAGGAAATAATTGAATCAACAAAAAAAATGAAAAATATAAAAGAAATAGCAAACCTTGGGGGGTTCTGTCCCCAATTGGAGGTGTAATTGGCATTGTTGGCCCAAGGTTTCAAGGCCTTATTTGACTTCTTCAGGAAGCGTGCATATGCGTTGACTAACATCCATGATATTCTACAAATTATGGCCCTTTGATTGATCTCAGGATGCACGTGGAAGGCCTGGATGTGGAGGGTATGGTGAACCCTAGTACTGAAACTGCACAGAAGTATTAATAGAAAAATATTATTGAAAGGGAGGGGGACCTGGGGCTCGAACCCAGGTCCTGGAGATTACCTACGCATATGCTTGCCAACCGCGCTGCTTTGTTTCTTTGTATATTATATAACCAATAAACATTATAAAATAAAACAAACGTTAGTGCCTTTTTTCCGCGCGAAATTTGAATGAACCAACCAACGCCTTACACCTCATCTTCTTCTTCTTCGTTTGTGTTTTTTGCCTGAAACATAAAAGGGTTAGCGGGGGTTTTAAACCCCCCCAAAATATGCATTTTTTCATAATAACGAATAGGCCATATGGCCACATAAATTAGGCGTGAGGGGTGTATAATATTCGTCTTGGCTTCCTGATTTCAACCATGGTATTGTGGTGTCTCAATTTTACAAGACTCAAAAACGCCCAATTCCACAGCTTGGTAACCCTAGCACGTATCCATGGTGAAATCACACACAATGCTTAAAAACTCAATTAAATCATGTGGTTAGTTTCAGAATCATCCAATTAGTGCAAATCAGTAAAGAAAACACATGAAAAATGCATAAAATTCATGATACGATTATGGATATTTTCGTGAAAAGTTTGACCCTGATATACCAATTCTTGATGTTTCAGGCTATGATATTGATCCAGGCACCTTCCTTGATGTCTCAGCAAGACAATGGAATAGTTATTTTGGCTTGTATCGCACTGTAACCTAGTTTTCAGTTTTGGACTTTTTAGAGAAAATTGCAAGTTTGGCTATGGCTTTTCTGCGCAGCTGGGAGGTCATGAACATTAGGGTTGGCATGTATATATATGTATGAGTGATTAGGGTTGAGTTTTTTGTCCAAAGAATCAAAGCATTGATGGAATGGATATTGATTTTTATGGCAAATATTTTCCAATCTTTTTCATGCAAACTTGGTTCCAATCATGGCCAATTGACTTGATTTTTTCTAAATCAGATAATGCACGAAATCTTAAGACTATTTCTTGCATAAAAAGATTTGATTGCTTAGGTTTAGTATTTTCCACATATTTATTTAAATTAAATGAATTATTAGTCATTAAAAATCCAAATAAATAAATAAAAATGATGAAAAACTTCCCTTTGGGCCAAATGGTCATGCACATGCTTTGGATGATGAATTGTGGAAGAAAAAGAGGCCCATTAGCATTTTTAAGACATTTGAAGCAATGTTGACTTTTCAAAATATCCAAAAATTTCCCAACTTCCACAAGGCATATCTTGCTCAATTTTTACGCTTTGCTCATGTTCTTGGACATTTTGGAAAGGTCATTGAGTCCTCTAACCAATGCCTTTGGTCCCATGTCATTTTGATTTACCAATCCCAAGTTATAGCCTTTGACTTAAAGTCCCTTTTTGTTGACTTTTGAAAATGACCTATAATGTTGAAATTGATAACTTTTTGTGAGAGCATTTCTTGGACTTGAAGTGTGAAGAGGAGTTTTAGGAAATGTCTTTCTCTTCAAAATGAGCTTTGGATGGAATTTTTCTGATAATCCATGTGGAAGTTATGCCTTGGTCAAGTTACAGTTGACTTTTTCAACTGTCCAAATATGGAAACTTTTGCATCTTGAGACTTTTTGAGCCAAGCTTTGAGAATCATGATCAAGCATTGATCAAATGATGTTTGTGTCTTCAAAATGAGATGTTGACCAAAAATTTGAACTTTTGACTTGTCAAATGACCATTTTGCCCCTACAGTTGATTGTAGTGCAATTAGGGTTTTTGACTGTGCAATTTTGTGCTGTAAGTCTTGAAACTTGGCATGAGGATACTTGACCATGCTTATAGGCATGTGGAACTTGATTGGACCCTTGGAAACTTCATTTTCTTTGTCAGAACCAAAACCCTAGTTTTTGACTATTAGGAGGCCCTTGAACCGTGCAACCCTTGGGGAATTTTGAAGCTTTGCCTTGGCAAATTTTGAAGAATATGGGAGGGCAAATTTTGGGGTACAACAGTTGCCCCTGTTCAATCTTCTTAGACCTGAGGATGCAGATTGGCTGACGTGCCTTTCGTAATCCGAAGGTGGAAGATGATTGAACACTAGAGTGCCCAGAAATTTGCGCTCACATAGTAGTGATGATGGGAATGGGCTTATAGATGCCATTTGGAGATTGATGGATAGGATGATGGGCTTATAGATGCCATGCTAAGAGGTGATGGATAGGTGGATGGGCTTATAGATGCCATCTGGATGTTGATCGCGTAAGAGATTCCTTAGCGAGAACTTGCGTACCTGCAAAAGAAACATGATTACCTGACCTGTTACAGGAGCTGGTCTTCAGATTCTTTGTATAGATGTGTTCTGACTGGTTACAGGAGCTGAATCTAGAGCTTCAAAAGGTGACGAATGAACCAAGAATGGTTACTAACTCAACAGGAACGGTGAGAGAACCTTGGATGATTACAACCTCAACAGTAACGCTGAGAGAATCTGGGGATGATTACTACCTCCGCAGTATCGGGGAGAGAACCATAGGAGACTACAACCTCAACATCAATCATTGAGAGAATCTTGGATAACTTCAACCTCAACAGCAATCGTTGAGAGAATCTTGGGATGATTACTACCTCCGCAGTATCGGGGAGAGAACCATAGGCGACTACAACCTCAACAACAATCATTGAGAGAATCTTGGACGACTTCAACTTCAACAGTAACGTTGAGCGAATCTGGGGATGATTACTACCTCCGCAGTATCGGGGAGAGAACCATAGGCGACTACAACCTCAACAGCAATCATTGAGAGAATCTTGGACGACTTCAACTTCAACAGTAACGCTGAGCGAATCTGGGGATGATTACTACCTCCGCAGTATCGGGGAGAGAACCATAGGCGACTACAACCTCAACAGCAATCATTGAGAGAATCTTGGGTAACTTCAACCTCAACAGCAATCGTTGAGAGAATCTTGGGATGATTACTACCTCCGCAGTATCGGGGAGAGAACCACAGGCGACTACAACCTCAACAGTAATCACTAAGAGAATCTTGGGCGACTTCAACCTCAACAGTAATCATTGAGAGAATCTTGGGCGACTTCAACCTCAACAGTAATCATTGAGAGAATCTTGGGTGACTTCAACCTCAACAGTAATCATTGAGAGAATCTTGGATAACTTCAACCTCAACAGTAATCGTTGAGAGAATCTTGGGATGATTACTACCTCCGCAGTATCGGGGAGAGAACCACAGGCGACTACAACCTCAACAGTAATCATTGAGAGAATCTTGGATATCTTCTACTGAGTCTTTATCAGAAAAATCTGTTAGGGGTCGATTTAACTGGACTAGAGAAGGCCTTGGACTGGATAAGAAATAGAGAAATCTTAGGGTCGATTTAACTGAACCGGTCTAGGTCTTGAAATCTTCAACTGGATAAGAGACAGGGAGATCTTAGGGTCGATCTGACTGAACGAGAGAAGGCCTTTGACTGGATAAGAAACAGTAAAATCTTAGGGTCGATTTAACTGAACCGGTCTAGGTCTTGAAATCTTCAACTGAGAACTCAACTGGATCTTTCCTGAAAAGTAAGGGTCAGTCATATGCAATGCATGATGTGGATCAAGCAATGATGTTCTCAACATAAATGAGATTTGTAAAGTGATGCATATATGCATGCTATAATGTATGAAAATGCGATTCTTATGAATGTATATTTTCGTCTTTAGGAAGATAAATCCTTGACGGGTGCCGGGAAGTCACTCCTGGGCTGATGTTGAAGAACAGATTTTGCTTCCGCTGGATGATAGTTGCAAGAATACCGGTAGGAGAAGATGACTCCGTTGGGGAATAAACTTGGCGAATGAATTACTCTGCGGGGAGAAAAATACTCTAACGATCTTGCTGGGAAGAAATACTCTGTGGGGAGAGAGGTATTTTGCTGAGTTGTTGATAATAACTTGCTGGGGATACCCTTGTTGTGTTGGAAGTGTTAATAGACTTTGCTGGGGATAAGAAGACTTCGTCGAGGACGCTCTTTCCGTGGCTTTTGGCTGAGGATAACCCTGTTATATCCTGGTAAGGAAATAACTCTTTGAATAAAGCCGGGAGACGCGTTCGTGCTCTGCGAGGATAAGCTTCCAGAATCTACTGGGGATAAGCTTACTGCTTGGGGAGACGGATTCCAACTTTCCTGAGGAAACTGGATTGGACTCTCCTGGGGAAGTTTTGAGCTGTATCGGGGAAGTAGCTCCATTGAATGTCTGGTATTCCGCCGGGGAACAATCTTAGATCAAGATTGCCGAGGATGCTTGTAAGAATGCATGTATATTGTTGGGGAATGTTAAGATCTGCTGGAGGACACCCAACTTCCTTAAGTTTGATAGTAGCTTTGCTTGAGGAGAGTGTATTGACTCGCTGGCTCACTCTATGGGGAATCAAGGTACACTGGTTGTGTTCTTCAGCCGAACTCATCTTGATACCTTGGTGGATGGAACAATTAGATCGCTTAGACGACTCTTTATTGCCCCTGTTTCTGATGTGGGAGAGAAAGATACCTGTGGAGGTGCTGATAGTTGTTGAGGGACAAACCTTCTTCTGGTAGGCAGGTGACAAGATGACAGGACATAGTCGTACGCTTTGATCCCTAACTTTTTCCTGAACCGCCCTTTCGGGTTTTCAGTCCACCGGGATACCCATTTTTGCCCAAGCCGCCTTTTCAGGTTTTCGACTTGCCGGGTGTACAGATTTTTCCATTTCATCCCTTATTTTTGCCCGAACCCTTTTGGTTCGCCGGGAAGCCCTAATTTTTGCCTAGGCGTGTCAACCTAGCGGGTTTTTGATTTTGCGTAGTATTTTTTCGACTATGTCCGTGCTCTCAGGACGTAGGGAGGTGCCCCTGTTATTGTGCTTTGTCATGCCATCAGAAGGTATTTGATTAAGCAAGATTCGTTGTTGGAATGCCCCCAAGTGACTCAGGCAGATATTTTCCCCTGGCTATTTGGCCTTTGAGAGATTCTCCGAATCTTGATTGGACTGCCCCAGATAATAGACCATGATCCTATCATGCCCCTTGATTGGAAGTGCTTCTGTTCATTAGGCGTTCGTCGTGCGAATTTCTATGCTGTTCAAACGAAAAGTCATATGCAAACAAAGTTATGTCAAAAATGTAAAGCTTATGTCTGTCTTGAAGATTTTGAAAATGCATTCTTTTTCATAAAACAAGTGAATGTTTGTAAAACGTGATGTCGACTCCGTATTTACCGTAGGCCTTCAGGAGTCAGGATACCTTTTGTAACAGTATGCTTTCGAACTAACCCATGCTTCAGCTAGGACTTTTGAGGGTTATAACGTGGCCTGGTTCACGGTTTAAGAAACAAAAGATAAAGGCTCAAATTTTATTTGTACCCACCCGCTCTTCGTGATGTTCTCCAAACCTAAACTCAGTTGATCATAGGTTAGACCTTGTTTGAGTCTTTGCTCTGATTTTCCGGTGATGATTCGGATGTTGATAACTTATTTTGAATAGGCAGTCATTCCTTTTTTATTGAGGGTTTGTAAGACCTCTTTCTTGTCTGATTTTGTTATCCCTTTCTTTTTTGCCTGAACTGTTTCCTTTTTTGGAATTACAGTCAGTGGGATGCCCCAGTTTTGTAAGTCTCCTTCATAGGTTTTGACTTATTGGGTTTATTTATTTTTTTGAGATAATGACTGCCTTTCTTTATTGATTATTCGGAACCATCACTGTCTTTCTTTGTTTTGTAAGGACCTCTTTGGTGCCATTCGTTATGCACTTGGATCAACTGAGAGACTACCCTGCCCCAGGTTATGATTAAGGGTTTTAAATTTCGAAAAGAAAAACTCCTACTTCTTTGGCTCAGAGGGGTTGACGAGGGATTATCATCCTTATAACTCCAGTGTTTAGGGATTGAAACAATGCCTGTACCTCATCAGCAGGGTCCGTTCAAAAGCATACTGTAAGTGTCGTGGTATCGTTTTCGTCATCCTCCCTCAAGAGGCTTAGAATTAAAGAGAGTTGATATTAGAAAAAATATGAAAATAATTTGCATATAGTGAATACGAATATATTGCTTCAAAACAGACATATGCGATGCATTAATGAAATAACGATGTTTAACAATGAATAAATGTTTGAACAAAAGAAAATTACAACTTGAACATTCGAATGAACAAAAGTTTTCTCTTCTCAGGGCCTGTTACTTCAACTGGTGAGTCTTGGAGGGATGGTAGAAAAATTCAGCCTGACCATCTTGTGTGAACTCCAATGCCCTTTCATCAATTAGGTCCTGGATTTTGTTCTTCAGAGCCCAACACTCATTTGTATCATGTCCTGGACAGGCATAATGGTAGGCACACCTTTTATTGGGATCGTAAGTAGGATGTGTTGTGTTGGGATTCTGGGGATGAGCCCTTAATGTGATCAAATTCAATCTCAACAGTCGTTGTAAAGCTTGAAACAGCGACATGTTGAGCGGGGTGAATTGCCTCCTGGACTTGTCTGGCTGAAGCCGGTGAGGTTGATGCTGCATTTGTGACACTGGAGCCATTTGAGGAGCTCTCCCCTTATCTCCTTGTCTCAAAGGTGGTTGAACGATGACTGGCTTTTTACCCTTAGACGTTTGCCCCAGTTGGTTACCCTGGAGCAGTTGGTTGACGAGAACCCCGAGCTCGTCTTGTCTTTGAGCTAACCCTTGAATGGCAGTCACCTGCCCCAGCATCTGGACCTTCAATGCATCCACCTCAGCTTGTAGGTGTTTCAGCCTTTCATCCTCAGCACTGTTCCTGACAAAGGTCCCCATGAGAAGTGTCCTTAGCTCCTCCTGCCCCTTGGATAGATTCAGGAGGATTTCCCCGAACCGAGTCTCTTGAGCAAGAAGGTCCTGGTTATCTTGTTGGGAGGCCATTGCTGAAATAAACAGCGAGAAAGGTAAGTGACCTGCAAAAAGGACACATGTAATGCGATGATATGCATGATATGTATGCAATGTTTTCAAGGACCTCGCCGGGTAAACAAGAAAAGTGTTAGCATTGGAAACCGGTGACTTGATTGAAGGCACTTCATATTGTTGAGAGTCCTTCTTCAAGGGTCAAAAGCTCACCATATCCAGTGGGTCATAGCCCCTGACTTTAGTCATCATGTCTGGTTTTGATTTCCAAACAACCTTGGTTAGGGGAACCTTCTTCAAGAGTCAGAGCTCACCATATCAAGTGGGTCATAGCCCCTGACAACCTTGGCTAGAGGAAAATAAATCCTCTTTGCCCCTTGCTAGACGTTGGATTCATCATGACCTGCATCACAAGCCCTTGAGATCCTTGAAATGGGTTAGTCCTTATGCGGGATGCATGCAATGGTATGATGTTATGCTATGCATGGGGTAATGTAGGTAAACCCTGTTATGAGTCCCAATTAAGGACTATAAACAAAACCTGCAAGAAACTCAGTAAATCCTGTTATGAGTCCTAATCAAGGACTAAATAAAACCTGCAAGTAAACTCAGTAACCCTGTCATGGGTCCCAATTAAGGACAAAATCTGCAAGTAGTTCATGTGTCAGATAAAGCATGCAAGTAGTCAAGTACGAAGGCACACAAGTCACACAAGAGAAACCCTTAGAGTTTAGGCCAGCAGGGGGTCTGGGTATTACCCTCTTGAAGTTGGTGGGTTCAACCTGTCCTATTAGAAGTAACCGGGTTCTAAGGGTCCCAATATCACGGGATTGCTTTCATTGTTCATCGTTTCGATTTAGCCACTGCACTGGCGATCGAAATATTCCAGGAAAGCAACCCTCAATTGAGTGTAGTATCGAGTATCAACCAACCTCGGACTGCACCAAAGTCAGTTATCTCACTACCCTAAAGAGGCCAAGATAGTTCAATTAAGGTTCCTAAGGTTTGTTGATGCTTCACGACACCACGCGGAGGCCCCGTACTCTCCTTGACTGAACTCAAGGGTTACCGGTACACACCAAAGTGCCACATCAACGTAGCAGACTGTTTCAACCATGTCGGTATACCCTGCACAGTTCCCTCACAGCCTTGTTGCTACTTTCTAAGAAGGTATCCCCAGATCCGGGTTAGGATCTATAGAACTCCCAAGACAGTACCCACAATTTAAAGCAAACAATTCAGACAATTGAAAACACAGTTATGAACTATCCCTAAGGTACACCTCACTTTATAAAGATCTCCCCAGCAGAGTCGCCAGTTCTGTGATCGGTGGATCTGGAACTGACTGTTTAACGCTGGTTCGCAAAATGTCGCGGAAGCAAGAGTCGCCACCGTCTTTTATTTTCTCCAAATGGAAAGGACAAAAGCACAGAAAAATTCCTTATAGAGATTGCTCTCGGTTCGGGAGGTAGGTTATAGAAAGGGAAGGTGTTAGCACCCTTTCTATCCATGGTTATCCATGGGCTCTTAGGTACTTGCTCATTTGTGTTTTCAAAATGGTTTGTTTGCTTTTCAACTGTGGGTTTTAAAAAGTTTCTTTGAAAATTCCAGTTCGACTCTTGTATCGGTCCTCAAGAGTGTTTGAAAAATTGCTTTCGAAAGCTTTTTGAAAAGGTGTCGGTGTGAAAAGTATTTTTGATTTGTTTTGAAATTAGAGCAAGTATCTAGAGTCGTCTACCTACCCTAAGGAATTCGTCTGTGTAAATGTCCTTTAAAGTAGTGCCATCCCACCATTGAGAGATAGGTAGCACCACCATTGGAGATATTCGGGTCAATTCGAGGTTCGGGACATGGTGATCACCGGAGCAATAGGAAGACACCTTAGAAGCTACCCTCATGCCAGGTTCCCGGATCATGAGGACTTACTAAGACATCCTCTACTCGACGATCACCTTTTGAGGCAAGGCAACAGTGAGGCGTACCCTAGGGGTGGTGTGTGATTTGTGTGTCGTTTTCAGATATTTTGTCTTGTCATGTCATAGGTGATCTACGCGTTTGTTTTTATTTTATCATTCATTCTTGCATGCCATTTAATTAACAGTTAAAAAAGCGGAAAGATAAAATTCCTAAACTATTACAAAGGCGCGGGTCCACATCGCCAAATTAAAATCCAGGACCCGATTTGACAGAAAATAAAGAAATAAAGTAAAGTGCGAGAAATTAAATGTCCGAGTTTTACAAGGCTTTGGGAGAATTACATTAATATTTACAAGAAATAAAATAAAATGCGCGAATATGAATTAAAATTGGAAGCGAGGGCTTTGGACCTTTTTTAATGAAATAAAATTATTATTAACAAATTAATTAAAATTAAAATGAAAGGAAATTATTTTTTTTGAGTTTTTGGTTTTTTATGAGAATTTAATGAAATTAAAACCTAATTCTACAATTTTTATTTTATTATGAAAATATTAAACTTTAACCTAAAATTAAACCTAATTGATTAATTGCAAATATTTACAAAAATAATATTAAATAATTAATTATGGTGAGGAAAAGAAAAAAAGAAAAAAGAATGGAAAATTACTTGAAACCCTAATTCTACCAATTTTTAATTTATTAAGAAAATATATTAAAATTAACCCTAAATTTAAATCTAATTGATTAGTGAGATTTATTTACAAAAATATTAGTTAAATAAAATATATTTAATTTTTTTGTCTTTTCTGATTTTTCTATTGTTTTTATATTTTTATGAAAATAAACTAAATTAAAGAAATTAATTAAAAAAGGAAATAATTGAATCAACAAAAAAAATGAAAAATATAAAAGAAATAGCAAACCTTGGGGGGTTCTGTCCCCAATTGGAGGTGTAATTGGCATTGTTGGCCCAAGGTTTCAAGGCCTTATTTGACTTCTTCAGGAAGCATGCATATGCGTTGACTAACATCCATGATATTCTACAAATTATGGCCCTTTGATTGATCTCAGGATGCACGTGGAAGGACTGGATGTGGAGGGTATGGTGAACCCTAGTACTGAAACTGCACAGAAGTATTAATAGAAAAATATTATTGAAAGGGAGGGGGACCTGGGGCTCGAACCCAGGTCCTGGAGATTACCTACGCATATGCCTGCCAACCGTGCTGCTTTGTTTCTTTGTATATTATATAACCAATAAACATTATAAAATAAAACAAACGTTAGTGCCTTTTTTCCACGCGAAATTTGAATGAACCAACCAACGCCTTACACCTCATCTTCTTCTTCTTCGTTTGTGTTTTTTGCCTGAAACATAAAAGGGTTAGCGGGGGTTTTAAACCCCCCCAAAATATGCATTTTTTCATAATAACGAATAGGCCATATGGCCACATAAATTAGGCGCGAGGGGTGTATAATATTCGTCTTGGCTTCCTGATTTCAACCATGGTATTGTGGTGTCTCAATTTTACAAGACTCAAAAACGCCCAATTCCACAGCTTGGTAACCCTAGCACGTATCCATGGTGAAATCACACACAATGCTTAAAAACTCAATTAAATCATGTGGTTAGTTTCAGAATCATCCAATTAGTGCAAATCAGTAAAGAAAACACATGAAAAATGCATAAAATTCATGATACGATTATGGATATTTTCGTGAAAAGTTTGACCCTGATATACCAATTCTTGATGTTTCAGGCTATGATATTGATCCAGGCACCTTCCTTGATGTCTCAGCAAGACAATGGAATAGTTATTTTGGCTTGAATCGCACTGTAACCTAGTTTTCAGTTTTGGACTTTTTAGAGAAAATTGCAAGTTTGGCTATGGCTTTTCTGCGCAGCTGGGAGGTCATGAACATTAGGGTTGGCATGTATATATATATGTATGAGTGATTAGGGTTGAGTTTTTTGTCCAAAGAATCAAAGCATTGATGGAATGGATATTGATTTTCATGGCAAATATTTTCCAATCTTTTTCATGCAAACTTGGTTCCAATCATGGCCAATTGACTTGATTCTTTCTAAATCAGATAATGCACGAAATCTTAAGACTATTTCATGCATAAAAAGATTTGATTGCTTAGGTTTAGTATTTTCCACATATTTATTTAAATTAAATGAATTATTAGTCATTAAAAATCCAAATAAATAAATAAAAATGATGAAAAACTTCCCTTTGGGCCAAATGGTCGTGCACATGCTTTGGATGATGAATTGTGGAAGAAAAAGAGGCCCATTAGCATTTTTAAGACATTTGAAGCAATGTTGACTTTTCAAAATATCCAAAAATTTCCCAACTTCCACAAGGCATATCTTGCTCAATTTTTAAGCTTTGCTCATGTTCTTGGACATTTTGGAAAGGTCTTTGAGTCCTATAACCAATGCCTTTGGTCCCATGTCATTTTGATTTACAAATTTCAAGTTATGGCCTTTGACTTAAAGTCCCTTTTTGTTGACTTTTGAAAATGACCTATAATGTTGAAATTGATAACTTTTTGTGAGAGAATTTCTTGGACTTGAAGTGTGAAGAGGAGTTGTAGGAAATGTCTTTCTCTTCAAAATGAGCTTTGGATGGAATTTTTCTGATAATCCATGTGGAAGTTATGCCTTGGTCAAGTTACAGTTGACTTTTTCAACTGTCCAAATATGGAAACTTTTGCATCTTGAGACTTTTTGAGCCAAGCTTTGAGAATCATGATCAAGAATTGATCAAATGATGTTTGTGGCTTCAAAATGATATGTTGACCAAAAATTTGAACTTTTGACTTGTCAAATGACCATTTTGCCCCTACAGTTGATTATAGTGTAATTAGGGTTTTTGACTGTGCAATTTTGTGCTGTAAGTATTGAAACTTGGCATGAGGATACTTGACCATGCTTATAGGCATGTGGGACTTGATTGGACCCTTGGAAACTTCATTTTCTTTGTCAGAACCAAAACCCTAGTTTTTGACTGTTAGGAGGCCCTTGAACCGTGCAACCCTTGGGGAATTTTGAAGCTTTGCCTTGGCAAATTTTGAAGAATATGGGAGGGCAAATTTTGGGGTACAACAAGACCTTTCATGACCTAGAGACGAAAGTTTCGATCTACAAAGAGGCTCCACTTAAGGGAGGCCCTTGTTCCTTTCCCTCCAGTGTTATTCATGATACCCTTAAGGAAACCACCTTATGGGGAAAGTAGAACATTTGTAGGCCAATACTAGGAACCTACTAACTAAGTATTCCTTTCACAAATTCCATTATAATCCCTAAACCCGCAAGGGTTATCTTTTCTTCCACTATTATCTTTAGCCCGTAGGGATCCTGTCTTTCTGATATAACCCCTAGCCAGTAGGGATTTTCTTTTGAAAATTTTAATCCCTGGCCTGCAGGGATCCCCTTTTGCCTGACATTATCCTTAGAGCTCTTAAAGGATCTTGTTCATCTTCCCACAAAGGACATCCTCGCTAATGCACGCCATGTGGCATATATCAGGCCATGGGATTTGGTGACTATTGACATGTCACCATGTGCTCTCTTCCACACCATTCCCTCAAATCCAATCTTCGTCTCAACTGCCCATTGGTCTATCACAATTCTTAGCCTGTAGGAATGTTTGTCCCTATGTTATAATCCCTAGCCTGTAGAGATTCTTCTTCGTCTTTCTTTATCCTTAAGGAGTTCCTGTCTGTCTCAATCTCCGAGTCAGTATATGGTATCCTAATTTCTATGTTTATCGTTATCTTCATCTTTAAGGAGTTCCTTCCTGTCTCAGTCTCTGAGTCAATGTAGGATATCATCATTTTCATATCTACCATTAAACCCGTATAGGGTACCCCTACGTCTACCCTCATACTACGGCTGTGTCGCATTTCATACCCATGAAACTTTTTTAGCATACCTAAAATCCAAAAAAATAATTTTGCATACCCATGCATTTTCGTACATTCATACATTTGCATGTCATACATTTCCACCTCCTCCCTTAGTCGCTATCAATCCAGCTAACAAATTTCCCGATGCTCAAGAACAAAGTCCAGGCATTTCAAGAAAATCATAGATTGGTGAAGTAAGGTCAAACGTTGGAGATTCAAAGGATCTTGGTCCTACAAATTTTATTGTAGAGAGAAGGAAACCCTTCATTATACAAGCATATGCAACGCCTCAGTTTCAACTTTCATTGGTGATTCCCACATTTCCCTATAAACAGAATTGGTATGCCCAAAGAGAAGTCAAGGGTCATCCCCATTCTTTGACAAGTCCAAAAACTACGAAGCATCTCTTGAAATTACGTAAATCAACAAAAAAAAAGCTTTTCGATATGATCATTAGACATTATCTATTTCAAATTGTAATTTCCAAGTTGCTAAGTTGTTTTGGTGTGAACTTGTATCTTTGGATCAGTAATTCTAATAAAATGAGCATGCATGTTTTTTAAATCAATTCATTTGTTTCACACTTCATTTTTCATCACTTTCCATAAATAATCAACGACTTTCCATTTTCACTCTTCTTTTCCATTTTCAAATTTTCTTTAACAAACTTTGTTGAAGAATGATGAAAAATAAATAACAAGAATTTTCTAATATAGGCTTTCAATGGTAAGATTGAGTTGACGATGTAAGTCATTATTTCAATTCCTAAACAATGGAGAAATAAGGAGATAATCCATAGTTAACCCCCTCGAGCCAGAAGTTTGAGTTATTTCTATTTTCTAAAAAACCTTAAACTTAACCAGGGGCAGAGTAGTCTTTCAATTAATTTATGAATGCACTCTGATCTCAAGAGAATCAGTCTATCCATGTAAAAGGTTCAAGCATATCCTCTTCCTCGCATACATCATCCAAGATCAAGAAAACAATGAAGATAAAGCTCATAACATCTTCTTTCTCACTTACGTTATACAACATCGAGGGAGCAATAAAGATGAAGCTCACAAAAGTCAAACATTGAAGTCATGAATTTCCTAAATTAAAAAAATAATCTCAAAATAAAAATTTCAAAAAAGAGAGCCCGCTAAGTCAAGAATAAAAAGCAAAAAAATTTGGACTTAGGCAAAAGTTAGGGCTTCCCGATGGACCAGAAAATGGTTCAGAAGGGATTAAAAACAAATAAATTGGAGAACAATCTTGTGATTATCACCTCAATAAACATTGATTCTTCTCATCAAGTTCTTAAATCTTATCAATGCTTCTCATCATCTGCGCGACTACAAAATTTCTCTTGGAGATTGAAAGCATATGTTGCATTAATTGGATTTAGGATTGAAGAACATCAAGGAGAATGGGGTGGGTTAAAATAAATTTTGAGCCTTATATCCTTTGTTTCTTAAACCACAAACCATGACCATGTTACAACCTTTAAAAGTCCTAATTGAAGCTAGGTTCACTATGAAGGCATACTCAGCAAAATTTGCGTTAAACTGACTCCTATGTTTGTTAAAGTTATTGCTAACCACTTCTTCGAATCTCCATCTCTAATCATCCATTTCTATTCAAACTTTGATTTCAAAACTTGCATCTGTATCAAACGTAATTACTTTTTTAAAATGTACAATTTTATCTATGAATCAATACTTAGCATCAAGGAGATCTCAAAAAAAATGGTTTAATCAAAAGCGATCCATTTCAAGGGAAAAAGCATCTAAGGAAGAACCATATAATCATAGGTAAGACTAATGATCATAGGGATATATCACATGAAGATACTATTGACAATGGGTGATCCTTCTGAGATCCAATCAACTTGGATCAAGTTTCAAAGCACTGTTCAATCAGGGGCATACCTTACGAAGGAGTATTCCTTAATCAAGTCATATTATAATAGGGTATTACTCGGTTTCCTCGTTTCAACAAACTTCTCAAGGCCTTGATAATTAGGGGCAACCTTCCAAGATTCAAATGTTTGGGCAGTACGTATCAAGTTCATCCTACTGCTTGTAGGGTACAAATTCCCCTTCAAAACAACTTCAAGAACACAACTTTTCAAGCTTCAAATACTTGGGACAATCTATGTCAAGTTCATGGTGAGGTATAAGTTATTTCTGAGGGTACTTTCTCCAAATCCTGGAGATTGAGGGGCACATCTTTCAAAATTCAAATGTTGGGGCAAACCATTGCGAGACTCATTCAAAAGGAGTTGATTCAAAATGGTTCATCAAAGCCAAACATTTTCAAGAGTCTTTTAATCAGGGGAATAGTTAAAGATAGTGGGGCCATTCATATTATGATCAAACTATTTCCAAGCTCATATCAATGAGAATCTTCTCCAAGACCCAACATATTCCACATATTGGCAAGCTTTTTGCGTACTTTCTCCAGTGGACCTTTCTCCTACATCACCAATCTTCAAGTTCAAATCAAGTATCGAGAAATCACGTTAGTATCACGCTTTGCGATCATGAGACAAGCAACCTTGTTTCATGAGCAACCTCTACGCTTTAATCATCCACGACCCATCACATGGGTACCAGTTAAAAGCATATGAGTCTTCATAAATCATTGTCATGCATTCATTAGGTCACTTCGATCCAGAGTCAAGTTATGCCTATCATTACATCCATCTGAATTCCGACAGCATGGATCTAACAAAGAGCCCAATCTCACTCGGTGTCTACCCTTAAGCCCAATTCTCATTGGCACCTCAAAATTTCAACATCCATTGACTCATATCAAAGTCATCCATTACATGCATTGGTTAGTTATTCTATGCATTAATGCCTACATCTGCATGCATACATGACATATCATAGACCGAGACTCGGGACCTCGTAAAAATCTAGAGTTAATTTCTAGGGAAGTCACTATTATAATCTCTAACATCTCTCTGACTATCCGTCTCAGTAAGTCTATGATACAAGCGTTCTTCGTCAAACTAAGGCGTGAGCAGCCTCACACAACCTCATTTATTTGTCCATACATAAGCATCCTTATATAAAATTTATGAGCAGCCTCACACTTTCCAAATCACCAGATTAATGTCTCTAGGTAACCTTACCAATGTTAGAAACCTTGTTATCTGTTTCACCTTTCCAAGCCACCAAGCTGACACTATTCCAGTGGTCCTACTAATGTTGGTGCAAAGCCTTGTTCCCGCCTGGCACATCTTTTCAAAAGCACAACACCTAATTGGTATGGCTTCTTAGAAAAAAATAGTTCTTGGATGATATCCTACCTTAAGCAATGGTTCCGCAGTTCAAATAACAGGGGCGTTACATTTATCAACCATTGCATCATTTCAATTCATAACATTATCATGTTAAGCATATATACCATACATCATGCATACATCAAACATAATCATATCAAACACGCATACATGCATTATATTCAAATCATATATGCCCATGAAAAACTATGGAAAAATCTCAAGGCATGACTACCAGATAAGACGAACTCAAATTCAAATCCAAGCTCAGCATTATCCATTCATCTTTCTATAGCTACCTCATTTGAGAAGGGATACTGTGATACGGTGGGAGAACTGACTTGAGGTTTTGCGTTTGTTTTCGCAAATGTTTCGGTTGAGCAAGAGTCGCCACCGACTTTTTATTTTATCCTAAGGAAAGGTTAAAAAGCACAGGAAAAACCTTTGAAATGTTTTCGTGGGTTCGGGGAGTAGATTATAGAAAGGGAAGGTATTATCACCCTTTCTATCCATGTTTATCCACGGGCTCTTAGTTACTTGCTTTAGATCACTTGCCTTTGCTTTTCAATTGTTTGAAATGGTGCTTTGTGTGTGTGGTTTTGAAAATGTTTTGAAAAAGACGCCTTGTCTAGGCAACCTTTGTAACAATTCTTGTTTGAATGTTTCACAAAGGTGTTTGTCTTTTTGAAAAGATGTTTCAATGTTTTTGAAAGTTTGTTTTGAAGTTGTGTTGTGATGTATGTTTTGAAAAATGGCAAGGATTGTTTTGCAAGATTGGTCAAGTAACCAAGAGCTATCTACCCTAAATTTCTCAAAGATCTTTCTCATGTTTTAACCTTTTTAACAGTGTTGTTTCACCATTGTATTTGGTGAACAACCTTGTGTTAGGATGTTAACGGGATGGGAGCGGGTCATCGTTTAGACCATAGAGGCAATAGTGTCAAGTATCTTTGGCATTTTTTTCTTGAGGGACTATGATCATTTTTGTTTAGGCAACTTGATAGCGTCGTCGTTGGACTATGATCATTTGATTTGTTTTTGTTTTGCCAAAGACACTTAACATGCAACCATGGCCCATTTTTGAAGGCAACAAGTGGAGTAACCCTAGGGGTGTGAGTGTGCATTGTGTTTGTTTTTTCATGCATGTTTATCTTGGATTTAGGTCAAACTACTTGTTGATTGATTTTGCATACAAACCCTAAGTCTATCATGGCATAATTGAAAGTTTTTAAATGCGAAAATTTAAATACTAAGCTATTACAACATGATATAGGGATGGGGATACAAGTTTGAATTTGGGGGATATTTGACAAGGAAATAAAATCTAAATTATTACATCCATATCGAATATACAAATATTTAATTGTACAATATTGAAGTAAATACAATAAATAAATAAGAATGTATTATGCACAAAATGATTTTTTTTTTATGTATGTGAAAGTATTTTTCAATGTGAAGTATAAACAAAAATAAAAAGGTCAAATTTGAATATTTTTGTCATTTAGGGCAAAACCCTAGTTTTTAAATAAATAGTAATATTTATTAATTATATACAATATATATTAATTTATACAAAAATAAAAAATATATTGTAAAAAAAAGTATTTTTAGTGTCATATATTAATAAAAATAAAAATGTATTATTTTCATATTTTTATCCTAAGTATTCTAATAAATATAATATACAAGTATTTATATACATATTTATTAAACCTATTAAATATAAAAAGATAAAATTAATTATTTATGTACATAAAAAAATGTATATTTAAGAAAATATTTTCAAGGTGTAAATAAAAATAATAACTGAAAATAAATATAAATTTTACATTATTTTTTAGGGTTTTAGCAAAAGGTATATATATTTATTTACATACATATGTTAAATAAAACAAATAAATTCCAAAAAAATGCAAAAAAATGTGAAAAAATATTTTTGGAGTTTTTTATGTTTGGACAAAAAATATTAAGTCAGAATCAAAAAGAAAAATGCAAAAATGACAAGTATTTCACATAATGGGCCAGGGGATGCAAATTGAAAAAAAAGGGTGTAAACAGCAAGGATGACTCAGGCCCAACCCAAGCCATCATCTTCTTTCTCCAGCTTCTGTCAAACGCGCGCTTCCTTGTTCAAAACACAAACTTCTGATTCTTTGATTTTTAGCAAAAACTCATAACACAAACAATGTAGAGCATCAAATCACGATTCCAAATTTGTAAAAAACTTGACCTAACTCTAAGAAACCAAGGAGAATTTCTTCACCCCCAATTTCTGACCTAATTTTTCTTCAATGTTCATGGCTAAAATTCTCACAGCACGCTTAACATAAATGAAAAGTAATCATATGTATGGCTTCAGGGCTATGAGTAGAGCATGTTTCATTCACAAACCTAAGTCTAAATCTTCCTAGATGGAGAGATAGAAGTTCATAGCATAGATTACCTGTTTCAGCTTGACTCGAACAGAGCAATGTAGGTATCTTCAATAGAGTTTGAGCTTCTGTATAGCTTGCCCAAAGTCCAAGGAAGCTTCTCCAACACCTAGCTTGCTTTGAATCACTCTGAATCGTGCTATGGAAGTTCACCTGCACAGCTTGAAAGTGAAAATGGCAAACGTGGTTAGGGGTGTTACAGCTTGAGTTTAAGGCTTGGGATAGTTTCAGTGGATGATATGAAATATGTTTGAACTTCTTTTGGACAAAACGCACGCCAAGAATGGATTGTGGAACTCCAGTTGCAGGGTATGCCCTGTTTCTGCAGCAAGAGGGTGTTTTTGTGTTTTGGGAGGTATGAGAGATGGTTGAATCGTGCCTTAGGTCTGTTTTGTGTTGGAAGCTGTGTACAAAGTTTGTTTTGGCTGGTGTTTATAGGAATGAAAGATGGAGAGTTTTTGCAATGTTTCTTCTATTGTAAGCAAAGATAGTGTGTTGATGTTATAGACCTGTCCAAGCCTCTCAAGCATGTTGCAACATTTGCTCTTGGTAACACAAATTTGTGGACTCTATCTGGCCTCAAAGACCTGGCCCCATGCCTCAAGGATTCACTTTTGACATAAAGTGACATTAAGCCAAAAATGGGAACTTTTCTTTTTCTAGTTAGGGATTAGTTTTATGTGAAATGCCCGAAGGGATAAAATAACACCTTAACACAATGGTTAGGCATTTAATTATTGAGTTTAAAAGGGTTTAGAGGCCTTCAAGCTAGCACAAACCAAGCTTATTTGAAAATGCCATTTGCTATGAACATGTATTGGTCATGAACAAAAGTGAGTTTTGGCCAACTTTGTGAATTCGATTCTCTCTAACCACAAGGGTGTTTGAGAAGTTCTTGGACAATTTGTAAAGCTTGGAATGTGTACTACAATCCATCTTTGTAATGCAAATTGAAACTCCAAGTGGAACCATGTGAAAAATGGCCAAGAAGTTGGACAAAAATCCTGCCTAGAATAGGGCAAAATTTCTCTAAGTTAAAAATGTTTTGCACCCTTGTTCCAAAAATCATAACTTGAGATACAAGCTTCCTTTGAGAACTTTATGAATCAAAGTTGTAGATTTTTCAATGTACTACAACTTTCATGTTTCAAGTTTTGTTTGAATCCATTTGCATCTTGGTGAAAAAATGGGACAAAGTTAGGAAAAAATAAGGAAATTTCATAACTTAGAAAATTTTCTAAGTTATGAAATTTTTCATTTTAAACCCTAATTTGTAATTTTTTGTTTCTTGATGAACAAGTTTCATAATTTGACATGTCTTGATGAAAAATGAATCTTGGCACTTGATTTTGACCAAAAAGTCAAAGTTTGACTTTTTAGTATACAGTCAAATTTTGATCAGTTGACTGGAAAATTCATCTGTCAATCCTGTGCATTTGAGATCTTTTGAACTTGTTGAATGGGTTAAGACAGGGCCATTGAGTCCTTGAGTCCATATGTGAGCTTGATTTTCCATTGGTTAGGTCAAACAGTCAAAAATTGCCTTTGTGCAGTCAAAACCCTAAAAATGACCATTTTGCCCTTTTGGTGATCTGATCAAATTTCTTGTGGAGTTGTGATCCAAACTTGATCAAATGATTCATATGAGTTCATAATGTTGATGTGGGTCAAATTTCATGAAGTTTGGCTGTCAATTGGCCACAGTTGACTTTTTCCCCAATATAGTTGATTTCTAGGTCAATTGTCCAATTGACTGGGCAAAGATTTGAATCAAGGCTTGAAACTTGGTATGGATAAACTTGTAAGTCCAACATGAAGCATGAAAGTCATTTTGGGCATTTTAGGTCAAAACATCCTTGTGCAAACTCAAACCCTAATTTGAGTCAACAGTGCAAGGAGGGGTCTTGAGCAAAGCAAACCCTAACTTGATCCTGAGCTCCAAGAGTCTTGTGATGAGAAAATGTTGATGAAATGAGAGGGAAAATTTTGGGGTACAACAGTTGCCCCTGTTCAATCTTCTTGCACCTGAAGAGTTAGATTGGCAGGTTTGCCTTTCGCGTCTCAAAGGTAAAAGGAGATTGGACACCAGAGTGCCCGAAAAATTTGCACTCGTCAAAGTGTAATTTAAGGAAATGGGCTTAAAGATGCCATTTGGAGATGTGACAGAATCTTGCTGGAGATGGGCTTAGAGATGCCATCTAGAGAGCGACAGAATCTTGTCGGGGGATGGCCTTAAAGATGCCATCTGGAATGTATGTTGAACTGTTATGATTATCAGAAAGGTGTCCATGTTTGGAACATCTCTGGACTGGGGGGTCTGAACAAGCAATAGATTGACATCCATGTTTGGAGAATCCGTAAACTGTTTTTAGAAGTTGAAGTTGAATAAGCAATAGATCAGCATCCATGCTGGGAAGCGTCCGTAAACTGTTTTCAAAAGTTGAGTCTGAACAAGCGATAGATTAACATCCGTGTTTGGAGAATCCGTAAACTGTTTTCAGAAGTTGAAGTTGAATAAGCAATAGATCAGCATCCATGTTGGGAAGCATCCGTAAGCTGTTTTCAAAAGTCTTGAAGTTGAATAAGCAATAGATCAGCATCCATGTTTGGAGAATCCGTAAACTGTTTTCAGAAGTTGAGAATCTGAACAAGCGATAGATTAACATCCATGTCTGGAGAATCCGTGAACTGTTTTCAGAAGTCTTGAAATTGAATAAGAAATAGATTAGCATCCATGTTGGGAAGCGTCCGTAAACTGTTTTCAAAAGTTGAGTTTGAACAAGCGATAGATTAACATCCGTGTTTGGAGAATCCGTAAACTGTTTTCAGAAGTCTTGAAATTGAGTAAGCAATAGATCAACATCCATGCTGGGAAGCGTCCGTAAACTGTTTTCAAAAGTTGAGTCTGAACAAGCGATAGATTAACATCTGTGTTTGGAGAATCCGTAAACTGTTTTCAGAAGTTGAGGATTTGAACAAGCGATAGATTAACATCCAGGTCTGGAGAACCCGTGAACTGTTTTCAGAATTCTTGAAATTGAATAAGCAATAGATCAGCATCCATGCTGGGAAGCGTCCGTAAACTGTTTTCAAAAGTTGAGTCTGAACAAGCAATAGATTAACATCCGTGTTTGGAGAATCCGTAAACTGTTTTCAGAAGTTGAGAATTGAAGCTTATTAATCTTATCCTGAAAAGGGTAAAATATTAGCTGAAACACAAAGTTATGTTGCATGAAATGTATGATGCAATATATGTTATATCAATGTTTATGATATGAATGTAATGAATGCGCATGTAAGCTGATGAGCTGTCTTGCTGAGGATATATGAATCCTGGATAGCCGGAGATAACAGAATCTTGACTGCTGCCAGGGAAAATGAATCCTTGACTGCTGCAGGGGATTGCAAGAATCTTTGATTGTTGAAGCTGAGACATCCTTGTTGACTACTGACTGCTTGGGGAACAAGATCTTCAGTTGTTGAGGGATCTTAGGACCACTGCTGAGGATTGAAAATCCTTGGTGACTTGTGGGAAATGAGAATTCTGATGATCTCTACTGGGGAGTCCAGAACCTGGTAGACTTCTGCTGGAGAAGTAAGACTGAGAATCTTCAATCTGATGGGAAGTATCTCTGTGGGGAGAATGTTTACTAATCTGGTTTCACTGGGGATTGACAGTTGGAAGTTTTAGCTCCGCTGGGGATTCTGAAACTTACCTCTGAGGGGAATTAAGTTCTGGAAGGCTCTCTTGGTTGGGGAAATCAGCTTTGAGAAAGCTTTTTGTTCTGCTGAGGATCCTGAAGTTTAACTCTGTTTGGGGAATTAAGTTCTGGATTTTAACTTTGTTGAGGAATTTGGAGTTTAATTCCGCTGGGGATTTCTTCTGAAAGGGCATCAAGATATCTATATGTACCTTTAACCTATCAGCAATCATCTTTCTTTATTTGTAAGAAAATGATTATGTTCAAATGCATATGCCTATTTAACAAAACATTGGACGTTTCTCAAATAAAACATAAGTGTAAAAAGCAAAAGGAAGACAAATCAAATTTATGTATTTGGAAAAGTATTTGTATTAACTTTTTATGAGTATCTTTGTACAAAGGAGACATGCATCCTAGTAAGAGGATGTTGTCGTAAAAATTGAAAATTGTATACAAAAGAAAGATGGCTATGTGTAACAATTCCATGGGATTCCATTCTGTTATAGCCTTCACAACTCTGAATATCTTGTCCATTCAATGCTTCGTCCGCCGATGATTGGATTGATCAGAAGCTTGGAGCTTGTTGATGAAGAGATTGTTCTTTAAAGTGATCCGACGAGACATAGTCATACGCTTTAATTCCCTAACTTTTGCCTGGATTGCCCTTTCGGGTTTTCAATCCACCGGGAAACCCTTTTTTGCCCAAGTCGCCCTTTCGGGTTTTCAACTTGCCGGGTGTACAGATTTTTTTTGTTTTATCCCTAATTTTTGCCTAAACCGCCCTTTCGGGTTTTCGGTTCACCGGGATGCCCATTTTTGCCCAAGCCGCCCTTTCGGGTTTTCGACTTGTCGGGTGATTTTATGCGTAGTATCTTTTGACTATGTCTGCGTTCGCAGGGTGTGGCAAATCGTCGCCGTCCATGGTGGTCAGAATCATTGCACCACCAGAAAAGATGCTCTTGATTACAAATGGTCCTTCGTAAGTAGGAGTCCGTTTGCCCCTGGGATCACTTTGCGGCAAGATGATCCGCTTGATTACAAGATCTCCGACATGATATTCTTGACGTTTGACTTTCTTGTTGAAAGCCTTGATCATCCGTTTTTGGTACGTCTGACCATGGAAAACAACAGTGAGTCGCAACTCATCGATCAAATTGAGTTGATCAAGTCGGGTCTGAATCTAATCGTCTTCACTCAAACCAGAGTCCTTCATAATCCTTAAAGAAGGAATTTGAACTTCCATGGGTAGGACAGCTTCCATGCCATATACCAAAGAAAATGGGGTTGCCCCTGTTGAAGTACGTGTCGTGGTACGATATCCATGCAGAGCAAACGGTAACATCTCATGCCAGTCCTTGTAGGTAACTGTCATTTTCTGAATGATCTTCTTGATGTTTTTGTTCGCAACTTCAACAGCACCGTTCATCTTTGTCCGATAGGGAGATGAATTGTGATGATAAATCTTGAACTGTTCGCATAGAGCGGTGATCATAGTGTTGTTCAGATTTGTACCGTTGTCTGTGATGATCCTGTCGGGGACACCATACCGGCATATGAGATTCTGCTTGATGAAGCGGGCAACCACATTCTTTGTAACAGAGGCAAAGGAAGTTGCTTCAACCCACTTGGTGAAATAGTCAATAGCGACCAGGATGAAGCGATGTCCATTGGATGTCGTGGGCTTGATCTCTCCAATCATGTCAATGCCCCACATTGCGAATGGCCAAGGAGTCGTCAGAATGTTGAGAGGAACAGGAGGAATATGAATCTTGTTAGTGTAGACTTAACATTTGTGGCAGGTACGGGAATGTTGATGGCAATCTGCTTCCATGGTAGACCAGTAATAGCCTGCCCTTAGAATCTTCTTAGCCATTGTATGTCCGCTCAAGTGGGTGCCAAATGTGCCACTGTGTATCTCAGTTATGATTAACTCTGCTTCAGCTTTGTCTACACATCGGAGTAAAACACAATCATGGTTACGCTTATAAAGGATGCCATTTCTCAGGAAGAACTTGGCAGCAAATCTCCTTAAGAACTTTTTGTCATTGACGGAAGCTCCTTCGGGATATTCTCTAGTCTGGAGATACCTTTTGATTTCATGAAACCAGGGTTGTTCCACTACTTCTTCGGTATTAATCTCATGACAATGCGCAGGTTCATCCATTCGCTAGATGGTGATTTGGGGAGCCTCGTTATCCCAGTTGAGTTTAAACATGGAAGACATTGTAGCCAGAGCATCTGCTAACTGATTTTCTTCTCGCGGGAAATGCTCGAAGGTAATATGCTCGAAATGAGGCAGCAATGTCAAAACATGTTCTTTGTATGGGATAATATTAGGATGCTTGGTATCCCACTCTCCTTTGATTTGACTGATAACCAAAGCCGAGTCCCCAAATACGATCAAAGATTTGATCCCCAAGTCTATAGCATCCTTGAGACCAAAGATGCAAGCTTCATATTCGGCCATGTTGTTGGTACAGCTGAAACAAAGTCGGGCCGTGAAAGGTGTATGGCAACCTTCTGGGGAAATGAGTACCGCACTGATACCATTTGCAAGTGCATTTGAAGCACCATCAAAGTACAGGGTCCATCGGGATCCATTTTCAGGTCCATCATACAGTCTGTTACCTTCAATGTTGTCCAAAGTCATGATGTCCTCGTCCGGGAAGTCGAATCTCATGGATTTATAATCTTCGATAGCCTGATGAGCTAGATGGTCAGCTAGTACACTCCCTTTTATAGCTTTTTGGGTAGTATACTGGATGTCGTACTCAGTCAGGATCATTTGCCATCTAGCGATTCTTCCAGATAAGGCAGGCTTCTCGAAGATATACTTGATTGGGTCCATTTTGGAAATCAGCAAAGTGGTATGAGTCAACATATACTGCCTTAGTCGACGAGCAGCCCATACCAAAGTGCAGCAAGTTTTCTCGAGCAATGAGTAGCGAGTCTCACAGTCGGTAAACTTTTTGCTAAGGTAATAAATGGCATGCTCTTTTCGACCAGACTCGTCATGCTGGCCCAGTACACACCCCATTGAGTTGTCCAAAACAGTCAGATACATGATCAGCGGCCTTCCTTCGACGGGTGACATCAGAATAGGAGGTTCTAGCAAATACTCCTTGATTTTATCAAAAGCAGTTTGACAATCATCGTTCCATTCGACTACCTGATCCTTCTTTAATAGCTTGAAAATTGGCTCACAGGTAGACGTCAGGTGAGAGATGAACCTTGTAATATAGTTCAAGCGTCCCAAGAATCCCCTAACCTCCTTTTTAGTACGGGGGGCAGGCATTTCTTGTATAGCTTTCACTTTTGCTGGATCGACCTCGATGCCTTTGTTGCTGACAATAAATCCTAGAAGTTTACCAGACCTAACTCTAAAAGTGCACTTACTTGGATTCAGCCTGAGTTTGTACTCCTTCAACCTGGCAAACAGCTTCTTCAAATGTTCAAGGTGTTCCTCCTCTGTTTGTGATCGAGCTATCATGTCGTCTACGAAAACTTCAATCTCATGATGTATCATATCATGAAACAAAGCTACCATGGCGCGTTGATAAGTTGCCCCTGCGTTCTTCAGTCCGAACGGCATCACCTTGTAGCAGAAGGTACCCCATTGTGTAACAAAGGTTGTTTTCTCCATGTCCTCGGGGGCCATTTTAATCTGGTTGTAGCCCGAGAATCCGTCCATGAAGGAAAATACCTTGTGCTGAGCCGTGTTGTCAATCAAAATGTCGATATGTGGTAGCGGAAAATCATCTTTAGGGCTAGCCCTTTTCAAATCCCGGTAGTCCACACACATTCTGACCTTGCCGTCTTTTTTGGGAACGGGCACAATGTTAGCAACCCATTGTGGATAGGATGTAACAGCCAGAAAGCCAGCGTTAAATTGCTTCATTACTTCAGCTTTAATCTTCTCAGACATGTCGGGCCTCATTCGGCGGACTTTTTGCTTGATCGGTGGACAGTCCTCTCTTGTAGGGAGACGGTGAACCACGATGTCTGTGTCTAACCCTGGCATGTCTTCATAAGACCAGGCGAAGATTTCAACGTATTCATTTAACAGTTGTATTAAGCGCTCCTTGACACTTGGTTCCGGATTGGCACCCACTTGTACTTCTTTCCGGTCCTCCTCTGTTCCTAAGTTGACAGTTTCCAACAACTCTTCATGAGGAAGGATGGCCCTCTCTTCTTGTTGCAGAAGTCTGGCTAGCTCTCCCGGTACTTCACAATCTTCGTCATCTTCATACTCAGCCTGATTGACCAAATCACCAGAGTTATTGAAGGATACAACAGAATAGTCACCCATGGAATCCGGAGTGGATGGGTACCTACATTTGTGAGTGTGGGTGTGTGTAAGGGATAGCCATCCTTAAACAAACAAAAATGCAAAAGGAAAGAAAATGAACACAGCAGTTTATAAATGAAAAACATCCAATGAATCATTAAACATGGCATATGATTATGAAAAGAATCAAGCCCTTACAAATGGACCTACATGCCCCGGGCAAGGCATGAGGTGAAAAGTAGTGTGCAGATTGTTTTAGAAATTATTACAGACCAACAGGAAATGTTCGAAAGATAAATTACTGATTGATGAAAGTAATGGGAACGAAGTCTTTCGCCTCCCAGTTGTGCAATCCCCCTTCAATGGTTGGGAAGATCCAGTCTTCAATGTTACCCTCTTCGTCTTTGTCTTCTAAAGCATTGATTACATGAGGAGAAATCTTGCTGGGTGTCTTTTCAATTTTGGAGCGACGCATAGCCTTTTGCCCCGCAGTGGTAAATCCCAACACAAACTTGTCCGTCTTGTGAGGAAAGTCAGGCAACTGTCCCCATGTTGAGCTCTTCCCCTCCTTCATCGCAGCCTTTGCGTCTTTCAGAGATGCCATCCTGGCCACCTGCTTGGGTACCTCAGCTATTGCCTTTGCTACTGCCACCTCGGGAGAAACTTCCTCAAAGTGCTGAAAGGGTGTTTTGATGAATTCGACATCCACTTCCACATACCGAAAGGAATTCAGATGACTGATTATGTACTCCTCCTCACCGTGTACAGTTATGATTTTTCCCTTAACAAGGTACTTCAGCATCTGATGTAGAGAAGAAGTGACTGCCCCAGCATTATGTATCCATGGCCTTCCTAGCAAGCAAGAGTATGATGGGCGGATGTACATCACATAGAATGTTGAGTGGAACACTTCAGTGCCTACCTTGATGGGAATGTCGACCTCCCCATGCACCATTCTTTTAGACCCGTCAAAGGCCCTGACAATGATATTACTTGGTTTCAGCTCCAAGCCTTCATAATCCAATCGGTCCAGAGCTTTCTTAGGCAGCACATTTAGAGAAGAACCAGTATCGACCAAGACATGGGCGAGAGTAGTTCCTCGGCATTCAACTGACACATGCAATGCGTCATTGTGCTTTCTTCCCTTCGGAGTTAGGTCAGCATCAGAGAAACCCAGGCCGTTGTCGGCGGTAAGGCTGGCTACACAATCCTGGAATTGATCGGCTGAGGTTTCCTGGGGCACATGGGTTGTCTTTAAAAACCTTATCAAGGCTTTGGCACTGAGCCTCCGAACAAAGCAGCAAAGCTAACATGGAGATCTTCGAGGGGGTTTTCCCCAGTTGGTCCACCACATCGTAATCACTCTTCTTAATTATTTTTAGAATCTCCTCCATTTCTTTTGTAGAGGTTTCGGGGATGACCAATGGCTGAGCCCTCGTCCTGACGAGCTCTTCTTGGATCCTTTTTCCTTTATCAGCAGCAGCAGAAGGGGAAACCATAGGAGGAACAACTTCTTCAATCATTGGAGTTCTTGCAGATAGTTTTACCGGTGCAGGGGTAACCTTGGGAATAGTTGAGGGTCCAAAGATTGCCTTTGGATGGGCAATCTCTGGAGAGAAATTTCTTCCACTTCGGGTAATTTTGCTCGTATCGGAAATGTTTCCAATGTCGGCAGTTTCTTCGTCAGAGCTCTCTTCAGTTATCTCAATTTGCTTAACACCGTGGTAGTAGATTTCTCCACCATAATTCCACGGTATTGATTTGTCAGATTTGTATGGGACGGGCCCAGGCATGGTTATCTTCAAGGGTACAATCTTCGGAGCGGATGTAATCTTAACAGGCCTTTTGGGGACCTTGGAAAGATTGGCGGAAATGGTTATTATTAAAACATCATTGATAAGGGTTGGAGTAACAGGAGTCTTTTCGAAAAGAATTTGTTGGTTGTCCATTAGGCGTTGGATGCCTATCTTCAGCAATGGACAGTCGATTGGTAGGGAGGAACAAAGGTAGAAATCTTCTTTACAACCTGGGAAAATCCCAGCCTTCAACAGATTCAACTTGATTGTCAATAGTGGGGTCATCAGATCATCAACAGTAGAAACAAACAGATCTTCTTCAACAGCATGGACATTGCGACCATGCTTTGGCATTGGAGCGGAGATTACATTCGGTTTCTCAGGGGCGTCGAACTCAACCTCTTTTGCATCTATCAAATCTTGAATTTTATTCTTAAGCGCCCAGCAATCGTTGGTGTCATGCCCGGCGCTGTCAGAATGATAGGCACATTTAGCATTGGGATGATAATGTGGAGATGTGGTGTTCACATTCTTTGGCGCTTCTTTGATATTGGTGAGATTCAGCTTCAACAAATGGGGAAGAACTTGTGCGGGCGTCATGTTGATGCGGGTGAACTGTCGTTGTGGCCGTTCTCCCCATTGCTGTTTAGGTCTGGACTGATTGTTACGAGGATGATCATTTGACGAATTTTGAATCATCACGGCCCCTACAGTCGGCCGATGCTCAGTTCTTCCCACTCCTTTCTGAGAGTATATAACAGCTTCTTCCTTCTTAGCCGGGAATGGTTTTTTAACAGTTGTGAAGGTAGAGGCATCCCTTTGAATCTTCCCACTCTTAATACCAGCTTCCACCCGTTCGCCAGTTAGAATCAGTTCGGTAAATCCTGCAGAAGATCTCCCGATCAAATGGTTGAAGAAAGGGCCAGATAGGGTCCCCAAGAACATATCAACTAGTTCCCTATCTGAAAGAGGTGGCTGCACTCTTCCGGCCAAGTCGCGCCATTTTTGGGCGTATTCTTTAAATCCCTCATTTGAGGCCATCCCCATACTTTGTAGCTGAGTACGGGTTGGCGCCAAGTCGGCGTTGTATTGATACTGGCGATACAAGGCAGCTGCCAAGTCTTCCCAGTTATGCACTTCTGACCTCTCAAGCTGGTAAAACCAATCTAGCTATGTACCAGACAGGCTGTCCTGGAAGAAGTGTACCCAAAGATTTCTATCGGATGAATGAGGTTGAATTTTTCTGACATACGACCTCAGGTGCATCTTCGGGCAAGACATACCGTCGTATTTTTCAAAAGTCGGCACCTTAAACTTTGGAGGGATCACAATCCCAGGAATCAATCCCAATTCTTCAAAATCTAGCCCGGGAACCCTTTGCAGCTCCATAGCTACCAGTCTATCCTCCAGGTTTTTGTATTTGTCGTCCGCTGGCGGGTATTGCTGCTCTGAATAATCTTCATCTTCCTCAACCTCTTCCTCTTCAGCCTCGGACTCAGAAGGTAATGCAGCTCCTTTTCCCTTACCGGTCCCCTCGTCAGATATGGAGGGGAATTCAAGAACTCTCCTAGCTTCATTCTCAAATCTTCTTCCCAATGTAGCTACCCCAACTTTTTTCTTCTTCTTTTTTCCTTTTTCTTGCTCTTTATTCCCTAACAGTGCTTTAAGATCCTCCTGACCCTTTGCCAAGGTCATAAGGAGCTGTTGAAACTGCGAGTTTTGTGACTGCAGATCTCTGACCGTCTGCTCAATATCCATCTTACTGAAATAAACAACACAAAGATAAGGAAACTTGGTGTGAAGACCTGTTTATGCATATGATGAATGATATGTTTATTCATGTAATGCATTCAAGGGTTTAGAAATTCAAAGTTGTTGCAAACAAAAAGAACACACGTCATATTAATAAGAAGAAAATTTGTCAGTATATAAATGCCCCATGGGCCAAATATTACAAAAACTTCTTAAGGTAAAAAGACGTTGCACATCCTCTTTGGTGCGATGTGAGTGTTGAGGGTCTCCTCCTCGTGAAGTCGGCGGGTAAGCTCCAAAACCTTCTTCTCACTGGCGTAGAAGCTGGCTTCAAAAGTATCCCTTTCTTCCTTGAGTTGGATCCAACTCTTCTGCATTTCCTCCCATGATGTTGGCATGTCAGGATGTAGGATGGTGCATGGAACCTCTCCTTCCTTAACAGGCTCTTTGACCAAAGGGAGAATATGAGGGTAAGGCATCATAAGACTCTGGGCTCGGGTTCGTACCCACTTGAGGTTAGGCTCAAGAGGGATGGAGTTTTTTTGCCCCAGTGTCTTGCTATCTACCTTGTTAGGCATCCTCCAAGCTCTGATGAATCTTTGTCGAAGTCCTTGCGCATTGTTGTCGAAGTCAAAAACTAGGTCAGGAATTAGCATGTCATGAGGGCCATCCCTCCGTGTATATCCAAATTGTCTCAAAGCTAGACAGGGGTTGTAGGTAATGCCTCCCCTAATGCCAAGTAATGGCACATTAGGGAATTCACCACAACGATCAATGATGATGACATTTTCTCTGGACCGAGAACACCAATGTACATCAGAATGTGTGAGAGTCATCAATCGTTATGACCACCTTGAACCTTGCTCATTCTTCAAAACAGATTGTGGAAGGTGAGAAATAAACCACCTTGCAAGGAGAGGAGTACAACACATGAGAACACCTCTCTTCCTTATTGTTCGTGTGTAAAATGAGTGGAGGATGTCCCCAAGAAATGTAGGTATGGGATTCCTTGACATGAAAATCTTGACAGCATTCACATCTATAAGTTGGTCAGGATTTGGGAACAAGACCAACCCATAAATAAGGAGTGCCACAATCTCTTCAAAGGCTTGCAGATCCAAAGAATTCCAACACTCTTGTGCCTTCTCAAACAAGAATTTTGCCAAGAAGCCTCTGACACCACTTCTAGTTTCCCAATGCCCCTTGATGTCAGATGGTTGCAAGTGTAGTGCTTGAGCAACATCTTCAGGCCTTGGTTCTTTTTTCGTACCGTTGTAGGGTAGTTGATTAAGAATAGGAATTCTCAGGAGTTGAGAAAATTCCTCCAAAGTAGGCACCAATTGGTAGTCGGGGAATGTGAAACAGTGGTGAAGGGGGTCAAAGAACTGGAACAACACTTTCACCATGTCTTCTTCAATGTTGGTGTTGACTAGGCTGAGCAGTCTACCATGTCTTTCACTAAAGAGAGAACTTTCCGGAATTCTGGATGTAAGCTCCTTGAGTTGAGGAGGGATTCTCACAAGGTTGACTTGGATAGTTTTCCTGCGAAGAATTTCCATGACCTACAAAACAAGAACAAAGATGAAGATCCAAACCCTTGAAATGGTTAGTGGATGCATATGATGCTTTATGATGTTCATGATGTATGCACAAACATATGTACAAGCAAGTCACACAAAACCCTAGTTTCAGGCTTGCATGGGGTTTCATAGGTAAGTACCCTCTTGAGTGTAGTTGGCTTAAAAACCTGTCCTATAAATAGTAACCGGGTTCTAAGGAGCTCAATATCATTGGATTGTTTTCCATGTTCATTGTTTTGGTTTAGCCACTTAACTAGCGACCAAAATATTCCAAGAAAACAACCCTCAATGAGTGTAGTATCGAGTATCTACCAACTTCGGACTACACCAAAGCCGGTCATCTCACTACCCTTAATAAAAGGCCAAGATGGTCAAGTAAGGTTCTAGGTCATTGGTGCTTAGTGACATCACTCAGCGGCCCCGTACTCTCCTTGATTAAACTCAAGGGTTACCGGTACTCACAAATATGTCGCACTAATATAGCTATTGCTTCAACCGTGTCGGTATACCTCGCACAGTTTCCACAACGTATTTCTATCTATGAATGTTTCCCAAATCTGGGTGTAGGATTTCAAGCCCAAACAAGAGAACCAAGATGTAAAGCAATCAAAGCAAACAATTAATCATGCAAAAGGGTGATCTAGGCCCTAAGGTTACTCCACTTTTAAAGTTGTCCCCAGCAGAGTCGCCAGTTCTGTGATACGGTGGGAGAACTGACTTGAGGTTTTGCGTTTGTTTTCGCAAATGTTTCGGTTGAGCAAGAGTCGCCACCGACTTTTTATTTTATCCTAAGGAAAGGTTAAAAAGCACAGGAAAAACCTTTGAAATGTTTTCGTGGGTTCGGGGAGTAGATTATAGAAAGGGAAGGTATTAGCACCCTTTCTATGCATGGTTATCCATGGGCTCTTAGTTACTTGCTTTAGATCACTTGCCTTTGCATTTCAATTGTTTGAAATGGTGCTTTGTGTGTGTGGTTTTGAAAATGTTTTGAAAAAGATGCCTTGTCTAGGCAACCTTTGTAACAATTCTTGTTTGAATGTTTTACAAAGGTGTTTGTCTTTTTGAAAAGATGTTTCAATGTTTTTGAAAGTTTGTTTTGAAGTCGTGTTGTGATGTATGTTTTGAAAAATGGCAAGGATTGTTTTGCAAGATTGGTCAAGTAACCAAGAGCTATCTACCCTAAATTTCTCAAAGATCTTTCTCATGTTTTAACCCTTTTAACAGTGTTGTTTCACCATTGTATTTGGTGAACAACCTTGTGTTAGGATGTTAATGGGATGGGCGTGGGTCATCGTTTAGACCATAGAGGCAATAGTGTCAAGTATCTTTGGCATTTTTTTCTTGAGGGACTATGATCATTTTTGTTTAGGCAACTTGATAGCGTCATCGAGGGACTATGATCATTTGATTTGTTTTTGTTTTGCCAAAGACACTTAACATGCAACCAAGGCCCATTTTTGAAGACAATAAGTGGAGTAACCCTAGGGGTGTGAGTGTGCATTGTGTTTGTTTTTTCATGCATGTTTATCTTGGATTTAGGTCAAACTACTTGTTGATTGATTTTGCATACAAACCCTAAGTCTATCATGGCATAATTGAAAGCTTTTAAATGCGAAAATTTAAATGCTAAGCTATTACAACATGATATAGGGATGGGGATACAAGTTTGAATTTGGGGGATATTTGACAAGGAAATAAAATCTAAATTATTACAACCATATCGAATATACAAATATTTAATTGTACAATATTTAAGTAAATACAATAAATAAATAAGAATGTATTATGCACAAAATGATTTTTTTTTTATGTATGTGAATGTATTTTTCAATGTGAAATATAAACAAAAATAACAAGGTCAAATTTGAATATTTTTGTCATTTAGGGCAAAACCCTAGTTTTTAAATAAATAGTAATATTTATTAATTATATACAATATATATTAATTTATACAAAAATAAAAAGTATATTGTAAACAAAAAGTATTTTTAGTGTCATATATTAATAAAAATAAAAATGTATTATTTTCATATTTTTATCCTAAGTATTCTAATAAATATAATATACAAGTATTTATATACATATTTACTAAACCTATTAAATATAAAAAGATAAAATTAATTATTTATGTACATAAAAAATGTATATTTAAGAAAATATTTTCAAGGTGTAAATAAAAATAATAACTGAAAATAAATATAATTTTTACATTATTTTTTAGGGTTTTAGCAAAAGGTATATATATTTATTTACATACATATGTTAAATAAAACAAATAAATGCCAAATAAACGCAAAAAAATGTGAAAAAATATTTTTGGAGTTTTTGATGTTTGGACAAAAAATATTAAGTCAGAATCAAAAAGAAAAATGAAAAAATGACAAGTATTTCACATAATGGGCCAGGGGGGTGCAAATTGAAAAAAAGGGTGCAAACAGCAAGGATGACTCAGGCCCAACCCAAGCCATCATCTTCTTCCTCCAGCTTCTGTCAAACGCGCGCTTCCTTGTTCAAAATACAAACTCCTGATTATTTGATTTTTAGCAAAAACTCATAACACAAACAATGTAGAGCATCAAATCATGATTCTAAATATGTAAAAAACTTGACCTAACTCTAAGAAACCAAGGAGAATTTCTTCACCCCCAATTTCTGACCTAATTTTTCTTCAATGTTCATGGCTAAAATTCTCACAACACACTTAACATAAATGAAAAGTAATCATATGTATGGCTTCGGGGCTATGAGTAGAGCATGTTTCATTCACAAACCTAAGCCTAACTCTTCCTAGATTGAGAGATAGAAGTTCATAGCATAGATTACCTGTTTCAGCTTGACTCGAACAGAGCAATGTAGGTATCTTCAATGGAGTTTGAGCTTCTGCATAGCTTGCCTGAAGTCCAAGGAAGCTTCTCCAACATCTAGCTTGCTTTGAATCACTCTGAATCGTGCTATGGAAGTTCACCTGCACAGCTTGAAAGTGAAAATGGAAAACGTGGTTAGGGGTGTTACATCTTGAGTTTAAGGCTTGGGATAGTTTCAGTGGATGATATGGAATATGTTTGTTCTCCTTTTGGACAAAACGCACGACAGGAATGGATTGTGGAACTCAAGTTGCAGGGTATGCCCTGTTTCTGCAGCAAGAGGGTGTTTTTGTGTTTTGGGAGGTATGAGAGATGGTTGAATCGTGCCTTAGGTCTGTTTTGATGTGTGGAAGCTGTGTACAAAGTTTGTTTTGGCTGGTGTTTACAGGAATGAAAGATGGAGAGTTTTTGCAATGTTTCTTCTATTGTAAGCAAAGATAGTGTGTTGATGTTATAGACCTGTCCAAGCCTCTCAAGCATGCTGCAACATTTGCTCTTGGTAACACAAAGATCTGGCCTCAAAGATCTGGCCCCATGCCTCAAGGATTTACTTTTGACATAAAGTGACATTAAGCCAAAAATGGGAACTTTGCTTTTTCTAGTTAGGGATTAGTTTTATGTGCAATGCCCAAAGGGATGAAATAACACCTTAACACAATGGTTAGGCATTTAATTATTGAGTGTAAAAGGGTTTAGAGGCCTGCAAGCTAGCACAAACCAAGCTGATTTGAAAATGCCATTTGCTACGAAAATGTATTGGTCATGAACAAAAGTGAGTTTTGGCCAACTTTGTGAATTCGATTCTCTCTAAACACAAGGGTGTTTGAGAAGTTCTTGGACAATTTGGAAAGCTTGGAATGTGTACTACAATCCATCTTTGTAATGCAAATTGAAACTCCAAGTGGAACCATGTGAAAAATGGCCAAGAAGTTGGACAAAAATCCTGCCTAGAATAGGGCAAAATTTCTCTAAGTTAAAAATGTTTTGCACCCTTGTTCCAAAAATCATAACTTGAGATACAAGCTTCCTTTGAGAAAACTTTATGAATAAAAGTTTTAGGTTTTGCAATGGACTACAACTTTCATGTTTCAAGTTTTGTTTTAATCCATTTGCATCTTGGTGCAAAAATGGGACAAAGTTAGGAAAAAATAAGGAAATTTCATAACTTAGAAAACTTTCTAAGTTATGAAATTTTTCATTTTAAACCCTAATTTGTAATTTTTTGTTTCTTGATGAACAAGTTTCATAATTTGACATGTCTTGATGAAAAATGAATCTTGGCACTTGATTTTGACCAAAAAGTCAAAGTTTGACTTTTCAGTATACAGTCAAATTTTGATCAATTGACTGGAAAATTCATCTATCAATCCTGTGCATTTGAGATCTTTTGAACTTGTTGAATGGGTTAAGACAATTCCATTGAGTCCTTGAGTCCATATGTGAGCATGATTTGCCATTGGTTAGGTCAAACAGTCAAAAATTGCCTTTGTGCAGTCAAAACCCTAAAAATGACCATTTTTCCCTTTTGGTGATCTGATCAAATTTCTTGTGGAGTTGGAATCCAAACTTGATCAAATGATTCATATGAGTTCATAATGTTGATGTGGGTAAAATTTCATGAAGTTTGGCTGTCAATTGGCCACAGTTGACTTTTTCCCCAATACAACTAGGTCAACTGTCCAATTGAATGGGCAAAGATTTGAATCAAGGCTTGAAACTTGGTATGGATAAACTTGTAAGTCCAACATTAAGCATGAAAGTCATTTTGGTAATTTTAGTTCAAAACATCCTTGTGCAAACTCAAACCCTAATTTGGGTCAACAGTGCAAGGAGGGGTCTTGAGCAAAGCAAACCCTAACTTGATCCTAAGCTCCAAGAGTCTTGTGATGAGAAAATGTTGATGAAATTAGAGAGCAAATTTTGGGGTACAACAGATACAACCATCAAAGGTACCACTATCAAAATGTCACTAGGAAGCTTACCTACGATTCATATCCAAGGCCTAGTCATTACCGGCCTCCAGGCATTACACTTTCTATTATCAAATTCAAAATTTTCAAGTTCGAACATCTCAAAAAATTCAAATTCATTTGGTTATCATGTTAATCAAGCCTCGGTTGAGAACAGACACAACCGGCTTCATTAGCAAAAAAAATTGGGTTCATTTCTTCATGATGATAGTCTTGGTTAAGAACAGACACAACCGACTTCATCAATGAATTTAGGGTTTATTTCTTCATGATGATAGTCTTTGTTGAGGACAGACACAACCGACTTCATTAGTGAATTTGGGGTTTATTTCTTAATGATGATAGTCTTGGGTGAGGAAAGACACAACTAACATCATCACTGAATTTTGGGGCTCATTTCTTCATGTTGATAGCCTTGGTTGAGAACAGACATAACCGGCATCATCAGTGAAACTTCAGTTTCAATCTTCAAACATATAATTTTTGTGCTTAACATTTACCTTGGTTGAGGGCAGACACAACCGGTAAAAACCTAATCTCATATTTGATCTAGTTATCTAAGATTTGATCATCAAAAAACAGTTTTTTTTTGTGATATAACCCATTGTGACAGTCTCCATGCAGCAATGTGGGAGATCTGTAATACAACTCATTGCATCAGTCTCCATGCATTGATATGTTTCCTCCTCTGTGATATAACTCATTACGTCAGTCTCCACCCAACAATGTGTTTCCTCCTCTACGATATAACCCTTTGCATCATTCTCCAGGAAACAATGTGTTATCAGACTTTGTTTTATTCACCCCCTAGGTTGCGATGAATAGACAAAATCAAATCAAATACAAACTTAATATATTAGTCTCCAAGCATTAGTAAGTCAACTTTTTCAAAACTTGTTGTAAATATGCAAAAAAAATCTATAATCTCTCTTAGATACTGACAAGTTATCCGCGTCGTCGTGTCTGATTTAAATGAAAACATTGGTTTAAATGCTGGTAAAATGATATATCATCATCTATACTTATTCTTAAATCATATCTCTCTACTCAAACTCTAGTAGAATGATGCATCATCATATTTGCCTATTTCTTTATTCAAACTCTAGTAGGATGATACATCATCGTCCTTTCCTATTTCTTAGAGCTCTGAGGTATGCTATATTAGCGTACCCTTATTTAATAATGCTTTGGTCCAAATTTTGGGGTCTTCCATTATTTAATGACCCTCTGATTCAAACGTGCGAGACTTACGTATTCTCGCACCATTCAATCGAAGAGTGATTAAATAGGGGCAACTGTCATACCCCAAATTTTCCCGCCCTTTATCACTACGGTCGAAATTAATTTCAAACTTGAATTTTTATAAAATTCTTTTGATTTACATTAGTATTTTGAGGTTCTATAAATATTTGTTCTCAAGTCCATTTAAAAATATAATAATTTATTTCAAATTATTTGTATCTTTAAAATAACAAATATTTTAACACCTTTCATATACTTTCAATTGAATTTATTTATAAATGAGTAACATAGAACAATTGGTAAATAATTAAGCTTACAAGTATGAGGTCACAAGTTCGAATCTTATGTGTTGCATTTTTAATATTTTTTCTATTTCTTTTTGTTACTAATTTTCTTTCCTTTTTTAGAAATTGGACTTCAGCTTTTCATACATTTTGGATAACTTACTACCTAAGTTTTTTTAACCTAATTCAAGTCTATAAATAGGAATCTTATTTGTCCTAATCTTTCATCCATAATTTTGCAATTCCACACACACAATCAACAATTTCTCAATTAGCAAATCCACAAAATTTCCAATCACACACAAACTTTTGTTTCGTTTTAATTTAAGGTTCTTAACCCTGTTGTTGTCTATATCAGACAACAACAATAATTTATTTATTCTTGGCCAAGGATTTTATATGAGCCCCTCCCATTTACTTTCAATTTCATCCTTTTAAATATATTTGCAGTTCTTACCAAATGATGATAACTATTTGTAGACTTTTTTTCTTCATTATTTACAAAAATTAGATTTTTTTACGCATTATATATAACAATTTGTACATATTAACACACATATTCTCACAAAATTTCCTAAGATCTCATTTGGTCAAACTTTTCATTGTAAGGAAAAACTACTTTTATAAAAGTACTTTTTTATCATCATCCTTATCGTCTATGTTTTCACTAATCTTTTTTACAGTAACATACTAACAATTTCAAATCTTTCTATATTCACCTCAAACCTCTAAACCATCACCATGCCAAGATTTTTTCTTCCAAAATCCAAAATAAACCAAATATCATAACACCATAATCTCTGCACTAACAAACCAATCCTTGAATTCTTATCATAAATTTTAAAAGATGAATACTACTCACATAATTTTATTTAAATACACATATCTTTCATACAAATTCTGAAATTTGTTTTAACTATTTTTTGACATGTACACGGATAGATTTGATTTGCAGGTTTGAGATGCCATATTGTTACCTGCAATACAAACTTAGAAGAAAACAGATCGGAAAAACGTAGAGGAGAAGGAATAGAAATCAATACACACCCAATCTCAATATTTTGTCTTTAAAGTATATTTATTATGATTGTAAGTAATTTTAATAAAGTCTCAAGAAATTCTATTGTCAAATAAATTGAAGTATTCCTAAACTGGACGCGACAAAGTTAGGACTATTTTTATTCTCTTTACTTTTTTACTATAATATTTAAGTATGATTTATATTCATTTGTGTTTTTTTAATTAATAGGATTTTATTTTAATTAGAACCTTAAATATTAGTTAATTTAATTATATTCATGTAATTAGAAAATTCTAATAAATATGCCTTTAGTTTTTTAAGTAATTAAATAACTAATTCAAACAATCCATAAATAATAGGATGTCCATCTTCGAGTAATTAAATTGATTGACACATTGTCTACCGGTTTATTATTTAAAAATCAAGTATTAAAATCAATGCAACTCACAAATTACTACATCCGCGAGCAACATGTGGTCAATATATGACCACGTGATGAGGAGACTATATCAGACTCCTCTCGCTCCGCGTCTTACCTCATCATACTCTTGAATCAAATTGAGACTCAAAACAGCTAACCAACAATATCAAATCATTTTCTACTAACATAATAAAAATCTAAGATCATTTTTTAAAAAAGGATTAAGGAGAATTATTTTCAAATTAACTGAGAACTATGTTTACGCTCACACAATTTTCAACCTAGACAAGGTTCAACGATAATTCGAAAGCAATTCTACACGATCCTATAAAAAACACCAACCAACTGCGAACTAAAAATTAGGACTTTGATTCCTCCTAAGAGGATACGTAGGCATACGACTAAAATCGTGGCGAGTTCCCCCAATAAAAAATTAAAACCCTATTTCCTAAGCCGTAATTCTAAACCCTAGTATCCTTGTGAATAAGGTAGATGAGGGGTGCCTAACACCTTCCCTTTGTCTAAAATCGAGTCAAAAACCTAGAATCTCTAACTTTTAGGATTAACCTTTATATTCCCTTCCTTAGAATAAAAATTAAGGGTGGCGACTCTCAAATTCAAAATTAGTTACAACAGCGAGTTCTGCTAACTAAAAAACTAAAACCCTATTCCTAAACCTTAAACCTAAACCCTAGTATCCTTGTGAACAAGATAGATGAAGGGTGTTGAACATCTTCCCTTCGTCTAAATTGAGTTAAGAACTTAGAATCTCTATATCATCAATTTGGGTTTTTCAATTATATTCTCGTCTTAGGATAAAAATTAATGGTGGCAACTCTATATTTTTTGCCGGTTATTGCAGATGATAGTCTCGTCATTATGGTAGATAGTTCGTCATTGAGAATCACTTTACTCTAATATAGTTTCTTTGTTCCCATCCATAAGTGATGATGTCAACTATTTGTTTCTAGTCATAAGTACTGATGTCAATCATTCGTTACCTGTCTCGATATTGATGTTTATCGTCATCTCTGAGCCGGTATTATCTTACAGTTTCTATTCGTGTCTTTTAGGTTGGTAGTTTACGACCCCCTGTAAGTTGATGTTACTCTCTTTTTGCTATCCCCTCTAGGAGTGGGTAGTTCGCAGTTATCTGGTGATCATTGTCTTCCATTACTTTTTCCTCATTTATTGAGTTAGTGATGCCTTATCTCCTCTTTGAAGGATAGAAAAACACAAGAAAGGGGATTTGAATTATGGTTTTAAAAAATAATCAAACGAGGTCTTAATCCACTAATCAAAACTTTGATTACACTAATCAAAATGACTAATGTCAATGTCTTATTGAGTTTAAACCACAACTTGGTTTCTCAAGGTATTACAAAATATAAATCAATAAAGATATGTACAAATGGTATTTTTTAAAAACTATATCACAACAGTGATGTATACACAAGATTAAAGCACAAGAGAGAGCTAGTAGATATATTTCTTTTTGTATGCACAGTAGTGTTGTATTTAATTCATCTTCAGTCTTCTTTATATAGAGGAAGTGAATTAGATCGTTGGAGATATAAGAAAATATCTTTGGAAATTTGATAAAGTGTTGTTAATGCACTTTCCAAAAATACATATCTTGTCTTCTTCCAGCCGTTACTAGATTTGTAATGAATGAATTGTAACGCATCAGAACTTGCTTATTTAGAATATGTTGAAGCTTCCTTGAGATCTTATCAGAATGAGAATATTACCTTTGAGACTGTGGATCCTCAGAGTTTCCATATGTTAGAACTTTGGAGAGACAGACACGTTGAAGCTTCTTTGCACTTTTTAGAGTATTTGCTTATCATAGTATAGCTTGAGCTTAACTATTGAGTCTTTAGAACTTTAGTATAGATGAATGCGTTGAGACTTATTTTGTTCTTCCAGAACTTCACTTATCATAGTATCATAGTTTTACTTGCAGCGTTGGTGCGTCAGAAGTTATAACATCAGAACTTCTTCTATTGAGCGTGTTCCACAGATTTGCTTCTAAGTCTACGTTGTGTCTAATCAGAGCTTCAAAACGTAAATCTCTCATCATCTTCTATGCACTTTTTATCAGAACTTCTCTTCATATTTAAATACATTATTAGAGAGCATATTTGTTCTTTATATATATCATGTATTTGTTATCATCAAAATTATTACTAAGATGTATAACCAAACTATGTTCTAACACTCTTTGGGCTTTACCCTATTAGATTTGAGTCTTCTATTCCCCATCGATTTATTTTCTTGGTCGGACTCTCTTTTTGGTATGTTGGTTTTATTTTTTGTGTCCCCGGGGGTGTTCTGTGTCACCTACAAAGTGGTTCATTTGCATTCATAATCATAAGCATTACATGGCATCTTAGGGCCAAAAATAGGGTTTGTTTTGTATTTAAGTATCTTTAATCGTGTCGAGAGAATATTTTAACATTCATATCTCCGGATATAAGACACTTAAATAAGGGAAAATGTTATACCCCAATTTTCCCCCTTAAGATTTCTCATCATCTCACTTTTACCAATACATCAAGATCACACATTAAGGTTAATTCTCTCTTTTTTTCTTCTTTATCGTATCTTTAAGTTTAATCTTGAGGGATCACCGAGCATCTTTAAATGTGTATCTTATGCATGCGTTCTATTTAATAACATCAATATGTGTATATATGTTTCTTTGAATTTTTATATTGTAGGTGATCACAATTGCATTCATTTCACCATCTAACATAGGGTTTTAAGGGGTGGTTCTCAGTCAAATGATGCTTCAATGGATTACAAGAGCTCAATCTTGAAGGTCATTTCTATGACATCAAAGATTTTTGGTTCAAGGATCTCTCTCACTTTATTTAGGTCAACACCTCCTCAAAGTTGGTGGTGGCATTTGTCAAGAAGATTCATAGGTTCATGTGTTTATTTCCATGCGTTCTTCAAAAAGATTCATTGAGACTTAAGCTCCATCTTTGAGTGTGCTTCAAGACAACATCATTTCAAGTCCTCTTATTATTCATCATGCTTTATTTTGTCAAGAAATTTCAAAGAGATTCAAGTTTGGCTCAATAAGTTTGACCTAATTGAGCAAATGTTTGATTCAGTGATCACAAGTCCATAACTCTCTCAATTTTCAACATTTGGAGTTGGTTCTTTTTTCTATGGATTACTTTCATCATCAAAAACAACCTCTCTTCACATGACAAGATTAAATTATGCATTAAAAATCATCAAAAGTTGAAAGGGGTTTCAAGTCATTTTGACACTCTCTGAGCTAGGGTTTGTTGACTTCTAAGGACCATATCTTGCTTATTGTTTGATATTTTTTATTGGTTCCAAAGCCATGATTCTCATTAAATGGTCATTAATAAGTTCTCTTCAGAAATCTAAGGCTAATTTTGAATGGAAGATCACTAATAGTTGAGAAGGATTACAAGTCTCCTTGAAAGGCCTTTGAATTTTAGGGTTTGACAACAAATGATCATAACTTGGTCAATTTTTTCTCCTTGAGACCATTATTTTTCCACAATAATATTTAAGATGCCTACTAAAACTTTGTTTTTATGTGCAAGGATTGAGGATTCTTGGAAAATGGTTGAAGATTTGAAACGATTATAGGTCTTTTGTGAATTTCCCCAAATTTGTCCATCATCTTCCAAAGACCATAACCCTTTCAATTTTTATGATTTTTGAGTGATCTCAATTCCAAACTTCAATTCAAGAGGTCTACTTCATGTCATCTTCAGATATCAAGATCAAATTTTGAGTGAAAGGTCATGTAATTTTGAAGAACATTATAGGTCATTTTGAATTTCAACACTTAGAATTTTTCTAAGTACAAAACATCTGTGTGTTTTTCAAAAATTCAGTTGGACATAAATTTTTGCTCAAGCATCCAAATGATGTCTTTCTTGGCACATTATAAAGATTGTAACCTTGTCTTTCAAATGCTTCAAGAATTATCCCATAAAGATCCCTGAGTAGTGAGCTATACATTATTGAAGTTGGATCCATGAAATCTGTTTTTGCCTCAAGTGAGAATTTTTACCACGAGTAAACTTGGATTACATATCAAATTACTCAAGGTTTAGTTTCTAAACATGTTTAACTAATTGTCCAGATGTGTTTTGACAAGAATTGCACTTGATATGAGGTTGTTTTGAGGCATTTCAAGTCACACGTTTGGCATGATCACAACTGGCTTGGTTTTCAAGATTTGCTCTTAATTCCTCTCGTTTCTCATTATTATTCACTTCCCCATAAATAGAGGATAATATCCCACTCATTTAAAAAGCTTTAGAGAGCCAGGGAATATCTGTTGAACTCCCTCCATACCTTTCAATTCTACAACTTTGAATTTGGTTTTAAAGCATCTATCAATCTAATTTCTTTGATGATTCTTCATCCTTGAACTTCCCTGAAGCTAACAGAAGAAGAACCAAGCCTTGAGGTGTCCTAAATCGTGCTAGCCAAGTCTAGTTTCAGAACAAATTCATCTGACTTTGTTTAGGTAGTTTAAGGCACAAAATCTTCTAACTCAAATTACTGGAATGGTTTATGATGTTCACTAATGCTTGCTATTAACTCAATTTTGGTGAATCATTGGATTTGATGCTTCTGCTTTTTTATTTCAAAATTTTCAAAACTCTATGGTTTATTCCAAATCGAGTAAGTTGTGTTTTATATAAATTTTTCGCGAGGATAGGGGTATGACCGTCTTGAAGAGACGAATATAATGATACCACTATGAGTTTATAATTTTTCCATTTGAAGAAGCTCAAAAAAAGAAAACGCGTAGGGGTCTGGAGGTTGAAGACGACCTACGTGTCACTCTTCAACCAATGATGATGTGACATTTGTTTTAATTTCATTGGCCCAGTTTTCATTGATTGTGTGCGTTTCTCACTAAGGTCCATATCAAATACAATGTGTCAGGTCCTTTGGATTTGTTTACTAACATATTTTGACTATGATTAGATTGCTCACATTATTTTTATTTTCTGATTTTTTGATTTAATTATTTTAAACTTCAAAAATTCATTAAAAAAATCATTTCAACTTCTAAAATTCTAAAAAAATTCTCAAAAATATTTTTGATTTTTATTTTTCTGATTCTTATTTTTTCACAATTTCATTTTATGATTTGGCATTTTTTTATGATTTTTCACTTTTATTTGAATTGTTTTAAATGTTTAAAAATATTTTTCTTGATTTTTAAATTTTGGAAAAAATATGGAAGAATCCAATGACCTCTTGACAAATATTGGTGACCTCGTTTTATTTTTATTTATGATTTTACTATTTTTTTACCGTTTTTGATTTATTTTGATTATTTCTTTGAATTTTAAAAAATAGTTTCTGACTTTAAAAAATTTTGAAAATTTTTGTCAACACTTATTGACTCATGTTTTACCTTTGACTATTTTTTAGAATTTTTATTTGGTTTTTTAATATACTTTGTGTATTTTACCAATTATTTTCCTTTTATTAATCATTTAAATATTATTTTATTGAATATTATTTTATTATTTTGTTTGGTCCTGATTTGGGTGTTATTTTGGGACAAGTTCCTCAACCTTGTTAGATCTTGGGTGTTACGTTGAAAAACCAAATCCACCAAAATGGATGAATGATATTGATGATATTTGAAACCTAAATTTCATCTGATACATTTTCTCTCTCTTCATCTCATCCCTTTCTTACTTGTGCTACATGTTTGAGAATAATCTACATATCATTTCTCTAACGCGTGGTACATAAATTTCTATTGACTTACCTTAAAATAGGTGTGATTTCTACATAAGTCTACTTATGATGGCTTAACATAGCGCTAAATTTGTCCGGATTCGAAAAATGATCATTCGGGGCCCAAACATATGTTTGCAAGCCCAAGTATGTTTAATTTGAAACCTTTGATCCAATAATCTTAAGGTTCATTGTTAAGAGGCTTTGATCTTATCAATCTTCTAATGAACTTTCATTAATTTTGGTCTAAGCGAATCATTTAAACATCGTTGATCATATATGATTGCCTTGAATACTTGAAATTATCGATATACTTGAGAAAAAACAAATGAAACTTGTTGTTGAGAAGCTTTAATTTTATCAATCTTCTTATGAGTTTTCAAATGCAAGTTTCAAGATGATCATTCAACTAACCTCTAACTTCTAATTCACTAACAATTGACTTCTACATTAACTTCTTTATGTCAAGTGTTGGCTTCTTGTTGGTTAGAAGGTTCTTTTTCTTAGCTTTTACTTTATGCTTTAAGATAGTCCCTTCATCTCCTCATATCTTCTTTAATTTCAAAAAATTTCTCACTCCTTTTCAAAACTCTCATTGTTTTCTAACTTGAACTGCTTTCATAATAAACTTGGACTTAGGTCCATGCATTTTCAAAAAATCTTTTCTTAATCAAACTTTAACCAACTTAATCATACTTTGACATTTTTTGTGAGAATACTAAAACTCAATCAAACTCATTCAAACCATTTTGCCATTTTGGCTTTTTATTTTAAAATTTTTTCTCAAAAGATTAGACTCTTGTCGATTCTTGTAGTGATGTGAGCTACTATTCTTCTACGCTATGTAGAAAAGTGAGATATTTTCTACTTGGATGTTGAGTGATGCTTTGTTGATTTTAAAATCCAAGTTATATCCTCCACTTTGAGATGACGCAAATTCTTCTTTCTCATAATCGTGGATAGTATGTTTTCCATTCAGATATGACGATGATGTCTCTTCTTTTAAAATTAATCAACACACATGTGTTTTAAAATTTTTAAGGAGAACTACGAGTACTCTGATTCCCTATTGCACGAAAGGTGATACGTAGGCATTAAAAGTTCGCAACCGCGACGGGTCTAAAAATTGTAAAAAAAATACTTTTTTTCTCATCTCCACCATTTATTTTTGTATACACCTTTTATAGTCAAAATGCACAAATTTTTAAAGAGGTTTCTGCGGAGTACCGTAGATATTTAGGGTGCTAATACATTACTTTTGCATAACTAACCCCCGTACTTAGATTTTCTCCCTTTTTTTAAGTTTATTCGCTTTTTTCTCATTCCTCTGAAAACAATAAAGCGCGGTGACGATTTTTATTTGATCTATACAAATTAAGTCAATCCAAATAACTTAATATGAATCTTTCTACCACTGCATTATTAACTACACAGCTATATTGTCCCGCCACGCCACTATGCCATAACAGCGTCACATTTGACAACATACATTTTCACTAAATATTTTAATCAACTTCAATGCAAGATTTCAGTCACAAATTAATACAATTCATCATTGAAAATGAATTAAGCATTACGGTATATTTCTTGCCTTCTAGGTTTGATTTGATTATAATAGTATTTATATAAAACTCAATTAAATCGAGAAAATCTACTATTATGCCGTGTATGTTAGCAGTAGCTAATATTAATATAAATGAAATCTTATCAAAACAATCACCAAAACCCATGAAAATTGATTGCGATCAAATAATTCAAATAGTATCAAGAACCTTAATTCACGTAATAGTATCAAGAATGACGATTATTTAAGATTGAATCAAAATACTTCTAACCCTCAATTTATAATCATTAAAAACAAAAATTAAGTCTTAATTTATATAATTTAAGCTTTAGTATTATATTTATTTAGAAAAATTTAGAAAAATTCACTGATCAATTATATGAAATTAGAATATCAATATTTACTTATTGTAGACATAATTTGGGAATAAAAGTTGTCGTTGTTGTCACCTTGATTTAAATCCTGAAAAGATAAATGATCGGATCTTCCTCTGTATCTCACACTCTCGTTCACAACTATCAATGAGATAAGTTATAAAGCCATCAGTTATGTTTCTGATTTCCTGATTACATGGGGGACCTAGCCAAATAATATATGTTGTACCCCAAAATTTACCCTCCATTTTCTCAAGATATTTTTCACCAAAGATCTCCAATGCTCAAGGATTCTCAAGAGTTTGATCAGACGAGTTCACCTCCCAAACACTGAGGCCACAAATTAGGATTTTGACTGAGAATGACTGATCATTGACTTTTGACCTAATACATGACCTAATGACTTGAAGCATAATCTCAAGGACTCAAACACAACATGTTGACCTAATTGCATGGCTCCAATCATTTCTCAGGATCAAAGGTTTGATAGGTTAAATTTGGATCAACTGACGAAAAGTCAACTGATACACAAAAAGTCAAACTTTAACTTTTTGGTCAATATTAAAATTCAAAGATCAAAATTCATCAAGACATTCAAGAATATCAAACTTGGTCAACAAAAATCAAGAAAGTCAAGAAAGTTAACAAAAAGTCAAGATTTTCAACACTTACAAGATTTCTAAGTGTCTTTAACCTTAATAATTTCAATACTTTATGATATTTTTTCACCAAGATGCAAGATGATTCAAAGAAAACTTTCAACATGAAAGTGGTAGATCTTGATGAATTCTACAACTTTGTATTAGAGAGTTGATATCCAAAAAATGCTTAGATTTGAACATATAAGCCCATGAAGTCATGATATTTTTTATCTAACACTTTGAGAAATTTTCAATAGGTTTTGGTCAGGTTTTTGTCCCAATTTCTTGACCAATTTTTATTAAGTTCCAATTTGATTTATCCAATTTGTTCAATATGAAAGTTGTAGACAATGTTTCAAGCTTTCTAAAACATCCTAGAGCATGAATTTATCATACTTGAGCTAGGAGATTCAAAGGCATGAAGTTGGGCACCCATTCTTGAGTTACAAGTCATTTTGGTAAAAAACACATAACTCAATCTACATGTTATGCTGCATAATCTTGTGTTGCAGGCCTTCTAACTTGCAAATTTCACCATAATTTAATGCTTATGAAAACTTTTGAGCTATGGTCCATTTGGTTTAAGCATTGTCCAAATGATCTTTCCACTTTTGGCACAAAGACACAATTACCATTCTTGAAAAGTATGATTTAATCACAATATCAAATCCTTGAGCTTCTCAATGATTTCTTCTGCATATACACAATGTCAAAGCAAGAAGAGACCATCTACAACCCGCAAAGCACTCCTAAAAAACAGGCCATGCCCACATTGGAACTATGAAAAGTCATGAACTCTCACTTACAACCCAACCTAGCCAAAACATGTGACTTTGAAAATATGATTAACCCTTGTCTTAAAATCTATTTCCTATAAATAGAGAGACCATTTGCAATATAAAGAAGAGATGAACAAGTCCTCAAAACTCCTATACTCTCAAAAAACCAGAATTGTCCACAAAACCTCCACTTTTGAGCTTTGAAGTCCAAATCTTTGAACCTCTCACACCATGCAAGGTTTGCCCAAACAAATCATCCAAATACTTCATATACATCATATAGAAGTTGATCAAACACAAGAAATTTTTTTGTAAAATAACTATCACCATCTTCCAAACTAAACACATTATTTTGCATCTTGATTTGGTTGGAGTAATTCAGCAACTTTCAGTACAAAGTGAGGATTGGAACAACTTCAAGAAGGTTCAAAGGAGATCGATCAATCACCACTTCATACCCGAAAACATCAGTATGTCTTCTAAAGTTTTTGCTTCAAGAGGTAAATCTTCTCAAACTGTAATATCTTTATCCATACATCATTTCTTTTTGTTTTCGAAAGGATACAACAGGACAGATTAAAGCAAAAACTTAGCAAAAAGGCAAGCCATGTGCTGACGCAGGTGCCCGTGTCAGTTCAGTTGGGTCTTAACAAAAATGCAGGGAAGGAACTGACACGGGTTCCCGTGTCACACGCACGACCCATGTCAGTCAGCAACATGCAAAGCATGCAGGGCAGGGGTTGACACGGGCGCCCGTGTCACACGATACAGCCCGTGTCATTTTAGCTGGAACAAAATGTGAAGAAGAAGCCATGAACAGGTCCTAACACGGGTGCCCGTGTACACTAACATGGCCCGTGTCAGCTCAGGCACAAAATTTCCTAATTTTGAGTTCTTTAGTTTATTTTTGGACTTATTGCCTTGCTTGGAGATGACCTAACACCATAAAACCATTTTTTTCTAAAATGAGACATCAAAAAACACTTTCCTAAACAATTAGTTTTATTTTTATTTTAACTTAAACCTAAGTTTATTCTTCAATTAAATGAACTATAAAACCTTTTCTATCAAAAAATCTATAAAAAAAAACAATCTCTTTTCACTTTACATTTTCTTGCGCATTTTACCATTTTTTACATTATAAATTATGTAATTGTCAAAGCCTTGTAATAGTAATTAGGGTTTATTTTTTACTTGTCACCCCCATTTGTAAATTTGTATCTCCAATCCCTCAAAGTAATGTAATAGCGTAGGACATTTAAATTTCGCAATTTATCGTTTTCCATATTATTGCTAGTAATTAGGGTTTGCATGGTAAGATCTTAAAATCAATACTAGACAACCCTAATCAAGACAAAAATGCATGAAAACAAAAACACTTTATGCACTTGCACCTCTAGGGTAATTCACACTTGTTGCCTCGAATAAAATAGTCATGTCCCTCAAACGTGGGATACTTTAGCAAAGACCCTCGATTACAAGATCGTAGTCCCTCGATGACCCTTTGACGTTACCTTTGGTAAACGATCTTAGTACCTTATGAGAATTGCTAAAGTATCCTACAATGTTGCCTTCTATGATTGTACGACAACCCACACCCATCTCTTCACATCCAATGATATGGTTTCTTACCAACTAATGGCAAGATAACACTATCTAAAGGAGGAGGAAGAGAACAAAGACTTTCCTTTGAGTAGGTAGAATGCTCGTAGTTGCTTGCTCACAAACTAAAACCATTTCCACACTCACACTTTCAAAACATCTTTCCAAAAACAAACATCTCTTTGAACTATTTTCAAAACCAACACTTTGTATACATTCTCTCCGAAATGAGAATCATTACAAAGTTTGTTGAAACAAAGGCATTTTCAAAATATTATTAAACTTACACCAAGCACAAAAAAATTTATAAAGATTCTCAAAGTGAGCTAGCAACTAAGAGCCCATAGATAACTACAGATGAAAATGGTACTAACATCTTCCCTTTCCATAACCTACCGCCCGAACTCAAGAAAATTCTCAAAAGGTCTTTCCTGTTCTTTTCAGCCTTTCCTTTATTAGATAAAGGAAAAGTCGGTGGTGACTCTTGCTATCCATAATATTTGCGATCAAACACAAAACACCCAAGTCAGTTCTCCCACCGTATCACAATATATATATAACCCAAATACTACCCAATATGGGCCAAGGGTTAAAGCCCAAACTTTTGCACACACCAATCAAGTTTCAGATACTCAAGATTTAATTAAAGAGATCACTTAACCAATAAAGGGTCCTATTTATACACCCCTATTAGAATCATGAGTAACTCATTTTTTAAAAACTAAATAACAATTGATTTTAGCTCACAAATGTTAAATATATCTAACATACAATACATTTTCTCACATATATATTTCAAGAACAAGACTGATATGCAACTATGTTTCCTCTTCACTCATACATGAAGATACACTAAACCACACTCAAGCATGCTCTAACACATACTAACAAAACACATGTTATCAACATGTCATGAAAAAAAGAACTAACAACAACATGGTTTATCACCACAACACTAAACATGTCAAGATTCTACACCAACCAATCTTACTAATCACAAAAAGTATGTATCAATAACCAATAATGTGCATCATCGTCAATTTCTATGATTAGAGCAAAAACCCAAAATCCCTAAGTTTTTCAATCATGCAATTTTTCTCTAAAAGCTAATTATATTTAGGAACTCACCATCACTAAGTAAAGATGATGAAGATGATGAGATGATTGGGTGGTGAGGATGATGATTTTCATGGCCTTGATCCCTGTTTCTTTCAAGTTTCTTCTTCTCCTATTTTCTCTTCTTCTTTATTTCCTTTATTTACGTTTTCTCTTCATACTAGTTTTCTATTGTTCTTATCTCTTTTTCTTATCTTATCCACTTTATTCTTTTACCAAATACTCCTATATAATATAATATAATATAATATTATATAATATAATATAATATAATACAATATATAATAATATATGGTTAGTAATCAATTGTGAGAAATAAATATCTCAAATGATATTTTCTTATTACTAGATCAATTGAATCATTATTAATGTTACCAAAAATGCTCTTTCAGGTATTAATTAATAATGGTCAATCTCTTTTAATAAAGATTTATCTCTTATGAATTTATTAATTACTCTACTTGTAACGCATGTTTATTTAATTAATTATTTAATTAATTTTTTTTTTTGAATTATTTGTTGAAGTTGTGAGATGTTGAGAGTTTTTGGTATAATTGTTAGATTATTATTAATTAATTAATTAATTGATTAATAATAACAATAATAATAATAATAATGTTGGAATTAATGGAATAATAGTATTGAGCTATTTTATTGGTTGGAAGTAGTAAAGTGGAGGTGTAAAAGTTAAGCCTAATAGGATTGATATATAAGGTTAAGCTGACACAAGGATTTAGCCTTTGGAGAATAAGGAGTTTTGTACGTTGACCGGAAGAGCTGTGCGGAGAGAGTAATAGTTGTCCGGTGTCGAGCAGAGAAAAATAAGGATTATGGTCGGAGCTTTGGTTAAGAGAACTTCAATCCAGATAAGGGTGGGGTTTTAACCTTATAATGAGATTTATGATGTGTATCATATGGGAATTGGTCATTTGTATGACTGTGTGCGTTGATATTTCTGGATTTGTTATCAAAGTTGCTTGTTCCTCAATGTTGTGGTCGTTGGGGAGTCACTGTATGGCTGTATCGCATGATTAGTAAACCTGTTGTTGAAGTTTCCCGTTAGTAGTGTTGTTGGTGTTTTGAGTTGTATGTATGTTTTCCCGGTAGAATCGATGATTATGTTCATGTAGTTTATCACTGGGTGGTGTGGTCGTTATGATGATGTGGGGTTCCGAGCAATTGACAGGAAATTAGGAATTGTTGTTGGGGTCATATTAGGAGGGTTTATGCGTGATGGTCTTATACAATGAACAAATTTGTTGATAAGGAATATAGTTGTCCTTTACTATGGTATTTCGAGAAGTTGGTCAGAAGTTATGAATTGTATTGATGTGGTCGTTATGACGTCGTGTTGTTCTGTGTTGTTGGCCGAACTAGTGGCCGAGGAGGATGATGATGGTGTTAGGTGTCGAGCAGAGTTTAGGCTGCAAAGTGTATCGGGGAATATATGTATTGGATGTCGAGAGGCATTAGGCTTCGAGGCGTTTCGAGGAGCATGGTATTATTGTCGAGCGGAACGAAGTTGCAGGTTGGGCCGAGGAGTATAAGTTAGTTATTCTTCTTCTTAGTTGATGTGTAAGTTGTTTTGAATTGAGAAATTACAGGTTGATGATTTATGTTGAGATACCTCTAATTATGGGAAGATAATAAGTTGTAGGCTTATGGTTAACATTGATTTATGCTGATTTATGTTGAATTATTATTAAGTTGTAGGCTTATGCCAATGTTGTTGTGTTGTTGTGATTGTTGCTGTGAATTTTTGTTGATAACGCGAAGTTAAAGGGAATTTTAAATGACGATGAATTACCTCTATTTAATGGTAATAATGGTGATATAGGCTTATGCCTTGCGATGAACAATGATTGTTGTGAGTATGTGATAGTGAATTCATTGAGTCACATACATTTGCATATTTTCCGAAGGCCTTGACTGGTAAACTGCGAAGAAGGCTTATGCCTTGTTGATGCCTCTATTAATTGGAAATTTTTAAGATGAGAGTTCTGCTTCATTTTTAAGTTGGGAGTTCTGCTCCGTTTTTAAGATGGGAGTTCCGCCCCATTGCACCACATGCATGTGCATAATAAGAAGTTGCATTTCACGTTGCATATTGAGTTATCATGTTGATGAATTAATTATTACGTTTCATTGATGTTTTGTTGTGATTGATGTTGTTTAAAGTTGTGAAGTGGTGATTTTGCATAGACTAATTCTAATGTGATATTTATCATACATTCGATTATATTGTTCGATATCTCACCCCTTCTGTTTGAATGTTACCCCGATGTTGGTAACGTGCATGTAATCCAGAGTGAAGACTGTTTACCTTCAGTAGTTCAAGTCGGTGTCATATCTCTGATACGTAGCACTCGGGGGGATGAACGCTTGCTATTTTATTGTTTTTATTATTTAGTTGTTTCACTTTAAGCTGTTGTTCCTTAAATACTTATTATTTGAAGTTGTTTCAGTTGGATAAAGATGTTACATTCTTTTAAGTTGGATATTATGATTTCTGCTGCGTAGTTATAAATTTGTTGGTTTTTAATAGATTAAATATTGTTGTTGTTGGTTCATTCTCGTTCAATGTGTTATGTATCTGCAATGAAAGCCATTATTTTAAGTTGAAATTGTAGCATCCTGATTTAGTTGTGGAATTTTCATAACTCTGATTTATATAGTAACTGTAGGGTAGAATTGGGATGTTACACTACTGACCTTAACTGACAACAAATGATAACCAATAGAGCACTTAAGAACTCAATTTTTCCCAACTAACAACTTTTAAAGCATTTAAGGGCATACATGATATTACACGATGTAGCGACGGATAATGTTAAACCATTTGAAGTTAAGCAGGATGTTAAACCGCAAAAAGTGAAGGGTGATGTTAAACCGATAGAGATAGACATTGTTCAACAATTCATAAATGAACAACGGTATATTGTTTGCAAATATATGCTTCAATGGGTCCGCATGGTAGTCAAGAATTTGGGGTTTCACATTGTAATTGGAAGGTCTGACAATGGTTCAAATAGAAGACAAGAATTTATAACCATGAGACGCGAGAGAAGTGGAACGTATGTTCCCTCGATTTTGAATTTGAAATGTGATGACACTGAAATGTGATGACACCGCCCCTTCTTAAGCCCACCAAAAAAAGAGCGGAGAGGGCAAGTTCGCCAAGTAGAAATTGGCATAAAATTTAGCCTGCGCCACCAAGGTGAAGGGTTGGCAGGCTGCGGGCTTGCCTGTCTATTTTATTTATTTATTTATTTTTCATTTTTTAATAGATTAATAAACTTGTTTTTTACATTTCAATTATATTTTATACTTATTTATTAGAACAGTTTTTTATGAAGCATCTTTTTAACAAATTTTACTTAAAAAATATTACATATATTCTCAAATAAATGTATAAAATAAAACCATCAAGAATTAGAATTAATAAAATTAACTAAAAATGGAGGGCTTAAGGCGGGTCAAGTTGAACAAATAGGCGAGGCAGGCTTTGGCGGATGGCAGATTTGACAGTGTGGGCTTTGACGGGCGGGCTTTGGTAAATTATAGACACAAAATCCCAACCAACTCGCCATTTTTGGTGGGTGAGCAGGCTGGCCCAACAGGCCACGACTCGTATTGTCACCCCTAGTTTAAACTGCACGGATATTATAACGTCGATGAAATATGGAAACTTAATGTGCTTTTTAGAATACATAATCATGAATTACAAACAAAGCTAGTCGGTAATCCCATCGTATGTCTTCTTAAAACAAAGGAGAAGGAAATTGTTTCGAACATGTCTTTAATCAGAACGGAACCGAAAAACGTACTTGTATATTTGAAACAGAAACACCCAGAAAGTGTTTCAAATATCAAGCAAGTATACAATCAGCACTATCGAAACAACATGGCGATAAGGGTCCAAGATCTGAAATGTGACAACTTTTGAAATTTTTGGATGAAAATCACTATGTTTCTAGGTACATAGTATATGATGATAAAGTCATTGTTCGTGATATTTTCTGGACTCATCCCGAAATTATCAAGTTGTTTAACATATTTCCTACTTTCCTCGTTATTGATGCAACGTACAAGACCAATAAATATATGTTTCCGCTTCTTGAAATTGTTGGTATACTTCTATGGAGAAGACTTTTTCAGTGGGATTTGCATTTATGGAATCCAAAAAAGAGGTCAACATTATACAGGCCTTGGAAATGTGCAAGAATTTTGTGAAGGATCAAGAAAACACACCAAAGATAATTGTCACCAATCGAGACACCACACTAATGAATTTAGTTGCAAAGGTGTTTCCTACATCACATGCATTACTTTGTCGTTATCACAAAAAAAAAAAAAAAGAGAAGTCGGCTAAAACCCACAGTAGGCACCAAACAAATCAAAAATGATGATGGAAAAATGGTCAAACCAAGTGTGATAGTGGAAAAGATTATGGATGCATGGACTAGTATATTAAATTCATCCACCGAAGAATTGTATGTTTCCTCCATAATGCAATTTAGGAGCATGTGCGTCTGATATCTACATTTCTTGAAATACGTTGAGAGTACTATTCTAGACCAAGTGAAGGAGAAGATTGTATGTGAATGGACCGATCAGGTATGACACCTCAATAATACAACAACTAACAGAGTCAAATCATCATATTTGACATTAAAGAAATGGTTGGGTGATAGTAAGGGTTATTTCTGTAGAGATTGGTACGAGATGAACCAAATGCTCCAAAACCAACATTCAGAAATACAAACCATTTTTGGTTGAAGCATAACAATGCTAGAACATAGATTCAAATACAACATTCTCTAATCACAATTGGTTGGATGCGTATCTCCGTCGACATTAAATTTCATCTTTCACGAAGAAAAGCGAGTTGAACAAACAGGTACAAATACAACAAAGTGTGGATGCACAGTTAGGAAGATTTATGGTCTTCCATGTGCTTTCCTCATTGCAAAAAAAAATCAAAGATTAATTCCCCGGTACGTATGAATGAAGTGTACCATCATTAGAAAAGACTCTAATTTGATGATGATGATGATGTGATTAATGATGGTAAATCAGGTATAAGCATCCAGACCGAGTGGGAAATAATCAAAGATAGATTTACAAAGGTAGATGCCCCCATGAAATTGCAGATCAAAGAGCAGTTGTAGAAGATTTCATATCCATGAACCACAAATTTGAAACCTCTTTCGCACCCGGTTATAAACAAAGGTGCCCCTAAAAAGGTAAAAATGACTCAAGATGACAATTCAATAAAGCGGTCTCCATCCTACTTTAAACAAGTTGATTCATATTTCCTGAATTCTCCAACTTCAAAATCTCAAAAAAGTGTTCAAAAGGATGCTCGCATTAGCAAACCATCTCAACCACCTCCACCACCGATTTCCGGGATTGAATTCATTGATAAAATGTCATTTTTTATGCACAAACAAATTGAGCAAATTGTAAATGTTAAGGATTATGGTAATTGTGGTTATCGGGCTGTATCCAGATTGCTTTGTAAATCAGAGGAGGATCACCAACTTTTTCGCTTCTCACTTTTGAAAGAGTTGACGATGATAGGGAATTCTACACGAAGTTATATGGGTCCAAAAAATTTTTGATTCACGTCGTAATGCACATATTTCTCGGATTCTCCAACTTCAAAATCTCAAAAAAGTGTTCAAAAGGGTGATCGCATTGTCAAACCACCTCAACCACCACCTCCTCTACCACCGATCTCCGGGGTTGAATTTATTGATAAAATTTCAATTTTTATGCACAAACACATTGAGCAGATTGTGAATGTTGGGGATTATGGTAATTGCGGTTATCAGGCAGTATCCAAATTGCTTGGTAAATCAGAGGAGGATCACCAACTTTTTTGCTTCACACTTTTGAAAGAGTTGACGATGAATAAGGAATTCTACACGAAGTTATACGGGTCCAAAAAATTTTGGTTCAATTTGTAATGCACTTATTCCTTGTCGTAGCGGTAAATCAGCATTTTTAAAATGGATGTGCTTATCTGAAATGGACCATCTTATAGCAAGTGAATATTACATAGTGTGTATTAATTTGACAAGATAAGAGTTCTCAAAGAAATTATTTCCATTATTAAGTGGTCCACCTAAAAACCCTTTCGGGCACATCATGTGCATAAGGTTTCTTTCAAATGGCCTATATTTTGTTTAGGTTTATTTGAAACCTGGATGTCAAATACCAGCTACATCGATGGAGCAGACAAAACATTAAAAAAATGAGTTAGAAACTTGGCTAGACCAATTTACATAGAGGATGATAGAGTTCACCAAATTAATGGAGCTTGAAAGAGAATCAAATAAGGAAGCGTCGAAGGCGGAACCAATTGTAGATTTATGCAGTACTGGATCTTTTAATGTATTTTAGATTGTAATCGATACACTTTTGTATGTATTAATTTTGATATAATTTAATACATATTAGTTATATGGTTTGGTTTGGTTTACATTGCATGTAGTTGTTTATAAACTTTCTATTTTTTCTCTAGTTCAGGTAAGATTTCAGATATATATATATATATATATATATATATATATATATATATATATATATATATATATATATATATATATATATATATATATATATATATATATATATATATATATATATATATATATATATATATATATATATATATATATATATATATATATATATATATATATCCGAATTTACCTCATTGAAATATTCAGATATGTAACTCTGAAGTCAACCTTTGTAATAAAAGTTGTGGTTTATTCATACATGTAACTCCGAAGTCACTATTTTTGTAATAAAAGGTGTGGTTTATTCGAATATGTATTTCCAAAACTTTACCTGACACGTGATAAGATTTTTAAGATCCAAAGTGACCAAATACTTGTATAAATAGGGTGTGTCTCCACCATTATTTGTTGCACCAACACACTAAAATCAGAGAGAATGAATTCATATCTCCACCTTACATTTGTGTATTTCAATAGCGAGAAACCACCGCGTTCATTTAGGATCACAGAGGAAACATTCCTCGCAGATCTCATATCCAAACTGAATACTCTGTTGCCCTTTCTAAAAAATTACAGAGTTGTCAAACTCGAGTGTCGGTCACACTCATTTGACAGAATGAAAGGTTCATTTCACCAACCTTGAAATAAAGACGGGTGAAGATCTAAAGGTTATGTGGAGTATTTTTCTCTGCTATGAATCAAATGGTCCGATTGAAGTGGATGCGAAGATTCAAAGATCCGTCAAGTATATAATCATTATCTTGCAACGTCCCAATGAAATGATTATGTAATGTTGAATTTATTTTCGTGACTATGTATGTAATGAATGTTTTTTATTTAGTGAAATATTGATGTTGGTGTTGATATGTTTTTGATTATTCTCTCATGTTTTCATTCATGCTCTGGAATCAGGTCTTGTTCGGAGATGTATCTCCGAACACATCCTTATAAGAATTCGGAAATATATCTATGAATTTTATTATAAAAAAAGAAAGATATTTGATGCGTCTATAAATACATCTTCAAAAATAAAAAGATATTTTAATAATTTCGCACAGAATCTGAAAAAATATATAAAAATCAGAGTGAGAAATTGTGATGTTTGGAACCCCTCATGTAAATTTTTTTGTAAAATATATATGGGGGCTTGTTCAGGTTAAAAAGTGAAATGTTTGTACCCACTTTCAATATTTTCTATTTGTATTCTTGCTAATGCGAGCATCACACTTGAACAATATGCTGTCTTCTCTTGTATGTTTTATCTAAAATAATATATTAAAAGAACTACTAACTAGTTAGTGGTAAGAACATAGAGAATGAACCATTAATTGTTTAAACACACACATAATGAGTGGAGTATTAATTATGAATTTTGTATGGTTTATAGGTTTGGTCATTGAATTGATAGCACTCATGGCCAAAAACCCTGCCGGCGGATACTAATATCAAATTTCATGTACCATGTGACTTGTGAGAGTAAGTGGAGACCCCACCACTAGACAACACCTTAATCTTTCTCTATTTAATCTTACAAATATAAGACACACTAAACATCTATTGTTAACAACATTAACTTCCCCTTTTTTCATAGAAAAAAAATGTCATTTTCTTTTCTCTCCCTCTTATTATTTTGTTCTACTCTCTTTCTAAGAGTTGAATCACGGTACTCTCCAATTACACCAATCACATCTCTAATAAGTAAAAATCTTTTTGATTCAATTTTCCTACACAAAGATGACACTGCATGTCCTGCCAAAAACTTCTACCCTTACCAATCCTTCATCGAAGCTTCCAAGTCTTTTCCCCCATTTGGTACTACAGGTTGTTTGGCCACAAGAAAACGTGAGATAGCTGCTTTTCTTGCTCAGATTTCTCATGAAACTAGTGGCGGATGGTCCACTGCACCTGATGGTCCATTCTCTTGGGGATTATGCTTCAAAGAAGAAATTAGTCCTCAGAGTATTTACTGTGATTCTACTGATAAAGATTGGCCTTGTTTTGTAGGCAAAAGCTATAAAGGAAGAGGCCCAATTCAACTCTCTTGGTACATACTAAATACTTGCAAACTCTAAATTTATTTTTACAACAGATTATTATTGGTTTAACTTATAGTTTTAGACCGAATCTAATACTATGGTCTATAGTTCAAATTTAATAGGACCACATTAAAATTTTCATGTAAGAGTTTTAGTTTTTGTGATCTTTTACTTGAGGAATAAGTTACTATAAATCTTTCATAATATTTTGAGTTCGAACACTGAATAAAATGATTAATTGAGATATTGAATTTAGTATGATAAAATATTGTGTAGGAATTTCAACTATGGCCCAGCAGGGAAGGCATTGGGATTTGATGGGCTAAGGAATCCAGAAATTGTATCAAACAATTCTGTGATTGCTTTCAAAAGTGCTCTATGGTTTTGGATGACAGAAAGAAAACCAACACCTTCATGTCACAATGTGATGGTTGGAAAATATGTAGCAACAGAAGCTGACATAGCTGCTAATAGAACAGCTGGTTATGGTTTGGTCACAAACATAATCAATGGAGGATTGGAATGTGGAATTCCTGGTGATGCAAGAGTCAACGATCGAATTGGGTTTTTTCAAAGATATTCTAAATTGTTTAATGTTGATACTGGACCTAACTTGGATTGTGCATATCAGAAATCCTTATAGCCATTAGTTCTAACTTTAATTCCTTCATGTAGTTGTGTTTTTATTCTTCTTTTGACTCTGGCAAAACTTCAATAATTGTTTGTGTACTTAAGTTTTTTCTCCACTTTTAAGGGTTTTTTGTCGGCTTGGAACAATTTAAAATAAAGGAATACATTTTTTATACTTATCATTTGCATATGGTAATGTATATTATATATTTGAACAATGTTGTGTGCAATTGCACTATTATTCCTCAAATTTGTGGCATTTTAAGTTTTGATACATTGTTAGAATATGTATATTTATATTTAGTTTGCATTTGAGTTTAATCTATGTTGTTTTATATGTGTTAACCTAGGTAACCAGTAGTTCCTACGGATGAAATAATCAATAAAAATCTTAAATGGAATACTAAGAGTCCTTTTAAAAAGTTATTACTGATAAAATACATTGTTCATTTTAATGCTCCAACTTATCTCTTTTTCCATAAGTCTCGTTTGTTATAGTCTATTTTGTCTTTACCTAACGGGCTCCTCTTTGTGAAGTCCATGTCCATTAAATTTTATCATTAACATTCACACAACTCGCGTGTACATGAGCATGAAGTTGACCATGCACAACTTACGTCACTTTTTAATACATAAGTGTGGAGTTGAACACGTGCATCTTACGTTCTTTCTCCATGTCATATACGTGGCATGCCATAGAGAAACCCTAGGAGGAATTTTATTTTGAACATGAATAGGGTGTAGTTTGTAACAGCCTTCTAAATCCCGCGTATAATTTGTAAATAAATTAATTAAAACAATAATACAAGAGTATCACACTTCATAAAAATAACATACATATCCTGCTCTGTTACACGGGTTACAACAAAATATTTACCTCTTCAAACATTCACATTCATGATGTTTATGCGACATCAATACTCATCTGAAAATAATGTAGCGGAATCATCACCAAGAATTTTAAACGTAAAAACAACAACATACTTTGAATCTTTAAACTCCAGCGTTGATAACATTGATAAAACTGTTGTCTACACCCAACTCCAAACATCGCAAAATAGGCCAACAACATCATTAGCATTTGACTCTAAAATAAACAATACAATAATTTAGGAAAATCAAACGTCAATCTCAACCCGATGTTACATGAATCGGAGCAGAATTTCACTACATAAAATGATAAACTAAAGAGGGTCTCCAATGACTAGCTTCCACTTACTTCCATAGAATCTACTCTTGAGTATCAGCACATGTTACCCACGTGGAGGAAACATTCAAACAAAAGGGACGAGTAATCATAATCAATTATAAACAACATAAGAAAAGATAGATTGCGTTAATTATTTACCATTATTCAATAACTTCAACAAATCATAAACTGACACCCAAACATCATAAATAACTCATATACAACTCCCATCACAAGGCTCACTAATAATCACACAACATTTACAAGTATCACAATATCATACATAACCAACAAGATTACGCAATGCCACATAAAATACTTTACAACCAACACAAACTCAATGCATGTAGTACCAATCATGAACACACATGTTCATTTCGCTCCCTAAACCACCACCATAGGATCAAGATCCACCACCATATGATCTTGGTTCCTCTTGAACCAGAGCACAATAAATCACTATCATCTCTATAGTTAATACTTCACTAATTACCTAGACAAAGGAATTAGCTACTCATACTCGAGTCAATACCATAAGAAACGAGACCACAACATAATTTAGAACTTAAAGTTCCAACAACATGCATGCATGGACTCTCAATCACGGAACAACGACATTATCAACATAAACAATCACACTTGAACTATCACCATAGAAAACGAGGTCACAACATAATTTTCAACTACAGTTCCAACAACATAGATGCATGATTTACAACATGCAGCAACAACATCATGAACATATTCATTATTTCATCATATCACTACATCATTTACCACACAAGGCTTAAATCAATATTCAATAATTCATCAATTAAGCACATAACATCAAGTACAACTTCTAAATTGTTAATTCTCTTTTTTTACGATTGACATTATGTTTGGTAAAACTAATGCAATTGGAAAACAATAAATAAGAAGTCCCGTCTTTGAAGAAACATGTTGAAGCAACATGCCAGACAAGATGTCCAATGCATAGCCATTCGACATCGTGACTGCTTCAGCTGTGGGCCTGGACTGGTTTTATGTTTTAAACCAAGAAAAATATTATATGAATATATACTATCCTAGGTGGTACTGATTTAAAGAATTAAGAGATTCAAATTAATTTCAAGGGAAATTCTTAGTTACTATTTATGGAGAGATTTTAAGAACAAATGTTTGAAGTCCTAAGATTGAGGAGAATAATTTGCATCTTCTGTTTTAGATATGTGTTTTATTCAGATTAAGAGCCCAAGTCCATGCATATCAAATATTTATTTAAAGTATTCTTTTAAACCTAATCTATTATCTAAGCCATGTATTGAAAGAATATTTTTAGGATTTATTTCATTATGTGTTCTCTGTGATACACTCTATAGTAGAGATAGACTGCGTTAATTGTGAACAACTCTTGTATTGTTTAATGCTAGAGTTGGATTTTTAGTTGAGTTGTACTTACTATTAATGAATCATAAGCTTTTAAGCAAGAATGATTATGTATCTTTTAAGAGTGTCTTCTAAGTTATTGTTGTCTATTGAGTTGATATCACTGCGGTGATAGGGAGTGAGTGGGTATACTCATATCTAGGAGTTCCTAGGTAGAAGTTGCAATGGGTAGGGATTAAGTGATAAGTTGTAAACGGGGGAGTTTAGCTTTGAATTGATACTACTGATAGTGGTTTTCCTTCCTGGCTTGGTTTCCCCTGGAGTAGGTGTATTGATTCATCGAATTAGGTTAACAGTTCCTTGTGTTCTTTGTGTTGTGGTAATTTTTATTGTACTTCACTTCTTGTTCTTTGTTTATGTCAGATTCCGATGTCTCGACATCTTATAGCACATCATATATCTGATAGGCCATAATTTTAATGTGTATCAGAGCAGATATCATGTCCTATTCTGGGTGAGATTGGGGAAGATACATTCTGGTTCAATGGACAAGAAAGGAGGATTTATCAACAAAAGATCTCTGCAAAGGGTTGGTTTTAAGAAGACATATTTAGATGCTATGACAAAAGAGTTGAGGTATAACAATCCTAGAACATGTGACAGAATAAAGAAGTATTGAAGGCTATATTTGATTGAGACAAGAGGTGGAGGATCACTCGAAGATGATCAAGACTATTTTGTTCCCAAAGCTATAATGTTTCTGATGCCACTTTTGATGGTGGTATATGTGTGTATAATGTATTACCAAATATTATGACATCGTATCCATTTTGTGAACTTGGAGAATTATTGTTATTCGAATGATCCTTAGAATTATGAGGATGAATTATTTGTGATAGCGTGTTGTTGTGTTCTTGTGTACAAGAGCTACCAAGGTGTTCCTGAAGGTTATTGAGGATAATTTTGATTTATGTTCCGCTGTAAAACATCTGGTAGTTCTTTGGAGTACAATTAATGAAAGAGCATTGTGATCTTATTTCCTCTGAAGATTTATTCGATGGTGTTGTGTTTCTTAGGAGATAGCTTTAACGAGCATTTTGAAGTTTCCAAAGATACTTAAGATTCATCTTAAGTCCACTCATAAAGACTCTTCTAAATGTGCTTGATGAAAAGAGTTTTGAAGAAAAGTTGATCAAGACAAAGATAATGAGGTATATATTCAATAATTCTAACATAAAAATGACAGACGATTGAAGAAAGCAATTTATTTTTCTTCCAACTCTCTAAAAAGTTATTTCCTAATCTCTAATAGAGGATCTCTTAGTATGATCCTTGGAAGGTTGTCCAATTTTGGTATTGAAAAAATTGTTTGAATGTCTTGATCAATTATGTCTACTTTGGTCTTCCTAGGCCTTGGCTTAATTAGGAAAGTGGTCCTGATTCTGTTAGTACTGTTTTGGCTGTAAGATGAACTTCTCTTGAGGAATTTGAAGGTTATCAATGTATGTTCTGATATAATAGGATAAGTAATGGCGTCAGAACCAAGCTCAATGTTGTGTTCATTGGAAAGGGAACTGATGCCTTACTAGATAATGAAACATCACATCAGCAGAGTGTATGGTGCAGAATCTTGTTGGATAAATGAGTGAACATCTTGAACAAAGGAATGGCATAGCATATGCTTTGGGTACTATACAGATGTGTGTTGATCACATATGTTTGGAACCTTCTCCAGACTAAAGAGGTATTTGGGTTGTGTGTCTAAGAAATTTCTATTTAAGAAACATGTCTTAGATAATTGTGTTTGTCAAGATATGATCAACATATTGATTACTCCTTAGGTCAGTTTATTTCTGGTTCAAGTAAATAGGAGTGCAGAAGCTACGCTCTAACTTCTGAGTGGAGATTCATTAATGGCATCTCAACTAGATTCTATATATATAGAGTTCATGTTCAAATGTCGAGGACATTCTCTCTGACATCTGGGAGATTCTTCTATTCAAAAGGAGCCATATTTGTGTGATCTTGCTTGTTTTTACTCGGGAATAACTTCTAATTGAATTGGGAAAGTGGATTTGAAGCAGAAATTGATTAAGATGACTGGCTGGTGTTTCTCATAAATAGGATGAAGGTTGTTTAATCAAACTTGATATCATTATCAAGTTTATGAGAACATGGAACGCCTGTTCTAACGGAAAATACATCCAAAGTAGGATAATCTGTGGGAATCTAAAGGATAGATCTCAAAGACTATGTCAGACATAGTTGATGGTTAGTGGATTCATTGATGTCAATGAAATGTTTTTAAAGGTTGTTATCTCTGAAGGGGCTGTGTGCAATGGAGCTATATCATCTTGAGATCATCTTATGTTCACTTGAGAGATTAACTCACAATTGCGAAAGTGGATCGAAATTATGTCTCGATTTTTGTGAGTCATTCAGTATTTGATACTCAAAGGAATTATCAATTGAATGATGTTGTAACATCATGCTTGTTGGTGGCTGTATTTAGAAGATGCTTGGGATTGTGGATGTGGAGTGTGATGCGCAAGTAGCATTTCTAACTATGGTGAAGTAAGATGTGAAGCTTCTGACCATGTCTACAGTGGTTTGTGTGAATGCATGACTACTTTCATGTTGAAGAGTTCACTTGTACCAGCAATCACTAGTAAGTGCAAGGGAAGGGTATCAAATAGTGTGATCTGATCAAAATATTTTTGGGGAGGTGGTTTCTTCTGCTGCAAGTAACTCTAGGAAATATTGTGTCAGTCTGGATCTTGTGAAGCAAGCAAAACTGATTTTTTTGTTCTGGAGTATGTGAGTAATGTCTATTAAAGTGTGCATGACATCTTGCCTATCCAAAGAGTCATAACAACTTATGTGGAGTTGTAAGGCCAATTATCATATATGTCCTTGTTAAGTGAATAGATCAGGGTGTTTGGATGGATACTCAAGGAGATAGAGTATTTGGATCAAAGTTGATTTTACAGTGTGTGGATGTGTTAAGCAGATGTGTTGAACCAAGAGTATGAAGTCTTCGTGAGATTTCATATGGTAATCGAGTGGATGTCTTTGGGAGGAGCTCAATTCAACCTTGATAGGGGGAATTAAGTGCTAGTCTATGGATTATTGCTGCAATTGTGCAGACCTTGCGTAGCTTGCATGGTACTCAAGCTTGATGAATATTTGAGATAAGACTCAATGAAGGTTTTGAATGTTAAATGGGAAATGTCTCACTTGATGTCTTGATATCATGAAATGTGTAGAGTTCAATGGAGGGATATGTGTTCATGCTACAATCGTGTTTAATATCTAGACAAATCTGTAAAGCCTTACTTACTGATTGAACATCTCAGTCTAGTTTGAAGAGTCAAAAGAAAGTCTGACAAGATGTCAGGACATTGTTCAGGATATGTTTTTACCTTCAATACTACTGAGGTCTGGTATGGATAATGCATTCAAGAATATGTCAAGAAGGAGTGTAAAATGTGATATTGACTAGGCATGAGCATTTATTGGAAAAATAAGTTCCAGGAGAATCTGCCCAAGTGAAATAAAGGCTTGAAAACCTCTATATGGACAGTGCACATCAAAATGTGGGCATTTGCAATAGTCTTGGAAGGTGCACATTTACTGTTTGGAATAGTTATCTTCCTCAAATAACATTCTCTTTTACCAAGACCACTCTCTTTTAATAGGATCGTTAATTCCTATGTAACGATTTAGCTATATAAAGAGGTTATTTCTTCTCTTTTACCATCTTGTGTTTTAAATTTTGTTTTCATAACTCTTATGGATTTTGTCCACTTTTGGGTGAGCACAGTGTGGGCATGGTTCTATGATGGGTTTTTGTGTAAAACTCTTTGCTAAACACGGGAAGAAAGGCTATGTTCTATTGTTGAGTCTTGAGTTTATTTTTGCAAAAGTTTTTGCAAAGATGTCGAATGAGATGTCCTCGTCTGGGACTGTTATTTGGATTTGTATTATTTTTGTGTCTTGTGATCTGAGTTATGATTACAGTTGTGTCATGTGTTTTGAGTTACCCAGAGTAGCAGGCTGCTCCTCTGAGTTCTGATTAGATGAGCTCAGGTTGGTGTTTGGTTGCTTAGGGTATAATGTCTCTCCCTCCCTTAAAGAAGGTTGTTTCTTTATAAAGGCTCTCTTATGCCCCTTAATTTTCTTCTTATGCCCTCTGTGGAAAGTTATGATTCTTGGGTTTAGGGGGAGTGTCATCTATCTTCTTCCTCATGTACACCATGACTTCAGGACTTTCTACTTCATGGGTCAAGTCTTTTTGTGTTATGCCTGTTGTTGGTTTTTTGTTTTGTGTTTGGCCTGGTAGTACCTTTGTCATATTATGGCTAAAAAGGGGGGGGGGGGTATGTGATGATAGTAGTCATTATGTGTTGATTCTCTGAAGATGTCCCAACTTGACGTTCTAACTTCAAGTGTTAAAACTACTGGAGATTTTTCGTGTGAAGACTGTAGAATTCTTGGACTGTGTGTGATCATCAACTTCTGCTGACTCATGATATATCTGATTTTTTTGCTACTGTGTGATGAATAGCCTGAACTGCTGCACCTATAACATTTAAATGTATTTTTCAAGCTTTGGTTAGTTTTTATTTAGGTGCAAAAGTTATGTAAATTAGTTTTAGCCAAAATAAGCCAAATGGGGAGATTGTTAATTCTCTCTTTTTTTATGATTGGCATTATGTTTGGTAAAACTAATGTAACTGGAACACAATAAATAAGAAGTTCCATCTTTGAAGAAACATGTTGAAGCAACATGTCGGACAAGATGTCATATGCAGATCCATTCGACACCGTGACTGCTTTGGTTGTTGGCCTGGACTGGTTTTATGTTTTAAACCGAGCAGAATATTCTATGAATATTATATTACCCCAGGTGGTTTTGATTTAAAGGAATAAGAGTTTCAAATTTATTTCAAGGGGAATTCTTAGTTGCTATTTATGGAGAGATTTTAGGAACAAATGTTTGAAGTCCTAAGATTGAGGAGAATAATTTGCAGTTGTTGTTTTGGATATGCATTTTATTCAGATGAAGAGCCCAATTCCATGCATATCAAATATCTATTTAAAGTATGCTTCTAAACCTAATCTATTATCTAAACCATGTATTGAAAGAATATTTTTAGGGTTTAGCTCATTATGTGTTCTATGTGATCCACTATATAGTAGAGATAGACTGTGTTAATTGTGAGCCCTCCTGTATTGTTTAATGCTAGAGTTAGATTGTTAGTTGAGTTGTACTTACTGTTAATCATTCATAATTTTTTAAGCAAGAATGGTTATGTGTCTTTGAAGAGTGTCTTCTAAGTTATTGTTTTCTATTAAGTTGATATCATTGTGGTGATAGGGAGCGAGTGGGTATACTCATATCTAGAAGATCCTAGGTAGAAGTATCGTTGGGTAGGGATTAAGTGATAAGTTATAAAAGGGGGAGTTTAGCTTTGAATTGATACTACTGATAGTGGATTTCCTTCCTGGCTTGGTAGCCCCCAGAGTAGGTGTGTCGATTCATCGATCTGGGTTAACAATTCCTTGTGTTATTTACATTCCGGTAATTTTTATTGTACTACACTTCTTGTTCTTTGTTTATGACAGATATTGGTGTCTCGACATCTTATAGGACATCATATATCTGATAGGCCAAAATTTCATAAATCATATAAACACGAGTATACTACTATATTCTATCACCATTTATTGCTAAACTACATTAGGAAAGGTTTTAGACACAATTAAAATGGATACATGCTGAAAAATAGCGTTTCTGGAAAAATTCTGGGTGCATGTGCCGGAATATATGTGTTATAGATCGGCACATGTACTCTCCTTTTAAAGCATGTAGCGTCTGTTTTCATGTTCCAGCTCATACGGCTTCATGTGTTGGCACATGTTGTTATATTTTTCAAAAATTACTTTTTCTAAAGGCTATGTGCCGACACATAGCTCGTTCTGGTCGGCATATACTTCATGTTTGGCACAAACACTCTGTTTTAAAGCACTTAAACATTAATTCACTTTCCAGTAACTTAGACATGCAAATACACATCATAACAGACCAATTTTCATGTTATTTTAATATTCCAAATTCATCTATCATGTTATATAACCATGGACCAATTGCTATTTATGGAATCCACAAGTATTTAATTTCTTATCCTTTTACTTCGTGTTCAAGAAAGAAGAAGTCAAGATGTCACACTAGAAGGTGCAATATCAGACAATTGCATAAATTTTAGAACTTGTTCTATGGTTGTTTAGTCCAATGCAAGGTGGGTATCCTGGAGGATAGTGACATTTATATGATTTTCTTTTGTGATCGATAAGCAAAATAAATTAGTTTTCTGTGAAGTCTTCGAAGGTTCTTATCTATTTCTTGAATGAGAACAATGTATGTTTCTTAGTTACTATATTAACAAAGGTACTTTTAGTAATGTTATATATACCAGAATTAGTGATATGTTCATTGAGAAAGGAACTGATGTTCAATCAGATGTTGGAACATCATTTTAGCAATTTGATACTGTAATACGGTGGGAGAACTGACTTTTGCATTTTATTGCACATGTGCGGATAGCTAGAGTCGCCACCGAATTTTATTTTATCCAATATGGAAAAGGGTGAAAACAATAGGAAAGACCTTGAAGATTTTGAGTTCGGGGGGTAAGATATGAAAAAGGAAGGTGTTAGCACCATTTTCATCTGTAGTTATCTACGGGCTCTTAATTGTTAGCTCACTTTTGAAAGTTGTTTTTTTTCTGTAAGTGTTTTGTTTGAAAATATTTTGAAAAGCTAACTTTGTAATGATTCTTGTATCAGTCTTCAAGAACGCGTACAAAGTGTTTGAAAACATTTTGTTTGAAAAGTGTGACGTTTAAAATGTTTATTTTAGAAAAATTGTGAGCAAGCGATTAAGAGTTCCTTACCCACTAAAGATCGTTGTTATTATTTTCCTTCTCATTTAGAGATAGTACTATCCATACCATTAGTTGGTAGGTAGTCCTATCTAATGGATGTGAAGGGACAATTGAGGGTCATCGTATGGTCATCAATGACAACAGATAAGGATACTTTAGCAATTTATCAGAGGGACTAGATCATTTTTCATAGGCAACATTAAAGGGTCATCGAGGGACTATGATCTTTTATTCAAAGGGACTTTGCTAAAGTATCCCTATTTTTGAGGGACATGACCAATTATCCGTAAGGCAACGAAGAGAGGTTACCCTAGAGGTGCAAGTGTGAAAGTGATTCAATTCAGTTATTTTATCTTGTATTTAGGGTTATACTATCGGTTGATTATTATCTTGCTATACACGCCTAATTACTAACAGCATAAATATAAATGTGTGGAAAATAAAGGTCCTACGCTATTACATGGCTTCGGGGCAGTTACATAATAAAGATGCGGAAAATAAAATCTTAAAACTATTACATCTTGAGAGCAGATACATAATAGAGAAAAAGTGCGAGAAAAATAAACTTAAATTATTACAATCAAATAATGCGACTTATACACTTTTATCTAAAAATTAAAATAGAAAAAAAGAAAAGAAAATATGAGAAAAAGTTTTGGTATTTTAGAAAATAATTTTTTAATGATAAAAATAATTAATAAACCTAAAATTTCTAATCGATTTTAATATTTTTAAAAAATAGGTTTAATTAATTAATAAAAATAAAAGTCAAAATTTTAATTGTTAAAAAAACTAAACCTAATTTAATTAGTATTAGAAAATTATTAGGTATAATTAAGATTAGGTTTAATTAAAATTAGGGTTTTAATTAAAATAAAATAAGTGAAAAAAGAAGACAAATAGGATTAGTTAAAAAGGCAGAAAAATAATGCATGGGGTGGGTGTTGAACCCACGACCTCTAGCATTCCTCACTGCATAGCTTGCCACCACGCTAAGCGCTGATTGGCGTTAGAAGCATAGGCGCAATGCATAATATGTGTAACCTGCAGAAATTAGAGAAAATAACAAAAAGAAGCAAAAGGCAGGGATCGAACCCACACTCTTGTATAGTAATGCCTTATCATGCGCGCTCTTGCCACTGGGGTGGGTGTTACATCAGTAATGGAATGAAATCAAATAAATATAATATAAATATCATCAGAGGGACCGGAGAAGTGCCGGAGCCCTAACTCCGGTCGTCTTCTCCGGTGAGCATATCATCCAAGCTCTGCAAAATAACGCGCATTAATGAACAAGTAGGACCCTACTCCCCTAATTTGAGGGCTGCAAATTTAATGGTGGCCTTAGAATTGGCTGAATCGTCCTGTACAACGAGAAATTAAGAAAATAATGTAAATCGGTGTAACAATGGCAATGCATGCTTCAGGCTTCATGGGACTCATGCGATGGCTCAATTATGTATAGTTACATCTCATAGACACATTAGAAACATTAGTATGAATCAAAGCACGATAAAACATAAAATATGAAATTTAAGAAATTATGTAAATCAGTGATACAAGGATACTTGTTTCAGGCTCTTTTGATCATCAAGGATGATCCCAACTTACTTTGTAATGTCCCTGGAATCGATTTGGATGGCTATCTTTCTTGGAGAAAGGCTGAAAAAAAAGTTTCAAGTTTGCCTTACTTTAAGAAATTTAAAGGTTTTTTGTGGGAGTATTTTTACAAGGTTTTCATGTCTTTAGTGTATGAATGTCTCGGGTATTTATAGGGCAAGGTATTAGGTCAGTAAGACTGAATTGAATCCAAGTCTTTCATAATGAAATATTTGATTGACAATCTTGCATGTAATTTTCCTTTTTTGAGACAATCATGTGCCAATCAATCCCACATGTTTTGCTAATTGATTATCTGATTTCCAGCTTTGTAATTTGATTCCAAACAACAACCATGCACCTCATATCTTTTGATTTTGTATTTATTTGATTTATTTTGCTTTTAATTAGATAAAATCAAAATAAAAAAAAATACAAAACACAAAAAATAAATAGGTGGACTTAGAGGTTCATGATGAGTTATGGAACACGTTTGGACCTCAAAAGATAAGTCCATTAGCCCAAAACTTCAAGTTTGATCAATTTGAGTTTCATGCATTTTCTCAAAATTACCCAACTTGCTCCAATCATAACTCTCTCAATTTTTATCATATGAAGGTGATCTTGGACTTTTTAGAAACCTGAAGGTGTCATTTACAATCTCTATATTGGTTATTTTTCCATTTGAAGACTTTCTCTTGATGTGAATTTCTTTGTCAAAAAAAGTGTCTTTTTGTTGACTTTTAAAATAACCTATAATATTTTAGGCCATATCTCACAAATGAAGCATTTTTGGGCCTTAAGCTTATAGAGAAAAAGTTGTAGAGAATTGAAGTTTCATCCAAATGGGATTTGGTTGATAAAAAAATGATGAAGCATGTAAATGTTATGCTTGGTCAAAGTTCAGTTGACTTCTCCTAAAGAAAACCCTAATTTAGCAACTTTTGACTCTTGATGAACCTTGAGTTTTCTTGATGAGTTATGATAAACCGTTGATCAAATAATGAATGTATCTTCAAAATATTAATGTTGACCAAAAATCTTGATTTTTGACTGTATGTTGACAACAATTGACTTTTTACTCAATACAGTTCATTTTCAATCATCTGAGAAATTGATTTAGCAAATTTATGATGTAAGGCTTGAAACTTGACATGAGGATTATTTGAAGTATATGAGAAACCATGAAGTCCACTTGAGGCATTAGAAGTCCAATTTCCTTTGAGAAAACCAAAACCCTAATTATAGGCCACTACTTAGGAGGAGGATCATCTGATCATTCTTGAGTAGTCTTAAGCACTTGATGACCTTAGGAGCATGAGAAATTCTTTTGAAGAGGGAAAATTTTGGGGTACAACAGATACTCTAAATATTTTTGATGATTCTAAAAAGCTAGAAGGAAATGAATAAGAACGCTCTCAAGAAAAACAAAGTGTTTAAAAAGGAGTTTATTATTTAGAGTTTATTTTAGTTTGTGATCATCAGTTGTTTCAAAGGTGAAATATGTGATGTTGAAAAATCTTGGAGTAAAGCTTTTGGACCAAATCTGAAGAAGATATTATTGGAGGATATTATTGTTTTTAAGAAACAATTTGCTTTCCAAGATTAGAATTAATTGAGTCCTGGTATAACTTGAAGATTAGGTACTTTGCTGAAGGGAGATGAATTTCAATTGGGTCTATAACTAAAATAGTGCAATGTCAAATGGAATGTCATGACTTTGTAGTGTGATATTCTACTACAATAAATACACAAGGATTTTATTCTACTTGCAGAACAAAGTCATTGGTTCTATCATCTTTTTGTTAGGGATCTTGCTACAGGAAAATATTGGCACTTCCAGGCTTGGTTTGGCTAAGGAGCTTTGGGAAGGATTTTTATCATAACTTTAGGTGCAAGTTATTTTGAGTATACAAGGGGTATATTTGGAATTGCACTACAGGAGAACTTTGGTAGTAATTGTTCGGTCGATGTTGCCAACTATATTCCTTCTCATATTGTGTGCAATATCAGAAGAAGCATTTTAAATGGCATGGAGAATGTCATTTCAAGTGTTGTAATATTTTCAGCACTCAAAGCTTTTGAAAAGAGAAAAGGTTGAACAAGGGGGCGCCTCTCTTCTATTGTGAGTGATACACTGTTACTAAAGCAGTTTTCTATCTCCTTCTAATAATGCTTTCATTGACTGATTTATCGTTACAAGTAAGGTTTTCGTTACAATCAAAGTAACTCACCTTGTATTTATATGCCTTACTACCTCATCATCCTCATATGTTGCATTTCAATATGAGCAAATCTTCCAAAGAAACTGGTGCTAAGAATGTTCATTTGTTGAAATCAAATAAGGATAAGAGCAGTTATCCAAAGAAGGTTGAGTTCAACATTGCAAAAAATGTTGGAACATCACCTCGAGAATCCATGACATGGAAATAATTTGTGACAAAGATGAAATCCCTGAAGAAGAATCAAGTTCACTTACATGATTTAGATTCAAATGTTGATGAAGACTGGGTCAATTTCATTGACTCGAGAGACAGAATTGGATAGATGGTAACTTCTATCTTGTGTATATATTTATAAAAAAAGGGTATGTTTGTTTGGTTGTTTTTGTGTGTTAGTTGAGTCTTTGTTCTTATAGAATGTTTTGTCTCTTTGGAAAAACTTAGACTTACTCTTTGTTTCTTTGGGTCTATTTTTTTCTTCTTTCTTCTTCAAGTTGTGTCAGTCCTGTTTAAGTGAGTCTTTTTCTTTTGAGTTAATTTGATGTTTATGCTTCTGCATCAAGTTATCGAGTCAATTTTGAGTCTTCCTTCTTTTGTGTCTTGAATCAATTCCTGCTTGTGTTGATTCTATTTGTGTCGGTTTCTTTTCAATCTGTTTTTGTCAATTTTTGGCTAAAAATGGGGAAAAGTGTCATCGAGTCTAGTCTAGTGTTGTTTGTTGTATGCAACACTTTAGGGGGAGAATGATTGTCCATCATGTGAGTCTTGTGTCTGAGTGTGCTCTGTGTTTGTTGCTTCTGCTTATGCTGCTACATTTGTTGTAGTTGTGTTTATAGGATGTCACATTTGATGTTCTAACATCTTATGTATGTACTTGTGTCTTCTATTATGAGTTATAAGCATAGTTGTGTCATGTGCTCCGAGTTATCTGGAATTGAGGTCTGCTCCCATGAGTCTTCATTTTGAAAGTTCAGGGTGGTAAATGGGGACTGTGTTTGAGAGGGCGTATTGTTTATCTTCTTCCTCGTGTACTAAGTTTACATGTTTAACATGTAGCTTGTGTTTTTGTAATTGTTGTATCTTTGATACATGTTTTGTGCAGTTTGACTTGTAGTTTTATTCCACTGTGGTGTTATTCCTCTCTCAAGGTTTATTGGGTTTTGATTGTTTTAGCCAAAATTTTCCAAAGGGGGAGATTGTTAGTTCCATGGTTTTAGGCTTGTCAACTTTTTCTAAAACATGGTTCTGGACAAATGTCGAGCAAGATGTTGTGTCATCTTGTCCTGTTATGCAGCAGGGATGCGCTGTTGTGTTTAAATCTTGACAGATTTAATTAGATTCTATGATACTCCTTTTGGATATATCTCAGTAAATTTCACATGTTAAGAAGATTTGTTTTGGAACAGATTTTATATCTCCAGTTGTACATTAGTTACTAAATTGGGCCTTGAGACAATTTAGGAAATTTTTTCCTATTTGTTCCAAGATTGAAGGAGAGTTACTGCATAATTGGTGCATCACTCAGCTTGTGGATCAAGAAACTTCTGGACTCAGAATTCGAAGCCCATGGACTACAGAGGTGTATTTAAAGGGAAATCCTAACCTAATGTAATTTAACTTTTCACGAATTGTAAAATTAAGGGAAGTGTTAGAGTCTTAGGTTTTAAGAGTCTCTTGTATAGTTTGTAAGTTACACATGTATCTTTTGATACTATGTGGTAGACTGATTGTTACTTGACAATTTGTCAAGTTATTATTCTCACTCTTAAAGCTTTTAAGCAAGAGAGTTTGAGTTTTTTATTTGAAGTGTAATCTTCTAAATTAAGTTGTTCTTGATACAATCACTAGGATTGAGACTGTTAGATATCACATAGGTGATTTAGGAAGTGAGATGACAATTTCTCATATTTATGAGGTTCGTAGGTAGAAGTTGCATTGGGTAGGGATTAGGTGAGAAGTTGTGAACTGAGACTATTTAGGCTTTGAACTAATACTACTAATAGTGGACTTTCTTCCTGGCTTAGTAGCCCTCAGAGTAGGTGATGTTGCACCAAATTGGGTTAACAACTCTTTGTGTTATTTATCATTCAGCAATTTTATTTTTAGTATCAACTACAACTTGATGAGTCTGGTTTGTTACCAAATGTTATAACATCTGTCTTGACGTTGTTTTGATGTTGAGATATTAGTGTGAACATGTGTTTCCTGTACCATAGAAATTTCACTAAAAACTTGGCCTACTCCTCTCCCCAATAATTTTTTGAGAGTGTCTACTATATGTGAGAGCTTTTCATAAGTTATACCCACGAGCCTTATTCTTATAAGCAAACATGGATTTTTACACTAGTTATCCTACAAACCAAACACGAGATTTTATACCATGCTAATCTCGAATCAAATGAGAGTTCTTACACTAGGCGCAACTTACAGACCAAAACTAGATTTTCACGGGCAATCTCACAAATCAAATGTGAGCATTTATAAAAGACAAAGCTCATGAACCAAACAAATATTCCCATGGACAATCTTATGAACCAAACAACAACTTCTTACAATGATATTTTTCACTAGAGATAAAATTCTCTTGCACAAATTATAGATTACCCCCGCACCAGAATACACAATAAAATTCTCACTGATATTTTTCACCCTTAGAGAACTAATGAAATTTTAGTCAAATGAATTAAATGAGAAGAAAAGGAGTAGAGAGTTAGAAAGTATAGCAAAACATGTTTTCAGGTGTGGTTTAAAAGTGAGGATAACCCCCTATTTATAGGAGAGAAATTTGGATCAAAAATGAAAATTATCCATGGGTTTTTTAGTGATCATAATTGATCATGCCTATAACCTAATTGATTATTTACTTCATAGAAAAACCCTATATCCCAAAAAGGAAACCCTATAACAGCTAGTGTCCTAATCGTTTAGGAATGTTCTTAATCGACTAGGAAGCTTTAAATCTTACTCTAATTGATTAGATAAGGACCTTAATCAATTTGGAAGTGTATATAAGTCTCCTAAATCTTTAGGAGCACCCTTTATGAATTCGATAAGCACCTTGATGGTTTCTCCAAGGGTTTTACATGTTTTTATCAAATATAGAGGTTTAAATCACTTTTAGGTGAGTGTTTTCAATGCCTTAGTAGTTGACTACTCTTATATCTTTTACAAGACTTAGATCAATCATACAAAAACCAAATGAGCTTTCACACTTCCTCTCTTTCACAAAGTCTGAAGCATCAAGATCCCTTTCTTGATACACCAATGATTCAACACTTCATTTTGGATTTAACATATTCTATCTAATGAGATCAGAGGCATTTATTTATCCGAATATCATCGTGGATTCCACTGAATGCTGCTTGACTTTAGGTGTTGTCCTTAATAGAATGGCTTTAACATCTTAATCTCCCAAGAATAAAAAATTAATTATCACTTCATATGAATACTTCATCTCATTATCTTGTCATCATCAAAACCATATAGGTGAATTGATTGTTGTACATATTATACCTGTAAACACATATATGCACAATAACATCTTTAATCTTACATTTGTCTTAAATTCTCCAAAGTGTTAATACTATCTCTACCATAAAAAAATGAATCCTTAAAGTTATCAAATGATCTATATAATGAACCTAACAAGAGTAGAGTATTGTCTTCATCATCAATTATTCACCTTAATATTTTGAAAATCAACAATGATCTTGTGAGATTCTTCCAACTTATCCACAATTGATTTATTTTACATCATACAAAAATAATAAAGTTGTTGCTTCAGACACAATTTGTAAGTCAATGAGTTGGTCATATATAATGATTCAAGCTTGATCCTGAAGGTAGAGAAAAACTCAAGAAAGGGGGGGGGGGGGGGGGGTTGAACTGGGTTTTCAAAAACTTTTCCATTTTGAAAAACTATTTGATAAAACTATGAAAGAATATATAATGCTAGAAATATAAAGAGTCACATTTAGTTTATCCAAGTTCACCTTCAACAAGGTTACATCTTGTCCACCCTCCTCATATGATTTTTCCTTCAACAAAGACCTAATCCACTAATCTCAATAGATTACAGATGCACGAACTCCTCACCGATGACTAACAACACAATGATCATACAATTAGTGATCCCTTAAGAATAATGACCTTCCCAATCCCCTTAAGAGATATAACAATCATTGACTCCTAAATAATTTCATCTGCAAGGACCAGCTATCAAAGTCTTCTCAAGTGTATAGATCTTCTCTCGATCACTTGAGGAATCACCAATTCAGGAAAGAATTGTTTCTGGAGGTTACAAGAGTGCTTCCTATCAAGCAAATTACTCCTAGTTTAAGTACATGATAAAACACAAAAGTGTTTAGAAAGATATGAGAAACAACTCCTTGCTTTTACATAATTATGTAAAGATGAATATAATCTAAGTTTGAGTGTAGCATCTTGTAGTCTTCTTCATCTTCATCTTCATCTTCTTCTTTCTTTCCATATCTTATTTTTATCTCTCATTCTTTATATTTATGGACTTCATCGTCGTCAATATCGTCGACTTCATCAAATTGCAATTAGTCCATTAATCTTCTTATATAGCCTTCAAAAAGATTCATTGTAAGGATAGAAAAGTCCTTTCTCCTTCCAATGGTTGATTTCCAATGCATAGATGAAATAGAGGTTTGGAATAGTATAAAACATCACTTTCCTTAGCCTTCTGCTTGCAGTTGTTAGAATAAGATCGCGGGAGATAACTTATGTGAATAGTACAACCAATATTATCATAGCGGAATTTGTGGTGTATTATTTGTATTTGTATTCTTCTTGACTAAGTTTCTTGATATTTTATCTTTTGATGATGTACTTCTGATGATGTATTCTGATTTTGAAGTATTAAGCTTGGAAGAGATCAATTAATTTGTCTTCCTTCTTCTGATGAATAACTGATGAGTAGTTCAGAAACTACTTTGTTGTTGTAGCGCAGGATTATCGGAGTTGTCAGAACCTTACCTTGTCTTCAGAAATAGTAGAAACAACTTTTCTAAAACACGAAGCTTGACTTCTGATCTTAGAACTAGTCTTGAAGGCGCATATCTTATCTAATCCGAGGGATGAAGATTAAGTGAGAATATGTTTTCATTTTAGAATATTTAATTAGTGGATTCTTGTCTTCAGATGTATAAGCAACAACTTATCTGAGCAACATGCCTTGTCATTGTAAGCAAAATCTTTTCTGAAGTTGATATAAAAAGCTTTTCTGATGTTTGCATCTTGAAATCAGATATTGTGGCAACAACCTTTTTGATTCTCAAGTCTTTGAATTCTGAGCTTTGATTCTTTTCTTCTTGCTGGATTGATTCTGATAGAAGAAAGATAGTGATTCAGAAGATGCTTCTTCGTTGTAGAGTCAGACTCTTTCAGATATTTGAATATTGTCTTCATATATATAAGCCACAACTAATCTGAGGAACAACTTCTTTGTTTGTGAATGAAGTATTTTATGATCCACTATGTCTTGATCTGATCTTGATTTTTGATTATCAGCTTTTTCGAGCTGCACGTATGATGTCTGATCTTTTATTTCTGATGACAACTTTTCTGATGAAGCTTATATCATTACATCTGATTTTATGGTTAATTCATCTTGATCTGATCTTTGATTTCAGATGACAGCTTTTCTGAGCTGCATATCTGATGTCTGATTTCTTAAGAAACAACTTATATCAGTACATCTGATTTGACGTTGAATTCTTTGTTTTTGTTCTCTTGAATTTTGATCTTTGAATTGAGCTAGAAGCAACATCTTATGTCAGCTACATCTTGGTTTTTGATCATGAATTCTTTCTTTATGATATCTGATATTATTGTTTTTGATATATTGAGATCTTCAATTCTAAGCTCTGATTTTGTTATCTTTTTTCTTGAACATCTTCATTTCTAATATCTTCATTCTTGATATTGAGCGGTAAGCAACATCTCTTTATCAGCTACTTCTTTGATTTCTGATATCTTGACTTCATAGCTCTTAATTTTAATCTTGATTCTAATGCTGAGCTGATCTTTGAATATTAACTTCTTGGCTCTTTGATTTATGATCTTTGAAGCTTGAGCTCTTCTTAGAAACTCATCGAGATTCTTTTCTTGTCGAACATTCAACATTCAACATAACTACTGATGTTTCATTAGAAACAAACTCAATGGTTATTCTTCTGAGAGATAAAGTGATTTTGATGATATCTTGATTAAGATTATCCAGAATTATAATATATGCACACTCAATGAAACCATTAGAACTAAAATTGTTCTACATAAAATATATGCATTGTTATCATTAAAACATAGAGATTTAAACACATATCCAAATCTTGTTCTAACAATCTCCCCCTTTTTGACGATGAAAAAACAATGTATTTTGATGGAACAATTTTACAGGGTTAAATCATAAACAAAATTATATAAGAGTTTAGAAAACTCCCCTTGAGTTGGAAACTCCCCCTTGAATAAACAATCTCCCCCTGAATCATAAACTTATGATCTTTCAGAGCTTTAAGAGAATTGTTATTTTTTCTAAATCTGATCAACATCATTGATTTAACCTTTAAGCTTATCAGATTATCCATGCTTTCTCAGGACAGTTGAAACAATGGTCGTTTTATATCAGAAATTGATTTATCAGAATGAATGCAATGTTTCATTCGATATGTTCTTGTAGCAACCATGTACATTCTAAGTAATTTTGCAGTTTATATCATGTTAGGATGTTATGTAAATCATACGATTTATATAATGGATATTAATAAAAATAATTATTTTTTTCTCCCCCTTTTTGTCATAATGAAAAAGACTTAAGAGTAGCTTAATTGATTTTTGAGATATTTTAAGCACATTTGACTAAATTCAAAAGACAAAGCAAGAGACTTGAATTCATAAAGTCACGAAGTACAAAGTAATTAACACTAGAAAGTCATGAAGTACAAAGCCATTAACACTAAAAAGGCATTAATAAAAAAGACAACATTAGAAAAACACAACAAGACAACACTCATTTATACCACTGATTATCAAAAGGTTTCACATGCTTCTTAGACTTCAAAAATTTCATAGCTTTCATCAGCGAGACCATTAACTGAATTAAATTGAGCTCTTCTAATTATTATAACAATTTCTGCTTTCTCAAACAACTCAGATAACACACGTCTATATGGTATAAAAGACATTTGAAGATGTCTGGAGTCTAAGATGGATTCCTTTAGGTAATTGAAAATAATTGTAGACAGATTCACAAGAACATTATTGAGAATACAAAAGGTGTGACGTTTATCTCTAGGGCATAAATCATCTGTGTCATAGCCTATTGGTAGAAGGTTTGTTAACAGAAACCTGAACCACATTTTGGCAAGGGGTTTTAGGTTATTTGGATTGTTAGGTTCATAACCAGACGAGGTATCATGAAGAGTTGGAAAAATATCAAGATCCATATATTTGAAATTGTTAAGATCCATGGAGAGAACTTTAGGAACACATTCGGTTGCTTCGACAATTATGGAGCAAGTGATGATACAGGGAATGCCATAAATACTTGATTTTATACAATTACCATAACTGCTTATAGAGGCGTATATCAAGAAAATTTTCATTAGGTTTGGATATATAGGACCTCGTAGTATAGTGGCATAACCAGACCAATTTTGACCATGGATGCATTCGTTAAAATGATCATAAACAGTCATGGTGTTCGGTCATTTCTCATTGATAACTTCCAAAAGTTTTTCATTGCCATAAAAGTTTTTGACAACCATTTTGATGAGAGCACAAAGGGTTGAAACAGAGTAAAAATGGAGGGATAAAAAAGGAAGGGTTATTTATACTAGTAATAAGGCTTAGGATCCGCACTTGTATTTAAGGTCTGGATCAGAGGGAAGTGGAACCAACTATTCAATTATTTTTCAAGATAATTAACATTAAAATTTAATATAGGATGACAACTAGGACAAGGGACTAGGAAAATATAACATACTTAAAGACTCTTATTATCAATAACATAGGTTTTGAACTAGTTTTAAAAAGGGATAGGCCCAAAAAACTTTATCCTTAAAAAAATTCTTTGTTCGAGGTGCTTAAAAGAGACACGATAGGACAAGCCCAAAAAAAAATTGACAGTTTAAAACATGGCGTGAAGATTTTTTGCCTATTCTCAAGAAGGTTTCATTGTTCAAAAAGACACTGAAGCAATGCCTAATGATTTCTACTAATAATGACAAACACATTTGAGACGACACCAATAAATATTGCTTAGAAGATAGAATACAAAAAGATTTTTGACTACCGGCATATCTGATATAGATATTCCTAGCTTGTAGAAGTATCCAAGAGGGAAATATTTAAAAAATATAGGACTGTTGGATGAAGATATCAGACAACCTTTTTACTAACCTCATACTTTCCTTATCGAGAGTGTGCTTAGACGTGTGACATTCTTGACTTGTTTTTTGTTCTGATGCATTAAGAATCATTATTTTTGGAAAACTTATTCAATTCTTCTTGCATTTCCAGAGTCTACTTATTTTCTTGAAGAGCTTAGTCATAGGATGAAGGTTCTACTAAAGACACCAATCTTAGAGGTGATTCCTCAGTTTACTTAAACATAGATCTTGTTCTAACAGGTTCAGTCTTATTTCCCATAATCAATTTTTCAGAACCCGTTGATCTCTACTTTTTCCTTTTTTGAAGAGGTGTGATTTTTGGTGCTTGTGTTTCTGATATATCATCATCTTGATCCTTTTTGCTTATATTTTCATCTTCAGAACTTTGACTTTCCTGGGTCAAGCTTATCATCGAACTTAACATGAATTGATTCTTCTATGTTCAGTGTTTATGTATTGTATACTCTGTAGCCTTTAGAGCGTTCAAAGTGTCACAACATATTACACTTCTATGTTTTGGAAATAAAATTGTTTAGATTCTCATTAGTGTTCAGAATAACACATGTGTTCTTAAAAGGAAAATGAAATATTGGGTTTTACTCCCTTTATACTGTTCGTAAGTGAATTTGCACACTAGTTCTTGATGAATATCAACTAGTCAAGAGTTACAAAAAGGTTTTTCTAGGTTTGAAAATAGAAAGAATGACTAGTGATATAGTGGCATGTGTAATGGTGAACATAGCTGATATGAATAAGGAGGTAAGCAGGAAAGATTACTTGTTTTTAGAAAACACATTGAGAGGGAGAGAGATGAAATTTTTTAACCTAATATCAAGAAAATCCATCAATCGGTGACTAATTTTAACAGGTTTGAAAGTAAATCTAAACCACACATTTGAAAACTATACATATAATTTAGATTGAACTAAGTAAGTAAAAAGAGTTATAAATATCTGACCGATTAAGAAGATAATCATGTCTTCTTATTTCCTTGGATTCTGATGATTATCCTTCTCTGACTTCGTGCACATCTATTGAAATGCTCCTTGATAAGTGATTAAAGATAGTTGTCATAGTATTATTTCTTCATGAATATGGATATTATTCTGACAATTTTCTTTTTATTCTGAAATGTCTTCTTTAGAACACAATTGAATATCCTTTTCTGAACCAATGAATTTTTATCATATTACAATGTAATCTCCTCCTTGGTTTCATATGTTTGATACAACAATGTCCAAGATGATAATGATTTAGTTTCTGTAGAGTATTTTTCTACTGAGATTATTGAAGAAGTTATTTTGACATGCTTGTATTGGAAAGCCTTCTTCTTGAAGCCGCCCTTCTATAACTAATTTTGAGTTAGACTTTTCTGCTTCTGGATCTTCAATCAGTGATTAGTTCTTTCTGGATGATCACATAGCGGGTTCTCTAGATTAACTAAATCTCAATTTGTGTATTTAAGATTTCACACTCCAATTTTCACCTTTGTCTGCTTGACTTGAGTTTGCTTTTATCAAACTCTGATTCTGTCAGCAAGAGATCTGATTCTGATCCAGACTCGTATGCTTTTGAGAGTTGACGACTCATTCTTCTAGATTTGATCCGTCTAGAGTTTTATTTACATGCATGATCTTCATTTCTTCTACAATCTTCTGATATTTTCTTCTTATGATCTACTCAACTGGCAGTTGAGAGAATTTAATTAGATGCATATGTTCTTCATATTTCTAAATGAAGTTCAAAACCTTGATGCTTTTTCTGATAAACTGAATGTTTAGAATTGATTCCATTTCTTTCATTTGAATATATAACATTCATAGTTTTTCTCTTACTAGATCTCTTTACACCGTTAAGTGTTTGATTCAAAAAATCAATAACATAGTCGGGCTCTGATACCAATTGAAGGTAGTGAAAAACACAAGAAAGGGGGAGTTTGAATTGGGTTTTCTAAACTTTTCCCTTTTGAATAACTATTTGATAAAACTATGAAAGAATATAGAATGGTAGAAATATAAAGAGACACATTCAGCTTATCCAAGTTCACCTTTAACAAGTCTATATCTTGTCCACACTCCTCGGATGATTTTCCCTTTAATAAGGACTTAATCCACTAATCTCAACATATTACAGATGCACGGTGAAACAACTAGCCGAAATATCATTAAGATAAAATCAATGAAGTCTCCATCGAACATTTTTTATCCCATAGGAAGGGAAAGGTAAACATCTAGTAAACCTGAGAAGGGTGAAATCACGATCAAACGACTGAGAGATACGAGTAAGGAAGTCATTTACACGAGGGGAAGGTATTAGCATCCCACACGTCTGTGGTACTCCACGGGATCCACTTTTGTTGTTATAATCAAATGGTGTGTTCAAATCTAAAGCTTAAGATCTAAAAAGATAAAATGCAAAGAGTGAATTCATGCAAAAGAAAACAACATGGAAAAGAAGGAAATATTTGTTACAACATAGTTTGATTCTACAACCCTTGTAAGAGTTTTTATGATAACAAACACTCAAAGAAAAATTATGCTCCCTAATTAAGTATTTTGTTTTGAAGAGAAGTTCTGATGGAAGATGCATAGAAGATGAGTTAGATAGCTGTTTCAACTCTGATTTTATATATCTCTTAAATAAGTTCTGATGCTGCAAGCAAGAACTCCGTGTTTCTTATCCATAAAGTTCTGGAAAGAATAAACGATAACTTTCATCTTCTGAAGCAAGCATGTTATGAAACGTTACAATTCACTTATTGCTATTCAAAAGTAACGGATGAAAGGGGACAAGGATCTCTATTTTTGGAAAGCTTTTTAATTATCATTTATCAATATTCCAAAAGCTTCCCCATGTGTTGCCTATTTAAACAAAGCTTGAAGGAGAAATCATTTACGATTTTGCGCACAACAAACGAGTCATCTTCATCACATTCAAACATACTGAATCTCAATTATGTAAACATCACTTATATGATACAGTTTTATTAGAAAACACTCTTTGTACACTCTCTTAAATATTGTTTAGTATGTTTCCTTGAGAAAACCGGATTGTGGTTTAAACTCAAGAAGACTTTGACGGTTATCATAGTAGTTGTGTAATCATGTTTGATTAGTGGATTAAGACCTCATTGAGAGAGGAAAAATCACCTTGGTGGATGGACTAGAGTAATTTGAGTTCAAACGAACCAGGATAACCAACATGTTCTTTTTTTAAGTTTAAAAAACCCCAATTCAAACCCCCTTCTTGTGTTTTTCCATTCTTCAATTGGCATCAGAGCGCCTGGTTCTGAGTACAAGCACTTAACCATGTCAGAAAAAGATCCAAGCATGAAAAACACTATGGTGGGACCAAGTCAGAACATCAGCAATGACTACCATGATGGGAAAGACAGAATCAGCGGAAAACCTCTAATCTTTAATGGTGAGAACTTCGATTACTTGAAAGACAGAATCAAAAGTTTCTTTCTAGCTCATGACTATGATCTCTGGGATATGGTGACTGATGGGTACATACATCCTGTTGATGAAAGCGGTCAGAAGATTGACAGAAAAAGAATGACATATTATCAAAAGAGAGATTTCAGAAATCATCATAAGGCTAGAAATATTCTCTAGATTGCTATCTCATACACAGAGTATGAGAAGATCATAAACAAAGAATCAACAAAACACATGTTTTACTCCTTGAGAATGACGCATGAAGGTAACACGCAAGTCAAAGAAACCAAATCTCTTGTGCTCATTAAGAAGTATGAAGCCTTCAAAATGGAAGAAGATGAAAACATTGAAACAATGTTCTCAAGATTTCAAATTCTGGTGGCTGGGTTAAAAGTTATGGATAAAGGGTACTCAACTGCTGACCATGTAAAGAAAATCATCAGAAGTTTACCCAAGAAATGGAGACCCATGGTCACAGCTCTTAAACTGGCCAAAGATCTGAACAAAATCTCTCTTGAAGAACTTGTGAGCTCCCTGAGAAGTCATGGGATACAGTTAAAAGAAGATGAGCCCTAGAAGCAAGGTAAGTCTTTAGCTCTTAAATCTAAAGAAAAATATGAACCGAAAGTTTTGCAGGCAAAAGAAGAAAACTCTGGTGGATCCTCATCAGAAGAAGACGAATTGTATCTTCTCTCCAGAAGAGTCAATCAGTTTTGGAAGCATAGGCAGAGGAAGTTCAGAACTTCCAAAAGAACAAGGAATCATTCTGAACCATCTTTTGGATACAAAAAGTCTAGTAACAAAGACATTATCTGCTATGAATGCAATGAACAAGGGCATTACAAAAGCGATTGTCCAAATATTTAAAAAGAGAAACCTAAAAATAAGTTATTTAAGGAAAATAAGAAAAGACTCATGGAAACATAGGACGACTCAGACTCTTCTGAAGCTGAGGCAGAATCAGAAGATGAAAGAGCCAACATAGTCCTAATGTTCAACATATCAAAAGACACTGGATCATCTGGATTAGAATCAGACTTAGAGGCAGAAGAGGCATTCTCTAACTTCTCTAGATCTCAATTAGAATAAAGTCTGTCAGAAATTCTTGAAAGATATCATAAACTTCGAGTCATAAATAAGAACCTGAAAAAGTATCTAGTTTCTGACTCTGAAGAAACTAAGAAACTGAGTTCATAAAACTCTGAGCTGAAAGAAACAATTTCTAAACTAGAAAATAAATTACAAAATTCTCAGAGAGAAACTATCTCAGAAGTTCCTAGTAACTCTGATAAGATCATAAAGGAATATGATCACAGCTTTCAAAAATTTCTTGCTAAAAACATAGATAGAAGCAAGATGGCTTCAATGATCTATGGAGTTAGCAGAAATGGCAGAAAAGGAATAGGATACAAGGGAAATGTATCTCAACCTAAGAAAGTTAAGGATATGGTCATTAAACGCACACCTTTGTATTATCACTTCACCTATGGGCACACACATGACATAAAGTATACTAGTGACCCTTTTTATGCTAAACCAAAATTCAAACAAAATTTTGGTAACTCTAACAAACAAGGACCCAAAAAGATATGGGTACCTAAGGATAAAATTGTTTATGTTGCAGATATCTTTAACAACATGATTGAAACACCAATCTTGGTACTTGGACTCTGGATGCTCTCGACACATGACGGGAAGAAAGCATATGTTCCAAAGCCTAGAGCTCAAATCTGGAGGCTACGTAGGCTTCAGAGGTAATCAGAAAGGGAAGATTATTGGCTCTGGAACTATTGGTAACGGTACGCTTCCATCTATAATTATTATTCTGTTAGTAGATGGATTAATGCATAACTTGTTATCCATAAGTAAATTAAGTGATAACGGTTATGATATAATCTTCAATCAAAAGTCCTGCAAAGCAGTTAGTCAGAAAGATGGATCTGTCCTCTTTAATGGAAAGAGAAAGAACAACACTTACAAAATAAAACATTCTGAACTAAAATGTCAGAATGTAAAATGCCTATTGTGTGTTAACAATGAGCAATGGGTCTGGCACAGAAGATTGGGGTATGTTAGTATGAGAAGAATATCTCAGATTAACAAACTCAATCTAGTTAAAGGACTTCCTAACCTGAAGTTTAGCTCAGATGCTCTATGTGAAGCATGTCAAAAAGGCAAGTTTGAAAAACCTTCTTTCAAAACCAAAAATGTTGTTTCTACCTGTAGACCATTAGATCTTCTGCATATAGATCTATTTGGACCAGTGAAAACTGCATCCATTAGTGGCAAGGAGTATGGATTATTGATCATAGATGACTATAGCAGATGGACATGGGTAAAGTTTTTATGACACAAGGACGAGTCACATTTTGTGTTCTTTGAATTATGTAACCAAGTCCAAAATGAAAAAGATCTTAGAATTGTTAAAGTCAAAAGTGATCATGGTGGAGAATTTAAAAACAAAAAAGTTGAACTATTTTTTAATGAGAATGGCATCTCTCATGATTTCTCTTGTCCTAGAAATCCTCAACAATATGGAGTTGTAGAATGAAAGAACAGAACTTTACAAGAAATGGCCAGAATCATGATCAACGAGACTAACATTGCTAAAAACTTATGGGCAGAAGCAATTAACACGGCGTGTTACATTCAGAATAGAATGTTCATAAGACCTATTTTGGATAAGACTCCATATGAAATGTGGAAGAACAGAAAGTCCAACATTTCATATTTTTATCCATTTGGATGTACTTGTTTTATTCTAAATACTAAAGAACATCTGAATAAGTTTGACTCAAAAGCATAAAAGTGTCTCATGTTAAGATACTCTAGGCGCTCAAAAGGCTATAGAGTATATAACACAGAAAAACAGATTGTAGAAGAGTCCATCAGTGTCATATTTGATGATAAGCTTGGCTCTCAAAAGTCAAAGCAAGGTAAATCTTTTGCAGATATAGAAGTCCAATTTACATGTACTAAAGATATTGCATCAGAATTTTCTCACAAAGAACCTCAATCAACTCTAGAAGAAGATGTCACAAACGTTTCAGTAACATCTGAAGAGCCTTTCCAGAAAATACAATCTAGAAGCAACTTAACTCATCCGAAAAACAAAATTATAGGAAAGAAAGAAGACCCAATCAGAACAAGATTTGCATTCATAAACTCTGAAGAATCTCTCATGGGATTAGTGTCTCTGATTGAGCCAACTTCCATTGACGAAGCCCTTATGGAAAATGATTGGATACTTGCAATGCAGGAAGAATTAAACCAATTCACCAGAAACGATGTGCGGGATCTGGTTCCTAAACCAAAAGGGTTCCACATCATTGGAACCAAATGGGTATTCATAAACAAACTGAATGGACAAGGAGAATTCTTCAGAAACAAAGAACGGATGGTGGCACAAGGTTATAGTCAGTAAGATGGGATAGACTATACAAAAACCTTTACTCCAATCGCCCGGTTAGAATCTATCACACTTATAATTTCTTTTGCTGTAAATAATGGCATCACTCATTATCAGATGGATGTTAAAATTTCATTTTTAAATGGTTACATTGATAAAGGAGTTTATGTGCATCAACCCCATGGTTTTGAAAATCAAAACATCCAGAATATGTCTATAAACTAAAGAAAACACTATATGGTCTGAAACAAGCTCCCAGATCTTGGTATGAAAGACTAAGTAGTTTTCTGTTAGAAAATGATTTTACCAGAGGGAAGGTGGACACTACTTTATTCTATAAACTATTTAAAAATGACACTCTAGTTTGTCAGATTTACTTAGACGATATTGTTTTTGGATCGACTAAAACCTCTTCGGGAAGAGAATTTACTAAGTCTATGCAGGAATAGTTTAAAATGAGCTTGATGGGAGAACTCAAGTTCTTTCTGGGCATCCAGATCAATCAAACTCCAGAAGGAACATACATATATAAAAGCAAGTATGTTAAAGAACTTATGAAGAAATTTGACCTATCAAAATATAAGCCAACCAAGACTCCCATGCATCCCACATGCATTCTGGAAAAGGAAGAGGTAAGTAAGAAGGTAGAACAGAAGATCTACAGAGGTATGATTGATTCTCTCTTATATATAACAACTTCAAGACCTGATATTCTATATAGTGTGTGTCTGTGTGCTAGATTCTAATCAGATCCTAGAGAGTCTCACTTAACAGTTGTTAAGTGAGTTTTCAAGTATCCGAAAGGTACTACTAATCTTGGTCTTTGTTATAGAAAAACCAAAGAATACAAATTAGTAGGGTATTGTGATGTTGACTTCGTTGGAGACAAAATAGAAAGAAAAAGTACTTCCAGAAGCTGCCAATTTCTGGGATAAAATCTTATCTCGTGGTCGAGCAAGAGGCAATCCCCCATTGCATTGTCAACTACTGAAGCTGAATATATAGCAGCAGCTAGATGCAGCATACATATGCCCTGGATGAAAAGTCGACTTGAAGACTTTAATATATTTGAGAGTAACATTCCTATACTCCGTGACAACACTTCTGCTATTTATTTATCAAAAAAATTTCTATTTTACATTCTATGGCTAAGCATATAGAAATAAAACATCATTTTATTAGGGACTATATTCAGAAAGGAATTCTTTCATTAAAATTTATTGACACAGACCATCAATGGGCTGATGTTTTCACTAAACCCCTTTCTGAAGATAGGTTTAACTTCATTGTGAAACATCTTAGCATGAACTTATGTCTAATATGATAGTTTTATTTTTGTATACGTTAACCTTCAGAATTTTATGTTTTTTCGTGTGAACATCTGATCAATAATTCTTCAGAAGTTAGAAGTAAAGTTGTATTAGGATCTATCTAAGAAGATCTGAACAATTTCCAAATAGTTCATTTCAAAGATAGAAGCATGCAATTTCACAATATCAACATTTGTCATCTCTTCACAAGGGTTTCTTCTAAGGCTGGACAAGTGTTCAAATTCTGAAGAGACTGAAACGTTGATTGGATGCATTGAGACTCATGTCGTATCGGTAACTGTTTCATATCTCTACGCCATCCCTCTTTTCAGGAATCATTAAATCTAGTAATCATTTTTTAACCATTTTCTTGTTAATTAAGTTTCCAATTTTTTTATAAATACGTTTCTCACTTTCACTTTAACTTTTCCAATCTCAATTCTTTTCTCTCTTACTTGTGTTCAATTTTTTCAAAAACCCTAAAAAGTATGTGTGAACAATGGCTTTTTCCCAAACTGCTCAAAGCTCTCAAAGTGTTCCTGGCTCTTCTTCTTCAACATCAGAAAGGTACAAAGAACCCTCAAGAACACTCCTAACTACCATTGATCCACTGGAAGTTCTGTGTGAACTCATTGTGGACTTCGTCAGTATGAAGGAAAAAAGTTACAATTTAACACCTGACGTTGAATTTCAAGGATGTACAAAGTATTTTGATCGACTACCGGGTCCAATTTTTCCAAGATTGGTTAAAGAATTCTGGATTCACGCTACTTCTTAAAATCATCAGGTCACTTCTTTTGTGATGGGAAAGAAAATAGTAATCTCTGAAGATCTCATTGGGCAATTGATCAGTCACGACGACGGTGGTATTCCCAACAACAAAATGGCTGATAAAAGCCCTGACCTAACAAAGATTTAAAAAGAGATTTTTACTTATGGGCAACCATCCAGCAAGATCAAAGATCTTAAAGACTACCTCAAAATTTGGTCAAAAATCATTTTGGGCTGCATCAACCATAGAAAACCCATAAGTTCTCCAGACTATATCAACATTGATTAGCAGTATCTTCTGTAATTCATAGAAACCAAGGCAAAGGTAAATCTTCCTTATCTTCTGTTTAATCATCTGAAGACCAGCGTAAAAGAGACAAGAGAAGAACAAATAACAAAGAGAGACTAGATACCTCTGGGCTGGCTCATCTCAGATATTCTGACAGAAAACAAACTGGTAGAATATCTGACTAAGGCTCAACAAGTCAGCACTCTGGAAGCATGTGCTGGTAAATCTCTGAAGCTAAGAATCTGAAGAAGATGAATATCATTGAAACCATCAAGAAGGATCCAACAATAACAAACAAGGAATTCATCACAACTAGAAGAGTACCCCTGAAGTATTTTCCTCTCTTCTCTCAAATAGATGCTTGTCTAGATATTATCATCAGGTATCTGGATGCTTGCAAAAGGGACGAGACAAATCCAGAAGTGAACATTCGTGATTTAAGGCAACAACCTCTGGAAGTTGCTCCCAGAAAATCAAGGAAGAGGAAAGCTGCCGGAGAAGGATCTTCTCAGAAGATTACCAAGGCTTCTAAGAAGAAAGGTAATCCATCTTTTATTTTTGTTATTGAATCAGTTCTTTTATCAACATCTGAAACCTCTTCCTCTCCAAAACCCTCAGAAGATCTTTCACCATAAACTTTTGATGACTTTGACATTGAATTTGACCCCTCACTTTCTCTAGACAACATTCTTGACAATCCACCTACTACCCATCTTGACCAAAATTAGCCTGAACTTGCTCAAGTTCTTTCTGATATTGATCAATTTGATCCGCCGTTTGAAGCTCCCCACTCAAAAAATCCAAATTTTGACTCTGATACCACAACATCCATTCCTGGTATCACCTTCCCTCTCATGGTCTCATAACCACTCACAATCCACTCCATCTCAGATATTCCATCTCCCTATCATTCCACTCCACCAAACTCACCATATTCACCCATTGATATTCCTGATTCTCCCTCTCTAATCAACCATCCAGAAGATCCACTTTGAACAGTTATAGACTTAGAAGATCTGGATAATCTTGTCTCAAGCCCTCAAAAAATAGTCATTCAAAAACCTAAACCGAAAATCTCCAAAGTAGACGTTGGTAAAAATTTATCGATTTTTGAAACCAAAATACAGGAATGGGTTAACTCTTTGAAGCTAGCTTGATTAGAGAATCTTAATCATGCTGCTTCTGATTCACATTGAAACCAGTTCATAAAATGGTTCAATTATGAATCCCAGAAACACAAGGAGCTAAGTTATGAAATTGCTCAACATAACTTCTGTGATCATCTGAATGTCTTCAAGGATCAAGTTCCACGTCATTGGGAAAAGAAGCCACTTCTTCTGCTGGAAAATTCCCCTTGGGAAGATCACCAGCCTTCAGAATTTGATGAACCATCCTCTGATCTTCTGCCTCTGGTTATGGTTCTAGACAAAGGCAAGGAAGTTGAAGAAGCTCTTGAGTCAGAATCAGCCGCAGCTTGCTCTGAAAAGGTGATACCTTCTATTGATATACCCTATTTATCTCTCAAGCTGCAAACTTTGGAGGAGTTGAAGAAAGAGAATGTAGTGTTTAAGGAAAGACTAGACAAGCAGGATGATACGTGCAAGGAAATCAAAAGGATGCTTGGAAAACAAGAAGAGTCAAACAATTAGATTAATAGTTTGTTGGAAGCCCTGTTCACACGACTTCCTCCACCTCAATCTTAGTTTTGAAATTTGTTTTCTTTACTGTGTTCATTTTATTTGTTTCCTTCTGAATGTGTTTATTGCAATCTTTAAAAATAAAAATCATCTTTTATTGCTTAAAGTGTTTTTATTGCTTTTTGATTATTGACAAAAAAGGGGGAGAACGTAAGACATTTCTAATATAACAGTATCAAGACGCAGTCTCAAAATTTTTGAATATCATAACTTCTATTGTTTTTTTCTAGAAAAAAAATAGGAACAAACTTCGTTGAGGACAGAAATGGACGCGTCAAAAAATCTGATCAGAATAATCTTCAGGGAAGTTTCTCTTCTCTATCTGAGTATTCAACTCAGGGGGAGACCTTAAATGCTTTATGTTCTTTATGTTTCTATTTAAATATCCAAGTTTTTGCATCATCAAAAATGGGGAGATTGTTAGAACATAGTTTGATTCTACAACCCTTGTAAACATTTTGATGATAACAAACACTTAAAGAACAATTATGCTCCCTAAATAAGTATTTTGTTTTGTAGAGAAGTTATGATGGAAGAAGCACAAAATATGATTTAGATAGCACTTTCAACTCTGATTCTATACATCTCTTAAAGAAGGTCTAATGCTGCAAACTGGAACTCCGTGTTTGTGATCCATAAAGTTCTGGAAATAAGCAACGGTAACTTTCATCTTCTGAAGCAAGCATATTCTTAAGCGTTATAATTCACTTATTGCTATTTGTTGCACCCTAAAATTTACCCTTTTGATTTAGACTTATGTTTCATCATAAACATCATATTGCATTGCATTCATACATTGTGCAAGGATCAAAGTATTTTGGTTATCAAGTCTCCCTCAAGCTTTGGAAGATTGATTATATTGGCAAGTTGCTCGAGGAGGGCCTTATTATCTAAACCTCTAGATCATTCAAGCCCAAAGGTATCACATATCTCAAGATATCTTATCCACCTCATTGGATCATTAGAAGATTGAGTATTGTGTTGTTTATAAGGAAAATCACATCCTTTGGATTCATCAGTCAAAATTAGGGTTTTTCCCAAGTTGGATTTATTGGGGTCTAGATGAGCCAAGTATTGAAGCATCATTATTTTATCATCATTGTAATCAATTTTTTTCAAAAAGCTTCTCTTGATGCCCAGAGGAATTAGGGGTTTGAAGTTTGACCAATTATCTCCTAGTGTAGAGTGCAAAACTAGGGTTTGAGTTTTAGTCAAGAGATCTTTGTATTTTTGGGAAATTCTTGATCCCATAATTTTATACATAGTCATGAGTATCTATCATTGGAATTTTGATCGTCAACTCTGGCTTGAAAGGGTTCAATTGATAAAAAGGGGTAAATTGGTCATTTTGTCAGAAGACAATCAAAGTCAACTGTTGACCAAGTGGACTTTTGGTCAACCATCAAGTCAATATCCATATTCTCATATTTCATGGTCAATATTGGAAAAAATATCAATAGGAAGTGTGAATTGGAGATAACTTGTCAAGGAAGTTATTTGAAGTTTTGAAAATTTTCCAAGTATCCATAGGGCTGAATTTTGGCTGGCTATAACTTTCTCAATTTTTATTGAAAATGTGCAAACTTTATATTCCTAGAAAGAGGATGAAAAATTCTCCAACTTTGTAGGAGTTTCCACAAGTCCAAAAAATGAAAGGAAAAAAAGTTATGAAGCTTGGAATATTTTGACACTTTGTGAAATTTTGGTTAAAAATGCAAAAATTTGATGTCTTCATGTCCATTTTTGAATGACCATTTGGACTCAAATAAAAAAGTTGGAAACATGAAAGTTTTAGATTGAAGTTTTCTCTTCATTTTTCATTCAAGAATAATCTCAAATGGTTAAGTGTAGAGAAATATACGACGATTAGGATTTTGAGCTGAAAACTAAATTTTTACTGTTTCTTCTCTTTATTGCTTTCTATTGCATGATGGGACCTCCATTACTGATATATGTCAAGAGTCCCTCTGGTTTATTTAAAGACATGTTTAAGGCAATTATGTCGGTGTGGTAATTTTGATTGTTTAAAATCCTACCTTTGGAGTAGGTATTATGCACGCATGTTTTTATTTGCGCCTGCATTGTATTACAAGTGATAAGTCCTCAAAAGAGGAGAGCGGAAAATGTTTGTAATCAACCCCTTCATATTCCAGTCCATGTCGTTCCTATGCTCACTTTCTACAAGTAGATGCTCTGAACATGTGCCCAATATCTGAATGAATTTAAGTCCTTTAAAGGCAAGTGAAAAGGGTCCCCGCAATCAGATCCCCATGCTTTCTTTAGTTTGTGTTGACCAACACTGATGCTTAGTATACGCATGCACTATGTCTTTTCTCCCCCAGATCTTTCTTGCCCTGGTAATTGATACCACGGTTAAGGACCCTTGTGTATTCCTATAATTCTAGAGCTTGTTGTCTCGGGTGATACACTCCCATTGGCTGTGGTTTGACCCCTGGTCTGATGCTTGGTTACTTGTCTATGGCGGGACCTCCCTTTCTACTACTAGGCCTGTGCCTTGTAGGTGTTTTGATATTTGAGTGGTACTCGAGTTGTTGTTTGTCCAGATGTTTCGCCATCTTCTTGCTTGTTTTTGTCTTAGGATATGTGATATTTTTACCATGTTCCCTTAGGATTGCTCGTGTAGGTTTAGTCCTCGAGTTAGACCTTAGGATAGGAATCCATGCATTATAACAAAGGGTAGAAACTTACCTTTTTCATCCTCAACCTTAGGGACAATCATTGTATGATAACATTAGGGCTAGAGATTAGGATAGTCTCCCTTAGTTGTTTTCTTTTTCTTTGCATATTGCATCTTAAAATTAAAACTTCTTCTTGGCAAATCATAAAACATCTTTAATAAACTTAAATATTTCTTCAAGGTAAAAGATATAAACCAATCTTATTTGTTTTGGCGCCTTTCGGCTTTATTTTAAACCTTGTTAATGATGTTTTTCCATCCTTAGAATGATGTTTTTCCATCCTTACAATTGATGTTTTGCCATCCTTACCATGATATTTTGTTATCTTTTCGTCGATGTTTCGCAATCGCGCACATGTTTGTTATCCTACTTTGATTCTCAATATCATTGTTAGGTGTGATGTTTTACCACCTGCTTTATTGATGTTTCACCATCTTTTCCATGTTATCTTTTTGCCGATGTTTCTCCATCGTGCACATGTTTGTTATCATACTTTTATTCTCAAAATACATAAGCCGAACTACAGCTACTCTGATTCCTTAAAAGGGATACGTAGAAAGAGGATTTTGTGGGGCCTAATCGAGCATATCTTTGTAAATATTGCTTTCTTTTCCCTACACTTTCTTTTCCTTTTTCTTTGCATGCATTCCCTTTTCAGCTTTAAGCCTTAGATATAGATTTACATACTCTTAGATTAGAACAACAAGAGTGGATACCATAGAGTACTACGAGCGTGTGGTGTGCTAATACCTTCCCCTCACGTAACAGACTCCCTTACCCGATCTCTCGGTCGCAAGACTGATTTCTCCCTCTTCAGGTTTTCTCGATGTTTACCTTTCCCTTTCGGCGGGATAAAAGACGTTCGGTGGTGACTTCATTGATTTTATATCAGATGACGGTTCGAACGGTTGTTTCAGCTGGCGACCTCACTGGGGATATAGTTGACCAAATGCTGGTCCATCTCAGAGTCGATCCTAGCTCTTGTTTTCTTTTCTTTGGGTGTTGATTTTCCATGCTATCAGTTTATTCATTTATACATGTTAATCTGAGCATATGCTTGCATTACATTTGATTGCTTTTCATATTGATTATCTTTTGTGCTGGATTCTGGTTTTCTTGGAGGGTGTGTTGTTCCATGAGGTAAAAGGCCCCATACCTAGGCTATGAGTGAATTCCAAAGGAACTAGGAATAGAATGGCCATGGAAGCTCTGAGGCGGATGTCTTGTAGACCTGACCATGAGACCCATGACTTCAGAGATAGTTCAGATAGGTTTTATCGTATGATGATACCAACAGATGAGCTCGTGTACTCTGATTTGGCCTTTGACATTACCACGACCTAGTCTTTACCCGTGAGTGGGGCGAGAATTATTATCACAGGTACAAATGGTGACTATTTGTTCTGTTCGTGACTATTTGCTCTGGTTATGTTGGTGACTTGAGTTCTGTTGGTGTCCATGTTCTGATAGTTACTATGTGTTTTTGATGGTGACTTGATACTCTCAATGACTGTGTGTCCTCTCGGTTTTGTTCCAGACTTCTCACCTTGTGATGACCGTTTATTTCAGCAGTTCAACAATTATCTTTTATAGGGAGATTTCGGTCTTATACAGTTGCTGATCTACTTGGTACTTGGCTCTTTTGTGTTCCAAGGTGGTGTCGGACCTTTGATCCGGTGATATTCATCATTCAGTGTAGAGACAGTGTAACCATTTTCCATGTTAATGAAATCTTGAACCTATGTTATCACACACAATCTGTTAACAATATTTTGAAACACATGTTCTTTCCATTTCCAAGGAACCATGCTTGTGAGCTCTGTGTTGCACTTCTCCACCTTTTACTGGTTTAAAATCAAAATTAAAAGCATGAGGGTTCCTTGGAAATGATCGAACATGGCATTGCATCCACTCATGCACATCATGCATATTCATGCATTCATAACAGGTACTCAAAGTTGGAGATTCTTATTCAGACTTGGTCTTCTCTTCAGAGATATAGACTTGAATTCTTCTTGTCACATGTTTAGAGATCAGTTATGGAACAACTTCGTGGGGTATTGGTCGGGATGAAGATCCAGATGTACTTGTTTGTGGTATACATGCAAGCCTTGGTCCGTGATCAGGAATTCTTCAAGAAGGAAGATAATCGGTTGAAGACCTAGTTAAGTCAGGACATGGAAGTCTTGATGATAGTGTCAGCAATCCTACACCGACTGTTGCAACATGAGTTATTCTCTTCTCTTCATTTGGGATTTCTTTCAAACCATTGAATACCTTGTGGATTTCATACACCATCTTGAGTGCTTGGAACGTCTTATCAGCAGACGGTTCCCATTTACCAGTTGAATTCAAGAGATTTGATTTACTAGTAAGAACTGAAGAAGCCTAGAGAACGGTTTTGATCCTATCCCAGTGCTTTATTCTCATTTGTTTCCACGCTTGTTTGAGCTTTAGTGGGTTAGGATCCATGCTACACTATTGTCTACAAATTCCCCTTCTGATCCTGTTATCAACACCATATCTGGTTACCACGCTGGGGCACCCGATGATTCAATTAAGTGCACTCTCTAGAACTTTGGGCCACCTGATCTTCTCTTCAGTAGTCAGTGTTTGTTTCCAAAGTGAGTGCATGGATCTAAGCTTTTAAGCAGAGATAGAAGAATCATGAGGAGTATGTTGATACCATCTAAATGCCTTACATTCTGACACTTCCTCGTCTATTAGGAGTTCAGTTGATTAATCTCCGTGCTTTGGAGACTTTTCAGTTGATTAATCTCTCTCCTGATGTAAATGCTAAGTGTGTCTCCCATTCTGGGGCATTTGGCTGTGATGTTGAAGATTGCAAGAGAAGATGGATTGCACCTTTCCCGTGTGGTAGAAGATACTTGGTGATTCAGGATATGCAACTTCACTTGGTACATCATTCACCTTCTCTTTTAAGAGAATCTTTAAGAGAATCTTCTGTAAGTATATTCTGGGGCACTCGGCTATTCAGTCCAAGACGGTTTGTCATCCGAAGATAAATTCCAAGCTTGGAGAAATTCAGAGGATGTGGTGTCCAGATCAGTGGGGAATATCTTATCCAAGTGAGCCTCAAGGTTGCTGAAGATCTTTTGAAGCAATTAGTCCATACAGAGTCAAGTCTCTTCAATCAAGTCAAGATCCAGTGACTCTCAAAGTTCCGTTAATCTGGGGCATTTATGTCGAGATTTGATAAATATCTCAAAGGGCCGAGTGATCATAGTCTGTTGCCCAAGATTTATTGAAGCCACTTCTAATGTTGATTAGTCGGAATCCATGTTTCAAAGTTTGTAACACTGGGGCAGTTCATATGGATGGTACAGATCTCAGGAAGTCCTTTCAAAGCAAGTTCTTCAACAGCCCTACAGACTGAGGCATGTCATTATGTAGGGGTATTTCCCCACTTCATAGTTGATCAGTTTAAGTCCAATCGCAGGATAAACTACTTGTGAATTTGAAGAGCATAACAAGAAGTCGAGATTATTATCCCCAGTTCATCAGAATTTTTAAAGTCTATGAATTGTTGTTCCTTCATCAGAAGTTGAGATCTTTATTTCTGGCTGAAGTCAAAATTTCTATCCTTAGTACAGATCTCAGGAAGTCTTCTCAAGGCGAGTCTTTTTAAACATTATTCAACCTAAAGCAGTTACGTCGAGATTCGACGAATCTCTCCATGGACCTATTGTATAAGAGAATTATCCAGAGCCTGAATAATCTGAGGCCGATTATCTCAAGTCAAAAATACCTTTTCTAGCAAAGTGGTCACACTATGCCTGGGGCATGTTCATTGATCTGTTTCACATGAGTTTTCATGTTATTTACTTATCTGTGTAATTATCCATTACCAGAGAAATATCTTTCAAGATAATTAATATGTCCCTAACCTGGATTGTTTCCTCTGAAGAAACACTTAAGGTTCTATTTCTCCCCAGTAAGTCTTCCCAAATGAAAATTTTTAAGAATGACCAACTGGAATTCTGCATTAAAAGAGTCTAGTTCTCTGGATGCATAAAGCTTTGTCTTCCGATATCACCTAGTAGAAAGTCTTTTGACTAAAAGTTGTGATCTTTTGATATGGATTTGTTCCCTTTCTCGGTAAATCTAACATGTTTGTATACGTAAGAGAATATCTATTCCTCGGAGCAGAGCATCTTTACCCTGACTGAAGATTTGGTTGAATATCTTCTTATTCCCCGATGAAGTCACTTCATGAAGAACAAATCTATTTAAGATCAATCGTGGGTTTCTACAGAGATTTGAAGTTTCTATTGCTCCCCAGTGAATCTCCCAAAGCGGAGAAAATTTTAAGGATTGGATAATTGGAATTTTGGATTAAGAAGAGTCTTATCCTCCAAGTGCTGGAAGTTTTGTCTCCCCAGTAACACCTAGCAAAGAGAATGTCTATTCCCTGAAGTAAAGTGTTCTCATCCCTAGCCGAAGTCGAGAGTTCCTTCAGAAATTTCTCCTGCTCCCCGTCGAAGTCACTTAATGAAGATTTCTTATTCAAGAATTTGCTAATTTCCGTAGCAGAAGCATAGTTTGAAGTTCGTTATTCTGAGAACCTTTTATCATCCCCAATAAAGACTATTCAAGTTTGTTCTGTTTCTTAGCGAAGTCATGGGAGCACCATCTCACTTCCTCAGAGGAGGCTGTTTATGAGGATTTCTTGTCCAAGATTTCCCGTTCCCCAATGGAGCTTCCTTATTGGAGATCTCGTTCTCAAGAATTTTCATTCCCCCAGCTGATTTGTGTTGAGGTGTATTTCATCTCTCCAGTGAAGACCTTTGTCCGAGACCTCTTATGCAAAATTTCTCCTTTCTCTAGCGGAGCTGCCTTCGGAAATTTCTTATTCAGAAATCCTCATCTCCCTTGTGAAGTTTCCTTATCAAGAAATATCCTACTCAAGAATTCTCATTTCTCCAATGGAGTTGTTTCATCGAAAGCACTTATTCACAGATTCTCTCTTTTTCCAGTAGGTCTCAATTCTGGATATTGATAAGTGTTACTTCTCCAAAAGAGTATGCTATTGTGGTTTCTAGCCCCAAGATAGAGCATCATAACAAGATTTCATTCTGATTGAAGCAGATCCTTATTCCCCAGTAGAGCCGAAGATTCTCGTATTTGCAGCAGTAGCATATTTTGTTGAGTTTCTTATACGAAGACTATTTCATTCCTGGCATGAGTTCTTTTTGTAAGGTCGTTTACCCCATAATGGATCTTCATATCCTTGGCTGTATAAGGGCTCTTTATCCCTAGTAATAGAGTATGGTTGAAATATTTCCTCAGGCAAGTTTCTAAACCTCAAGCTTAGGGTTCAAAGATACCCTTATTTTCCCCAGGTGAAGATTGGTACTCCGTAGTGGTAGCATCCTCGGGTTGGTCTAGTTAGATTTCTTTTGTCTAAGAACTTCTACGGTTCCATAGTCAAAGTCTATTTCATTAAAGACTTACATCAGAAGGTCCCAACTCCCATCAATGTTCTCTTTATCCGTGGAAGGAGATATTGGATCTTTTCCCCAGAAGGTCAAGAGGTGGAACATAGGTCAAGATTTCTTCTGCACTGCAATTTATTTTTGTAGTATTCTCCCCGGGAAGTTATCCCTAGTGAGAAATTGACAAGATTTCAAACAAAAGTCAGGTGAATTTTTCTCTCTCTGCCAGCGTCAAGTATCCATTTTGCATTTCCTTGTAGATGTTATAGTTTTTGATCTGATCTTCTCTAGCGGAATCTGCAATTTATTTTTGCAAGCTATGTGAGGGTTCGACCTGTGGTTATTGGTCTTTTCGTTTCGCCAGTCTAGGGCTGTCAAGTTAAGGATCAATCACTCGAAGTTCCACTACCCTGGGGAAGCATATCAACGATGGTACAAATCCCATGAAGTCCTCACGAGGAATTATCGTTCACCCTGTAAGTTGCAGCTTGTCAGCACCTATGCAAGAGTCTCACCTCTAACTTTTGAACTCTGGAACAGGGAATTCCCCGTAGAGTTAGGTCTCTTCAGCATTGTCATGTGAGGTATTCTCAAAGAGGATAAGGTTTTTGGATACCTTTATTCCCCAACCAATTCTGGATGGGCATTATCTCTTTCCTTAACAGAGACTATTCCCAGTGGAGTTTATCTTCCGATTTGAATTATCATTGAAGTTTGCATTAAGAAGTTCTCATTTTCCCATCAGAGTTGTGACTTAGGGCATTTATTTATCAAAAGAATATGTTATCATCAGCAGGGTTGATGTTGGTTGAGATTTCCATATCCCCAGTAAAGTAAATACTGTTTGACTATCTTCATGGTCTATTTTACGGTTGCATGCCGAAGGTTTTGGAGTCCCCAGCAAAATACTCCTTGACAGAGTTTGGTATCCCCAGTGGAGTTTTGTAACCTCAACAGAGTTTGATTTCTCAGAAATCTTTTTCAAGAGAAAGGATTCATTCTGAGACTTCAAGTTTAAAGGCGTCTCATGCCCCCAATGGAGTTGCTTAGATGAGAATTTGCAGTCTAAAGAAGTTTCGATTCCCTAGCAAGGTTGCCAATCAGAGATTCCTCGTCCTGATCTCTCATTTCCTAGCTAATTTGTTGCTTGGGGCATCCTAATTTAAGGATCTTTCCTTATCCTCAGTGTAGTCGTGTTGGTCGATTAGTTAAGATTTTTTTAATCTTCGGCAAACAGTAGAGGACTTTTCAAAGGAAGTTTCCCCAGTGAGGGTTTTGATTCCCACATTTGGTTCGTTATCTTGGTAACATCCTCAACACGGTTGCATGTCGTCTTTTCTAGAGATTACAGTCTTACCCTGATCTTCTCAACCACCAACCAATTTCTATTTGACATTCTCCTTCAGAAGCTACAGTCTCGCCATGATCTTCTCCCACAACGCCCAATCTTCATTTGGCATTTCTTCTTGAAGTTGATCAGTTTCGACCGGACCTTCTCCAGCAGAGTTCGCAATTTATTTTTGCAACTTCTCTCAATGTTTGTAGCCTGATTCTATTGGTCACTCGGTTGTTATTCCCTATGTAGTTTCAGCTCTTCAAGGGTTCATCTCTAGCGGTTCCTCATATCTTCTTTTCTCTAACAGATTTTGCAATTTATTTTTGCAAGTCCTGTCAGATGCCGATTTCTTGATTGTTGGGTTTTCATTCGACCATTTCCCATTGAAACAGTTAAACATGCATCATTACATTGCATCTACCAAAACCCGTAGCATTTCCATTATATGGAGAATTACGCTACATTAAAAAAAATTCAAACATGTATCAGAACGTAAGCCCTTACTGTTTCTGTTTTCCCCAATGATTTTCTGACTCTTCACATTATATCCTCAACGAGGTCTTCACCCTCATTGTCTCAGTTTCACCCAATACAAATATCCTCTTGATGTTTATCATTTGATTGGTTGAGTGTCCACTCTTGATTGTAGTTCAGTTTTGCCCTGGCACAGTCTTCTCGGGTTTAGTCTTCACTACCCCCACTGGTTCATTCCAATGTCTATTGATCTACCTTTCAAATACCAGTTTCATCCTGATATTCGCTTTTGGTAGGTTTTTACGTGTACGCCCTAATCACCTTTCTTTGGCTCGAGCTCAGAGTTTCGTCTCCTCACCCGCGCATGAAATCTTGTTTCGTCCTGGTACTCATCTAGTTTACTTTTGTCTAGCTAGTTATAATGAGTCGAGTTTCATCTTTTTTTTTTGTTTTCATACCTTGTACATTTATCAGTGTTTTATTACTGAATCCTTTATCAGTTTTCGTTTACCGAGTCTCTTTGCGGTGTTCGTACTGCATCCCTGGTTGAATTCTGTCTCTTTTGTTCCTTAGATTCTTCTATCAGTTTTTGTTACTGTTTATCCATTAATCTGAGACCAGCAGGTGCTCTGAGACACATGTGCTCTCATCACTTTGATTTGGGTCGAGTTTCGATCTCGTCGCCTATGCATGAAACCTAGTTTCGTCCTGGTACTCATCTAGTTTAATTTCGTCTAGCTAGTTATAATGAGTCTAGTTTCATCTCGTTTTTTTTTTCATACCTTGGACATTTATCAGTGTTTGTTTACTGAATCCTTTATCGATATTTGTTTACCGAGTCTCTTTGTGGTGTTCGTACTGCGTCCCTGGTTGAATTCCATCTCTTTTGTTCCTTGGATTCTTCTATCAGTTTTTGTCACTTTTTATCCATTAATCTGAGACCAGCAGATGCTCTAAGAAACATGTGCTCTCATCACTTTGCTTTGGGTCGAGTTTCGATCTCGTCTCTTGTGCATGAAATCCAATTTCGTCCTGGTACTCTTCTATTTCAGTTTCGCCTAACTAGTTATAATGAGTTGAGTTTCTCCTCATTTTTGATTTCATACCTTGACATTTATCAGTGTTTGTTTACTTATCCCTTTATCGATTTTCGTTTACTGAGTCTCTTTGTGGTGTTTGTACTGCATCCCTGGTTGAATTCAATCTCCTTTGTTCCTTGGATTCTTCTATCAGTTTTCATTACTGTTTATCCATTGATCTGAGACCAGTAGGTGCTCTGAGAAACATGCACTCTCATCACTTTTTCTATGGGTCGATTTTCGCCTTGTTACACGTGCTTGAAATCCAATTTTATCTTGGTACTCATCTTGTTTAGTGTCGCCTAACTGGTTATTGGGTCTAGTTTTGTCTCGTTTTGTTCCCCACTCCTTGGATTCTTTCAGTTCCTTCAAACTGTCTATCTTAGGTTGAGATTTGCAGGTGCTCCTAGAATTACGCACTCTAGCGACATTTGCCCCGCATACTTTATCTTTTCCAGAGTCTAGTTTCGCCTATTCTCTGTGGTTTGAGTCTTATCTCACCCCTTTTTGTGATCCAGTTTTATCCTGGCTCATTTATTCTGAAGTTTGGTGTCGTCTACTCTTCTATGGTTTATTTCTATTTCAATTTTGTTAAAAAACTGCGTTACTTCTTCTTTATTACACTTGTCTTGGGGGTTTTTCTGGTTTTTTCTTCAAGAGTGTAAATTTTCGGGTTCGTTCGTATTCAATCATCTTCAACTCAGAACACTCGAAAATTAACGCTTTTCTCGCTTATCTAGTTAAAGATAATTGAATAGGGGCAGCTGTTGCACCCCAAAATTTACCCTCTTGATTTAGACTTATGTTTCATCATAAACATCATATTGCATTGCATTCATACATTGTGCAAGGATCAAAGTATTTTGGTTATCAAGTCTCCCTTAAGCTTTGGAAGATTGTTTGTATTGGAAAGTTTCTCAAGAAGGGCCTTATTAGCTAAACCTCTAGATCTTTCATGCCCAAATGTATCACATATCTCAAGATATCTTATCCACCTCATTGGATGATTAGAAGATTGAGTATTATGTTGTTTATAAGGAAAATCACATCCTTTGGATTCATAAGTCAAAATTAGGGTTTTTCCCAAGTTAGAGTTATTGGGGTCTATATGAGCCAAGTGTTGAAGCATCATTATTTTATCATCATTGGAATCAATTTTGTTCAAAAATCCTCTTTTGATGCCTAGAGGAATTAGGGGTTTGAAGCTTGACCAGTTATCTCCTAGTGCAGAGTGCAAAACTAGGGTTTGAGTTTTAATCAAGAGATCTTTGGATTTTTGGGAAATTCTTGATCCCATACTTCTATACATAGTCATGAGTATCTATCATTGGAAGTTTGATCATCAACTCTGGCTTGAAAGGATTCAATTGATAAAAAGGGGTAAATTGGTCATTTTGTCAGAAGACAGTCAAAATCAACTATTGACTAAGTGGAATTTTGGTCAACCATCAATTAAATATCCCTATTCTCATATTTCATGGTCAATGTTGGCAAAAATATCAAGAGGAAATGTGGATTGGAGATAACTTGTCAAGGAAGTTATTTGAAGTTTTGAAAATTTTCTAAGTATCCATAGGGCTGAATTTTGACTGGCTATAACTTTCTCAATTTTTAATGAAAATATGCAATCTTTATACTCCCAGAAAGAGGATGAAAAATTCTCCAACTTTGTAGGAGTGGCCACAAGTCCAAAAAATGAAAGGAAAAAAAGTTATGAAGCTTGGAAGATTTTGACACTTTGAAATTTTGGTTAAAAATGAAAAAAATTGACTTCTTCATGTCCATTTTCGAATGACCATTTGGACTCAAATCAAAATTTGGCAACATGAAAGTTGTATATTGAGGTTTTCTCTTCATTTTTCATTCAAGAATCATCTCAAATGGTTAAGTGTAGAGAAAGATATGATGATTAGTATTTTGAGCTGAAAACTGAATTTTTGCGCAGCACAAGGCAAGGCACGCGCGCTAGGCAGTCATTTCATCAAACCAGTTGTGGGCGCGCATTCATCATCACTTTTCTATGTGAAATATTTATTATTTTGAAATATGTCCAACATCAAAGTTCAATCCCTAAATGTGAGGAACAACGTTGCTTCAGAAAGTTTCTCCAAATTCTTCATACATTTTGAGATATAATTGTGAGAAGTAGGCACCATCATGCTGAATTTTCTGCCTAGAACGCCATCACGCGCCCAGCAAGCCCAAGAAGGCCTGGCGTTTTATCAAACAGTTTGTAAGCACGTGTTCATGGCCAAATATCTCCTTGATTCAAGCCTCATTTCGAAATATTTTGAACATGAAAGTTGGAGTATGAAGTGTCCTATACATTTTTTATTCAAAGTTTTTCACATTTCATGCATTGTGGAGAGAGATATAAGGAGGTAAAGAGGTGTGCATGAAATGGTGAGTTTGCATGAATTTTTGTTGTGCCAACCAAGTTCATTTGCCAGCTCATCACCCCAGCCTTTGTTCACTTATCAAAACGCACGTGATTTGCATCCAAACCAACATGAAATGCAGCACATCACTCCCTCTCTCATTCTTTACATTTCTCTAACTCTCTCTTTCCACATTCTATATAAAGAATTGCACTCCACATTCAAAGAGGGGTTGGTTTGGAGGATTACAAATCATAAGCAAGCAAGCTCTTCTCTCTCATTCTCACGAAAATAAGCAAGCTCCTCTCTCTCATTGAATTTCCAACCAATTTCCACCATTGTTGTCCAAGAAGCTTCCACAATTTCAAAACTTCTTCATATCTCTCTCTCTCTACTCATCATCATTGCATATTCAAAGCAAGCATTTCTGGAGAGATAGCTCTTTATTTGAGCTCCAACATCATCCAACTCATTTCAAGGTTATTGTGATTACATACTTTGTTTGTAATCAGGAATTCACCTGTATACAACCATTACTCTGCCCAATTTTTGTGAAGACTTAATATACTAGAAGTTTAGTTCTCTCAAGAGGTCTAGTATCTTCGTTTTCTTGGTTTCAATCCAAAGAATGGGAATTCTATCTTGACTCATAATGTCAAGTATTGGCTTCTTACTGGTTAGATGGTTCTTCTCCTTAGGTTTTACCTTACGCTTTAGGATAGTCTCTTCTTCTCCCCCCATCTTCTTTAATTTAAAAAATTTTCTCCCTCCTTTTGAAAACTCTTCTTGTTTATAAACTTGAACCACTTTCATAATAAACTTGGATTTAGGTCCATGCATTTTAACAACATTTTCATGAATAAATTTCAATCAACTTAATAATACCTTGACATTTTTTGTGAGAAGACTAAAAGTCAACCCAATGGCTTAGTCTTAAACATTTCTACCGCTACACTTTGTATACTTGTCATTCTTTTGCAAGATATATATATATATATATATATATATATATATATATATATATATATATATATATATATATATATATATATATATATATATATATATATATATATATATATATATATATATATATATATATATATATATATATATATATATATATATATATATATATATATATATATATATATATATATACATGTGATTGTGACTGCTATATTCCTACTCTTGGGGCCTTAGTGTATGTATTTGATGGTGTGATTTCTGACTTGATTTATTTGTTGATGCTAGCTTGCTTGAAGTTCTCTGGGTTTCTGGTTTTCTTACTCATTTGCTACGGATAGTTATCTGTTTGGTATTACATTGTTTCCTTTTTACTGTTTCCGCTCTTTATTACTTTCTATTGCATGACGGGACCTTTGTTGCTAATATATGTCAGGAGTCCCTCTGGTTTATTTAAAGACATGTTTAAGGAAATTATGTCGGTGTGCTAATTCTGATTGTTTAAAATCCTACCTTCGGAGTAGGTATTATGCACGCGTGTTTATATTTGCGCCTGCATTGTATTACATGTGATAAGTCCTCAAAAGAGGCGAGCTAAAAGGGTCTGTAATTAACCCCCACACATTCTAGTCCACGTCGTTCCTATGCTCACTTTCTACATGTAGATGCTCTGAACATGTGCCCAAGATCTGAATAAATTTAAGTCCTTTAAAGGCAAGTGAAAAGGGTTCCTATAATCGGATCCCCCCGCTTTCCTTAGCTCTTGTTGACCAACACTGATGCTTAGTGTACGCATGCACTATGTATTTTCTCCCCCAGATATTTCTTGCCCTGGTAATTGATACCATGGTTAAGGACCCTTGTGTATTCTTATAATTCTAGAGCTTGTTGACTCGGGTGATACGCTCCCCTTGGCTGTGGCTTGACCCCTGGTCTGATGCTTGGTTGTTTGACTATGGTAGGACCTCCCTTTCTACTACTAGGCCCGCGCCTTGTAGGTGTTTTGATATCTGAGTGGTACTCGAGCTGTTGTTTGTCCAGATTTTTCGCCATCTACTTGTTTTTTTTTGTCGCAGGATCTGTGACATTTTTACCATGTTCCCTTAGGATTGCTCGTGTAGGTTTAGTCCTCGAGTTAGACCTTAGGATAGGAACCCATGCATGCTAACATAGGGTAGAAACTTCCCTTTTTCATCCTCAACCTTAGGGCCAATCATTGTATGATAACATTAGAGCTAGAGATTAGGATAGTCTCCCTTAATTGTTTTCTTTTTCTTTGCGTATTGCATCTTAAAATTAAAACTTCTTCTTGGAAAATCATAAAACATATTTAATAAACTTAAATCTTTCTTCAAGGTAAAATATACAAACCAATCTTATTTTTTGGGGCTCCTTTCGGCTTTTTTTAAACCTTGTTAATGATGTTTTGCCATCCTTACCATGATGTTTTGCAATCCTTACAATTGATGTTTTTCCATCCTTACCATGATATTTTGTTATCTTTTCGCCGATGTTTCACCATCATGAACATGTTTGTTATCCTACTTTGATTCTCAATATGATTGTTATGTGTGATGTTTTATTACCTGGTTTATTGATGTTTCGCCATATTTTCCATGTTATCTTTTTGCCGATGTTTCACAATCGTGCACATGATTGTTATCCTACTTTGATTCTCAATATCATTGTTAGGTGTGATGTTTTATCACCTGGTATATTGATGTTTCACCATCTTTTCCATTTATCTTTTTGCCGATGTTTCGCCATCGTGCACATGTTTGTTATCCTACTTTGATTCTCGATATCATTGTTAGGTATGATGTTTTATCATCTGTTTTATTGATGTTTCGTCATCTTTACCATCTTATCTTGCTATATTTTTATCATGATGTTTCTCCATCGCACATATTCTTTTGCCGGTGTTTCTCCGTCGCGTATGTTTGTCATCCTACTTTGATCCTTGATATCATTGTTAGGTGTAATGTTTCATCGTCTTGTCTGATATTTTGCTATCATGCTGACATTTTATCATCTTATCTGAGCTTGTGTTGCCATGCAATGTTTTGTCATCAATTTTTGTTGCTTTATCATTGTTGTTGATGTTTTATCATTTATCTGATGTTTTTCCATCTTGATTGTTGCTTCTATCTTCTTAACTAAAAAACACAAACCAACCAAAATACATAAGCCGAAATACGGCTGCTCTGATTCCTTAAAAGGGATATGTAGCCAAAGGCTTTTGTGGTGCCTAATCGAGCATATCTTTGTAAATATTCCTCTATTTTCCCCACATTTTCTTTTAATTTTTCTTTGCATGCATTCCCTTTTCATCTTTAAGCCTTAGATATAGATCTACACACTCTTAGATTAGAACAACAAGAGTGTATACCGTAGATTACTATGGGCGTGTGGGGTGCTAATACCTTTCCCTCGCGTAACAGACTCCCTTACTCGATCTCTCGGTTGCAAGACCGTGATTTCTACCTCTTCAGGTTTTCTCTATGTTTACCTTTCCCTTTTGGAGGGATAAAAGACGTTCGATGGCGACTTCATTGATTTTATATCAGATGACGGTTCAGCCGGTTGTTTCACTATCCAAAAGTAACGGCTGAAAGGGGACAAGGATCTCTATTTTTGGTATTCTCTTCAATTATCATTTATCAACATTCCAAAAGCTTCCCTATGCGTTGCCTATTTAAACAAAGCTTGAAGGAGAAATCGTTTACGATTTTGCGCACAACAAACGAGTCATCTTCATCACCTTTAAACATACTGAATCTTAATTGTGTAAAACATCACTTGTGTGATATTGTTTTATTAGAAAACACTTTTTGTACACTCTCTTAAATATTATTTAGTGTATTTCCTTAAGAAAATCTGATTGTGATTTAAACTCAAGAAGACTTTGACGGTTGTCATAGTAGTTGTGTAATCAAGTTTGATTAGTGGATTAAGACCTCGTTGAGAGAAGTGAAATCACCTTGGCAGGTGGAATGGAGTAGTTTGAGTTCAAGTAAACCAGGATAACTAACGCGTTCTTTTCTTTAAGTTCTAAAAACCCCAATTCAAACCCCCTTCTTGTGTTTTCCCATTCTTCAATATTTACAAATTTTCGCTCTCTTGGGCCCCGCGACCAAATTCCTATGTATCCCTTTTAAGAAATCAGAGCATCGTAGTTCGACTCAATAGTTTCTGTTTATTTATATTTTTTATGAACAAAATTGGTTTCGCTTTCATCCGTAGCTCGCCCTTTTAAGACTCACGCGTTGGCATAGAAATTAATTAACACGTTCTACATAACAAGGTATTTTCAAAAGAAAAATGCCTGAAGGCGGATAATGCTACATTCGCGCTCTAGCAAATAGACATGGTGCTACCCGACCCATGGGGATTTATGCATCGTATTCCATAGAGAAGAATTAGCACATCCTTTTGAAAGTTTCAAAGAAAGGCCCGAAGGCGGAAAAAAGTTTCAATTGGTTGATTTTTTTACCTTGAAAAAGAATTTTAGAAGTGTTAGATGTTGTTGTACCCAAAAATTTGCCCTCTCATTTCTCAAGAATTTCCTCCCAAGATCTCCCATGACTCGAGTTTGCAGCATTGATACATCAATTTGGGTTTGGATTGACACAAGGCCAAAATGGTCAAAATACACACTGAAAAGTCAAACTTTGACTTTTTGATCAAAATCAAGTTTCAAGGATCAAATTTCATCAAGACATGTTAAAACGGGAAGTTGGTTCATCAAGAAAATCAAAAGTCAAATTTACTTTGGAAAATTCAAAGTTCTAAACACTTAGAAAATTTTCTAAGTGTTAAGAAAGTATGATAAGTTCAGAACTTCTGGCCAGATTTTCATCATGATGCAAGTTGATTCAGGAAGAACTTCTGACACGAGAATTGAAGATCTCAATGAGATCTAAAACATTGCAGAATAGAATTTCTCCTAGAAATGCTAGGATTTCAAGTTATAAATCTTTGAAGGCACGTCCATGAAACTAAAGCACTTAGTAAATTTTGAGCATTTCCAAGTCAGAATTTGGTTAGAACTTCTGGGCCACTTTTTAAGTAGATTCAATCAGAGTTTGCAAAAGTGAATCTAAGAGGGATTAAAAAGCATGTTACAAGCTTTCTGAAAAGTCTAAGAACTCCTTCAGATCATGCTGGAGCAGAGAGATTCAAAGATCAAAAGTTAGACATTTGTTCTTAATCTAAGTTACATTTATGCTGAACTTCTGATCCAGTTTCAAGCTATGCTACATGATATTATGTTGCAGAACTTCTTGCTTGTTAAATCTCATCATCATTTAATGCTTACACCAACTTTTAATTCTTTATCCAAAGGATCTTCCCACGTGTGGCATAAAAGTACCACTGTTGTCATTGAAAATCAGACTTTTGTATAAAGTTCATTTGAAGCCAATGCTTTACTTTGTTTCTGAGTGTACTTCCCCACAAATCATGCCTACAAGCTCAGATTAGGTGTGTTTAAAGTTGCTAACCACCCTACCTTGCCTTCAAACATGCTTGTCTAAATTTGCTTCAAAAACAAGTCAACGATCCATAACACATGATGGTTGTACTCCTGATTTCTCCAAGCTGCTAAATCCTTTGCCTATAAATTAAATTGCATTTGCAAACTAAAGGAGGAGCGGAGATATTGGAAAAAAGCCTTCAAACCTTGCTTAAAATTCCCAAGAACTTGAAACTGCAACACAAACACAAAACCTGCTAGTTTTTAGTTTTTTGCATCCAAACTCTAATTTTCCCTTGTGCATTTCCTGGCCAAATCATCCACACAATTTCTGATATACACGTAGAAGCCTCCCAACTTCTGTTTTCAAACTATAACACAATTTTCACCAACCTCCATTTCAAAAATCAGAACTTGGCATCTTGGCTGCTCCAGATTATTTCAAACATTCATAGCTCAAGTTAAGGTTTGCTTTAGCTTTCTGAGAACTTGAGGAAGCTGACCAGAACATCACAGCAGTCTGAACCAGGCTCCAACTCACAAAAAAATTTCCAGTTGCAAGGTAAGTTTCTTCTAATTTTCATCTCATTATCTAGGTGTGATACAGTGGTAGAACCGACTGTTTAATATTGGTTTTGCTTTTGTGTTTGCAAATGTCGCGGTAAGAAAGAGTCGCCACCGAATTTTCATTTATCCAAATTAAGGAAAGGGTGAAAAGAACAGAAAAAGACCTTTTCAAGAGTTTTCTGAGTAAGGGGGGTAGATTATGGAAAGGGAAGGTGTTAGCACTCTTTCCATCTGTAGTTATCTACGGGCTCTTAGAGTTTGCTCATTTTTCAAGATGCTTTTGTGCTTTCTGTTTGAAAATGTTTTGAAGACGCCTTAGTACGAAGAACTTTGTAATGTTTCTCAGAATAGTGGAGAAAGTATACAAAGTGTTTGAAAATGTCTTTTGAAAAGAATAGTATTTATGTGTAAGTGCAAAAATAGTTTGAGCAAACTTCTAATAGCTATCTACTTTTGTACTCGAAAAGGTGGTTCTTTTCCTCTTTTCCTTTAGACATTGCTATCATACTATTAGTGAGTAGGTACCCTTGTCGTTGGATGTTTTAAGGGACAATTGGAGGGACGTTACTGTCACGAAGGAAACTTATGGAGACAATTTAAAAATTTTGTTTTAGGTACTAGATCATTTACCGAGAAGGAAACTGTAGGGTCATCGAGGGACTATGTTCTTTTGATTTATGGGTCTTTGCTAAAGCGTTCCTATCTCATGACTGTTTTATTTCTGAAGGCAACCAAAATGGGAGATGCCTTAGAGGTGTATATGTGCAAGTGTGTTATATTCAGATATTTTTTGTCTTTTTATTAAATTTGCTAACGATTGATTTCAGTTTTGTCATACAAGCCTAATCACTAGCAGTTAATATATTGTATAATATTAAAGTGCAGGAATTTAAATCTACACTATTACAATGTTTCAGGGAGGGGATTTACATTATACAAGGATAAGGGGGATAATGCAGTAAATGTCCTAATTTTAATCTATTACATCCAGTAAACAGATACAATAGTAGTAAAAATACGTAATTAAATAAACGCGCGCAAAGTTAAAAACACGTATGAAAATGTAAAAGAAAATATTTTTGTTGTTTTTAGTATAAAAGAAAATAAAGCCTAAGTCTATTTAATTTTAATTTTAAAAAAAAATATGTTAAAATAATTAATTAATTTATTCATAAATTAATTTGATTAATAAAATACTAACCTAATATTTTTTGTGATTTTTGATTTTAAGATCGATTCAAATGATAAAGTAAAAAAAAAGAACAAAGAATAGGAACATAAAAGGCCTTATTCGATTGCAGGGAGGAGTGGGCCTTTCGATTGAAGTGAAAAATGGGGTTCCGATGCAAGGCATATTGTCTTTCGATTGAAGGGTGTCATCCTTCGATCCAGGGAAAGATTGCCTTTCAATTGAAGGATGTCACCCTTCGATCCAGGGAGATGCTGCCTAGAAGTCCTTGCTGGAAACTGTTTGATGGGTCCCTTGTGAGGACGCTATACCTGCAAACATGCTAGCAAACGAAAGACATGAACTGGGTGTCAAACCCATGCCCTTTGATTCTATCTAGAATGACAAATCGAATGAAACAATAAATATGGATGTGTTATGTAAATACAAAGTTTGACATTTTACCCTCTCTTACCAGTAGTTAGAACCTTCGATTTGGCACTTTCTGGACGTTCTAATTGATTTGGCCTAGGAGCAGTGACCACTTTGTGAGTCTCTGGAGGGTCGAATTCGATCTCCTTGGCAATAATCATATCCTGAATTTTGTTCTTCAGAGCCCAACAACCATTCGTATCATGTTCAGGGCTATCCGAATGGTATGCACACCTTTCATTGGGGTGGTAACTGGGAGCAAAAGTATTGGGGTTCTGTAGAGGAGCCTTTAATGTAATCAACCATTCCTTCAACATGTGTTGTAATTCTTGAGCTAGTGACATGTTGATTTTGGTGAACTGTCTCTTAGGCGTGACCTCTTTACGCTGATTCCCCTGTTGGTGTTGTTGCATAGGCATATGATTAGAGACCAGTATTTCCCCCACAAATTGATTGTGGTTGTCTTCCTTATTACGACCCTTCTGGCCATACACAACATTGACTTCCATCTTACCAGCAAATGTCTTTTTCTAAGCATTAAGAGATGCAGCCATCAGGATCTTCCCACTCTTGATACCACTTTCGATCTTTTCTCTAGTCAGAACCATCTCTGTGAATCCAGATGAGGAACTCCCAATCACCAGATTAAAGAACGGGTCTGTCAGAGTGCCCATGAACATATCTACCATTTCCCGATTAAATAGAGGAGGTTGTACCTTGCCAGCTAGATCTCTCCATTTCTGGGCATATTCTTTGAAGCCTTCTCTAGAACCCATAGACATGCTTTGAAGTTGTGTACGAGTTAGAGCAAGGTCAGAATTGTATTGATACTGCTTATAGAAAGCAACAACCAAGTCTTCCCAGGTATGAATGTCTGTTATTTCTAGCTGGTAGAACCACTCCAGTTGCGTGCCAGCTAAACTTTCTTAGAAGAAATGAACCCATAACTTCCGGTCACCAGTGTGAGGCTGGATCTTCCTGACATAGGACCTTAAGTGCATCTTAGGGCAGAAGACACCGTCATACTTAGCAAACATGGGGACCTTGAATTTTAGTGGGATGATCACGCCAGAAACCATCCATAATTCTTCAAAGTCCAAGCCAGGTATTTGCTGAATCTCCATAGCATTGAGACGATCTTCCAGTTGTTTGTATTTTTCATTAGTAGGAGGATACTGCTCCTCATCATAGTCAGATTCATCATCAGATTCTTTTGGACTGGATTCTTCCTCTCTTTTTTACTCCTCTTGATTGTTTCCTTCCTTTGATGAAGTTATCAATGCAGAGGCTCGCTACACTGGTCCTCTAATCCGTCTTTCCAGATTTCACTAACCCAGCTGGCTTCTTCGGCTTCTTCCTTTCTTTAAGAAGCATGGATTTCAGTTCTTCTTGCCACTTGGTCAGAGCCATGATCATCTGTTGAAACTGGGCATTCCGAGTTTGTAGATCCTTCATTGTTTGTTCTAGAGCCATTGCTGAAATAAACAGCGAAGAGGATGAGAAACCTGCTTTGAAATCTGCTTATGCAATGATATGTATGATATATGTATGCAATGTTTTCAAGGATCCCACGGGGTAAACAAGAAAATGTCAGAAGCTGAAATTTGCAGCTTTGATTGAATAACTTCGTATCATTGAGTGTCCTTCTACGAGAGTCAAGCTCACCATATCAAGTGGGTCATAGCCTCTGACTCAAGTTGTTGAGTTTTGATCTTTTGACGGTGTGATCGGTGGATCTGGAACTGACTGTTTAACGCTGGTTCGCGAAATGTCGCGGAAGCAAGAGTCGCCACCGTCTTTTATTTTCTCCAAATGGAAAGGACAAAAGCACAGAAAAATTCCTTATAGAGATTGCTCTCGGTTCGGGAGGTAGGTTATAGAAAGGGAAGGTGTTAGCACCCTTTCTATCCATGGTTATCCATGGGCTCTTAGATACTTGCTCAATGTGTTTTCAAAATTGTTTGCTTGCTTTTCAATGTGGGTTTAAAAAAAGTTTCTTTTGAAAAATTTCAGTTCGACTCATACGTCAGAGTGTTTGAAAAGTTTGCTTTGAAAGCTTTTGAAAAGTGTCAGTGTGAAAAGTCTTTTGATTTGTTTGAAATTAGAGCAAGTATCCTTGAGAACCTACCTACCCTAAGGAATTCGTCTGTGTAGATGTCCTTAAAAGTAGTGCCATCCCACCATTGAGAGGTAGGTAGCACCACCGTTGGAGGTGTTCGGGTCAATTCGAGTTTGTAGGGACATGGTGATCACCAGAGCAATGGGAAGACACCTTAGAAGCTACCCTCATGCCAGGTTCCCGGATCATGAGGACTTACTAAGACGTCCTCTACTCGACGACCACCTTTCGAAAGGCAACAGTGAGGCGTACCCTAGGGGTGGTGTGTGCGAATTGTGTGTCATGTTTCAGTTATTTGTCTTGTCATGTTTGTTGTGTTCTACGCTTGATTTTAATTAGGGCCATTCATTCTTGCATGCATATTTAACAGTTATAAAGTTTGCGAAAAAAATAAATCTAAGGCTATTACAAATGGCGCGGGTCCACATCGCCAAAATTAAACCGGACCCGATTTAGCGGAAAAATAAATAAAGCAAAAGTAAAAGTGCGAGAAATAAAATTACAATGCTTTAGGAGAATTACATAATTATAATAAACGATAAAGTAAAATGCACGAAACAAAATAATTAAAACAATGGGCGTTGGACCCTTTTGCAAAGAATTAACTTAATAAGGCATTATAATTAAAAAAAAAAAAATTAAATGTTTTTTGGTATTTTTGTGTTTTTTAGATTTTAAGGAGAAAAAGAAAAAATTAATTAAAATTATTATAAAATGCTAAACCCTAATTCTAATGTTTTTTAAGTTTATTATGAAAATATTGAATTTTTGACCTAATTAAAATCTAAGTTAATTTACATGCAAAATTTAATTTATGAAAATAAATAAAATACATATTATTATTAAAAAGGGAAATTAAAATGAATAAAAATTAAACCTAATTCTATTTTTGGATTTTGGTTATTAAAAGGATTAAAATTATGACCTAATTTACTAAATTTATTTACATGTTAATTTATTTATGAAAATAGTTACAATAAAAATATTTATTATTTTTTGGTCTTTTATGATTTTTATAATGTTTTTGTATTTTGTAGAAAAAATAAATTAATTAAATTAAGATAACAAAATAAATGAAATAACAAAAATAAATGTAAGAAGAAAAAGAGGAAAAATGCAAACCAGGGGGGCTTCAGTCCCAATTAGGAGGTGTTGCTTGGAATGGCCTGGCCCATTTAGCTTTGAATCTTATTGACTTTTCTGGATCATGTGCTAACGCGTTGACCATGGTGCATGGTGCTCTTTAATCCTTGCCTTTGATTGGAATCCCCCGGGCGCGTGTACGCTTGGATTTGGTGGACACACGATGCGCTTCAGTGCTTGTGCTGCATGGGAACTGGCATTGAAAAATAATACGAAATATATACAGACCTGGGACTCGAACCCAGGTCTTGGACATTGCAAGCGTTTTCCCCAACCAACCGTGCCAATTAACATATTTAATATATATATAAACAACAATTAATAAAAAGGGAAAAGTGGGTTAGTTGCACGAAAACGCGCGAAATTCGAATGGACCTATCACCAATTGACACGACGTCTTCGTCTTCGTCGTCCCTGTAAATAAAACATATAGGCAACGGTTTTCAACGCGTTGCAGAAAGGGGTCTATTGAAAAATAGCGATTAGAGCTATGTGGATCATAAATTCATCGCGAGATATGTTTCTTGTTCGTTGGAGCACGCTGATTGCAATGGTCTTAACCTCAACTCCTAATTTTGCTTCATTGTAAAAGCCCTAATTCAGAAAACCTGCAACCCTAAATGTTAACAATGGCAAAATCGCGCATGGTCAATAAAAACGCAATTAAAGGTAATGGTTAGCTTGGAAACTTCCATATGAACAAGAATCAACAAACAAAAATGCAAAAAGACGCATGATTTATGATATGCGATTTCAAAAGTTTCTCTTCACAGTTTGAGTTATAGATACCACTTCTTGGCGTTTTGGTTGATGTTAGGGATTGGCACACGTTCAGAGTTACCCCAAGAATCTAATGGAATGGAAGTTGAAGCTTGAATCGTCTCCTAACCTTGAAATCAGTTTTTGTGTTTTATGAAAAAAATTTCAATTTGCAAAGTGTTCTTGGGGCACAACTTTCAGTCTCTTTTCATTAGGTTTATGATCAGGGTTATGTAGTGAGATGATTAGGTCAACAAAACTTGACAAAATCCAAAGCATTCATTGTTTTACATATTTGATTTTATGAAATATTTTTTTGAATCTTTTTCATGTATTCTTTGTTCAATCAGCTCAAATCACACCAAAACTTGCCTAATTAAGATGTGCACGAAATCTTGAGTCTAGAATGTGCATAAAAAGATTTTTTAGGTCAAGCTTTATATTTTTCATGTATTAAAATAATTTAAATGAATTAATATTAATATAAATTCAAATAAATAATTAAAAAATGAGAAAATACTTCCCTTTGGGCCTAATGGTCGTGCATAGGCTTGGCATGAAGAAACTTGGAAGAAAAATGGGCCCATTAGCATTTTTGGATCATTTGTATCAATGTTGACTTTTCAAAATTCCCAAAAATTTCCCAACTTCCACAAGGCATAACTTGCTCAATGTTTAAGATTTTCACATGTTCTTGGCCATTTTGGAAAGGTCTTTGAGTCCTTTAACCAATGCCTTTGGTCCCATGTCATTTTGATTTACCAATCTCAAGTTATGGCCTTTGACGTAAAGCCCCTTTTTGTTGACTTTTGAAAATGACCTATAATGTTGAAATTGATAACTTTTTGTGAGAGAATTTCTTGGACTTGAAGTATGAAGATGAGTTGTAGGAAATGTCTTTCTCTTCAAAATGAGCTTTGGATGGAATTTTTCTGATAATCCATGTGAAAGTTATGCCCTGGTCAATTTCAGTTGACTTTTTCAGCTGTCCAAATATAGCAACTTTTGCATCTTTGATGATTTTTGAGCCAAATTTTGAGAATCATGATCAAGCATTGATCAAATGATGTTTGTGGCTTCAAAATGATATATTGACCAAAAATTTGAACTTTTGACTGTCAAATGACCATTTTGCCCCTACAGTTGACTGTAGTGCAATCTAGGGTTTTGACTGTGCACTTTTGAGCTGAATGTCTTGAAACTTGACATGAGGATACTTGACCATCTTTGTAGGCATATGAGACTTGATTGGGCCTTTGAAAACTTTCAATTCTTGATCAGAACACAAACCCTAGTTTTGACTGTATAGGAGACAGTTGAACTGCATAACCCTTGGGGGATTTTGTGACCTTGACTTGACAAATCTTGGAGAATATGGGAGGGCAAATTTTGGGGTACAACAGTTGCCCCTGTTCAATCTTCTTAGACTTGAGGATGCAGATTGGCTGACGTGCCTTTCGTAATTCCAGGGTAGAAGATGATTGGACACTAGAGTGCCCAGAAATTTGCGCTCACATAGTAGCAGTGATGGGGGAATGGGCTTATAGATGCCATTTGGAGGTTGCTGGATTAGGATGATGGGCTTATAGATGCCATCTGGATGTTGATCGCGTAGGAGATTCCTTAGCGAGAACCTGCATACCTGTAAAAGAGAAAATGAGTACCTGACACGTTGCAGGAGCTGATTTTAGATGCTTGGTATAGGCGTGTCCTGACTGGTTACAGGAGCTGAGTCTGGAGCTTCAAACGCTGATGAATGAACCAGAGATGGTTACTGCCTTAGCATGAATGGTAAGGGAACCTTGGGCGACTTTAACTTCAACACGCTCGTTGAGAAAAATCTTGGGTGTCTTCTACAGGAATAAGAATCAGGGAGATCCTAGGTTCGATCTGACTGAACCAGAGAGGCCTTTGACTGGATAAGCATCAGGAAAATCTTAGGGTCGATTTTACTGAAACGGACAAGGTCTTGGAACATCTTCAACTGGATAAGCATCAGGGAGATCTTAGGGTCGATCTGACTGAACCAGAGAAGGCCTTTGACTGGATAAGCATCAGGAAAATCTTAGGGTCGATTTAACTGAACCGGACAAGGTTTTGGAATATCTTCAACTGGATAAGCATCAGGGAGATCTTAGGGTCGATCTGACTGAACCAGAGAAGGCCTTTGACTGGATAAGCATCAGGAAAATCTTAGGGTCGATTTAACTGAACCGGACAAGGTTTTGGAATATCTTCAACTGGATAAGCATCAGGGAGATCTTAGGGTCGATCTGACTGAACCAGAGAAGGCCTTTGACTGGATAAGCATCAGGAAAATCTTAGGGTCGATTTAACTGAACCGGTCTAGGTCTTGAACTATCTTCAATTGGGTAAGCATCAGGGAGATCTTAGGGTCGATCTGACTGAACCCAGAGAAGGCCTTTGACTGGATAAGCATCAGGAAAATCTTAGGGTTGATTTAACTGAACCGGTCTAGGTCTTGAAACATCTTCAACTGGATAAGCATCAGGGAGATCTTAGGGTCGATCTGACTGAACCAGAGAAGGCCTTTGACTGGATAAGCATCAGGAAAATCTTAGGGGAGATTTAACTGAACCGGTCTAGGTCTTGAGACGTGATTGAGAACTTCAACTGTATCTTTCCTGAAAGGTAAAGGTCAGCCATATGCAATGCATGATATGGGCCAAGCAATGATGTTCTCGATATAAAGGAGACTTGTATGATGCAACGCGTTATGCATGCTATAATGATGTATGTGATGTTTTATGTATGTTTTCGTCTAGGAAAGTAAATCCTTGACGGGTGCCGGGAAGTTGTATCCTGGGCTGACGTTGAAGAATAGATTTTGCTTCCGCTGGGGATGATAACCGCAAGAAAACCGGTAGGAGAAGATAACTCCGTTGAGGAATAAACTTGGCAAATGAAGAGTCTGCGGGGAGAAAAGATACTCTAGCGACTATGCTGGGAAGCGGTACTCTGTGGGGATAGAGATGCTTTGCTTGAATTATTGAGAATGACTTGCTGAGGATACCGTTGTTGTATAAAGTGTTGACGGACTTCGCTGTGGGTAGGAAGGAACTATGTTGACGACGATCTTTCCGTGGCTTTTGGCTGAGGATAACCCAGTTATATCCTGTTAAGGAAATAACTCTTTAAATAAAGCCGGACGACGCGTTCGTGCGCTGCGAGGGGATAAGCTTCCAGAATTTACTGGGGATAAGCTTGTTGCTTGGGGATATGAATTCCAACTTTGCTGGGGAAACTGGGTTGGACTGGACTCTTTGGGGAAGTTTTGGACTGCGGGGAAGTGATTCCTTTGAATGTTGGTATACCGCCGGGGAACGATCTTTAGGCCAAGACTGCCGGGGATACTTGTTAAGAATATATGCTGCTGGGGAAGTATTGAGATCTGCTGGAGGATACTCAATTTCCTTGATGTTTGATGATTCGCTTGGAGAAGAATGTATTGTTTTACTCTCTGGGGAACTGATACGTACTGGTCGTGTTCTTTAGCTGAACCTACCTTGGTACCTTGGAGGATAGAACAATTGGATTGTTTAGACAACTCTTTATTGCCCCTGTTTCTAGTTTCACCTGCAACTAATTCCTTTGTTTCGTATGCAAATATTTATGAGTTAGCAAATTATTGTCAATGCATACATCACAAATTGAACCTTGGACGTTCTTCGCAAAACAAAACAGAAAAAAGAAAAACACTTGGCACGTTTAACTGAAAAATATATTTGTATTGATTTTTTGAATGGCCTGAATAGGCGTTTTGTGTACAAGAGGCTGACGTCCTAGTAAGAGGTACGCCGCCGATCAAAAGAGTTTATACAAGTTTTGTACAAAAGAAAATAAAACAGCTGTGTGAAAGATGAATGATCCACTGGGTTTCAACTCTGCTATTGTCTTTATGACTCCGAGCGTCTCATCACTTGATGACCTTGGTTGAAGATGAAGCTGACTGATCGATGCCGTCTGAACTTGCTATAGATACCGGATTCTGGATGCAAAGTGATCAATGAGACATAGTTTTACGCTTTATCCCTAATTTTTGCCTGGACCGCCCTTTCGGGTTTTCAGTCCACCGGGATACCCATTTTTGCCCAAGCCGCCTTTTCAGGTTTTCGACTTGCCGGGTGTACAGATTTTTTCATTTTCATCCCTTCATTTTGCCCGAACCCTTTTGGTTCGACGGGAAGCCCTAATTTTTGCCTAGGCATGTCAGCCTAGCGGGTCTTTTTCATGCGTAGTATTTTTTAACTATGTCTGCATTGGCGGGGTGAGGAAGGTCGTCACCATCCATATTGGTTAAGATCATTGCTCCTCCAGAGAACACATGCTTAACCACAAATGGCCCTTCGTACGTGGGAGTCCATTTGCCCCTTGGATCACTCTGAGGAAGGATGATTCTCTTGATTACCAGA